>WOFM01000375.1:424758-632753 GCA_011428145.1 Ericerus pela | reverse complement strand
TCACAGATATCTGGACTTGTAGAAAATTTCAAAATAGCGAAGGACACGTGTTGTTGTTGTTGTGTTGTAGTAGAAAAATGTCTCTTTATCGTATGTCAGGTTCAGAGTCACGCACTGAACCTGACATATGATAAAAGACATTTTTATACTACTGACAAGCTGCCCCATGTCTCAACCTGCCCCACCTTCCACTACCTACTAATCATAATGCATTTACCTGCTTCAGATGATGAAAGAAGGAATTCTTCATAAAATTTCACAGTACTTTGCCCAATGGCAGTCACTATAATTTTTAAACGCTCATCCACCTCTTAATAACTTATAATGAAATTCACTGGGACTAATAACTAAACATTTAAAAATTTTCTAATAATTTTTTAAATAAAATTTTTGATATATTTAATGGGTAAAATATGAATTTGTGCGTAATATGTGTAAATAAACAAAATATCCCATGTAATAAGAAATCGATTTTTCCAAAATTTTAAATTGACAACCAGTTTTATCAACCAGTGTGACAATGTGAACCATCTCTGGACCAGAGTGATGGTTGTCCACACCCACTGTCAACCAAGGTGAATTTTTGAATGCGGTAAGTGTGACAACCCCCATCAACCATTTTTATGGGTGGAATCAGGGGTAAATTTACAAATGGGTAATTTTCAATTTTCGATGTTGTTGTCACTTGGAATGAATTTCTGAATGCCCTCCAGCAGTGAGCCTTGAAAATTCCTATAAGTGGCCCAATTTTACAAGAAAAAGCCAACGACTTTGTCAGAAAATTAGAGCTGCCTGATTTCAACTGCATGGCATCATGGATTCTGTATTTTCAGTGAACTATCAATATCAATCCATTCATGAAACAATAGTCAATGAAGTCAAAATTAAATTTAAGAGAAAACACAGAAATGGTAAAAAAAAAAGAAACAACAAGGAAAAGAATGAATCGTTCAGTTCAGTGAATCAAAGATATTAAAACATGGTTGTCATAAGACGCTTAGAGATGGGAATTTTAGTTCATTTTGCGGATTTAGTTCATTGAGTCTGCTTTACCAAAGTGAATTAGTTCAATTAGTTCAGTAGTTCAGTAAATTTTTCAACTTGATCACTTCAATCAGCTGATTCATGATTGGCTCATGTCATTTAAATCAATTGATTTATTATATTATGATATTATGATCGACTCGTATTCACAAATTCATGCTAGAACTATTGGTTAATTGTTTGACTCACTCATCGATTGCTACTTACTTCAACTTCAGTTTGATCAACGGATCAGTAGAGTAGACTGATAACTGATAAGAACTGAGACAAGCGTCGAGGGACACCGTAAGGTAAATTTTTTCGGGTGGTTTCGAAATCGTTCGGAACATTTCGTTTGACTTAGTTTTCAAAGTTATTTTGTGTTTTTATTGAAATTTGAAATTATTTAGAATTTTTGTAAAAAAAACTATTTATTTATAGAGGCTGTATTTTTTTTAATATATTTTTTTAAAGCAAGAATCTGAAAAATTTTTAAGTTGTGAATAAAAAACACTGAATGACACTGTAAAGAAGAACGAAGTATAGTATTCATGAGAACATGTTCGAATAAACCACCAGAAAAACTTCATTTATCCGTTGAAAATATTAAAAAAAAAAAAATCAGAGTAACTTTATTTATTCATTTTAACATGAATGCAAAGAAAACGAAACAGAAAAGAACATTACTTATTTTCTAAATGACGATCGATGCACAGGAAGTATTGCAGGAAAAACAGCATAGAAAACATTGGATTTTACTTCGATGTTTTTGAATTTTTTTTACACTGATAGGCCTACTAATGGAATGAATGTTTTCAATGTGCCCGAGTACATGATGTTTTTTACCAAAAGAAGTTTGAAATAGGTCACAGATGAATTACAATTTGGAATTCATATTTAAAAACATCAAAAATTAAACAATTAGGTAACCTTATTTTCCAACTATCTTTATTATCAATAAACTAACAAACAAAACAAATGAAAATCCCAAGTCGAACAAAGTGTTCTAACCAATTCCGAAACTACCTGAAAAAAATTTACCCTATGGTGTCCCTAGACGCTTGTGAACTGAGAACTTAAAAAAAAAATTTGTGCGAGGGTACCCCTCCTCACATATTTAATGTGTAAACATTCAACTGAAACACGATAAATATGTATTTAGCTTTTAGTGTGCATGCATGTAGCACCACCAGCTTGCCAGGATATCTGCTTGTGAGTGTGTGTATGTGTGTTATGTGACAAACAGAATTTGAAACTGGACAGTGCCGTGCAGTTTTTTTATGCAATCTTAACTTTTTTGTATCTAATATTTTTTTACACCCGGGAGGAAGCCGGACTAGATAGCAAGAATGTTTACCCATTAAAAAAAGAACTAATGAACTAGTTCATTTAGAAGTGAACTAAATAATCGATTAGTTCACTTCTAGGATTCGTTCAAAAAAACTAACTCGTGAACGAACTACCTATCACTACGCTAGTGTAATATATACTTAAAGGAATAAACTGTACATTCGTTCTATGATATTGATAACCCAACACATCATAAGCAAAACAGCTGAAAAGAGAAAGTAGAAATTTTCTAATTGATATTTGGAATTTTGGAATAAATTCGATGGCGTGGATGAAGCGTAATATTTTCTTGTTTGTTACTTGAAATTTACATCTATGGTATATGTTGAAATAACTCTTCCCTTTATTTTGAATATACTGAAAAACAGGTATTTCTTTGTTAAATTTTTTTCCTCATATTCCGCCGTTTCTTAGAAAACTGTTTTTACGTCATTGATTTTAAGCGGACTCAATTCCCAGTTATTCGCGTGAATTAGTTCTCAATTCTTGTAACTATGAGCCATTTTTTAATTTTATGACAGAGGAGCCTAAAATTATGTTTTCCGTTGCGAGAAAGCTATATAAGTACATATTGTTTCTTCGCTGCTAGTCCTTATTAGTGTCCCTAATTGGACGTTTAAAAGTTTTAAGACTTCGCTTTACTGGTATAATAATTGTTTTTATTTTTCGTTCTTTTCTCCAGGTGTTTTCGTACGAGTTATGACAAAGCTCCCTGTTGAAAGGAGGAAGCAAACAATTATTGGTTCCCATTCACCGAACAATGAAGTCCATCCAGAATTTCACACCGAAACAAGTAAATTCTTTGTACATATTCTGGATTCGTTAAAGACTCAAATGAATACTTGAAAAAAATATTAATCTTGTTCTATATTTTTAGCCATGCGGTTGTGATCAGGGTAACTTGCACCTACATGTTGAAATAGAGAATTTAAAACAGCGACTGTTGGAACGGGAACGACATATTGTTAAAATGGAAACAAATTTTCTCAAAGAGGCTGAAAAGTTTCCGAACGGTGAATTTGCAGCGTTGTCAGAAGAGTTATTAACGTGGCAGGATAAATATTCAAGGTTAATTTTTATATTTTTAAAGCACGAAGGGAGGATGCGTTCAAGTTGAAAATAAAAATAAAAGTATTTCATTTACCTGTTTTGTTGAGATAATATTAATATTATTGGCAATAGTTTCTCGCGTTTCATGAAAAAAGATCAATGGTTTGTTGTCAATTGATAGTATCTACAGATTTCAATTTGTTCGAGAAAACAAATCTGATAGAATTGATTTCGTTTTTCCTGAGAGTTTTGGAATAAAATATATCAGCTGAATGCTTTTATTTTCAACCTAAAAACCCCCATAATTCTCCAAGTTAATTATTATTATTATAATTATTTTTCATTTTTATAGATTGTTTGAGGCTCATAAACGAGTACAGAAAGTTAATCAAGGATTAGAAGACAAGTTATTGAAAATGGTTGACAGGTGTGAAACTGAGAAAAATAGCCTTCAAGACGATATTACCAAATTAACCAGGAAGCTTATGGAACAAGAGACGAATATTTCGAAAATAAATGAAGAAAATGTATGCTTTTCTATTTATATTGTTACTTCCTTCAGCTTATTCGTAAAGTTAAATTTTTATGCTTGAAATTTAGGAGAGGTATCGAACCGATTTGAACATCGCTATTCAATTATTACAGTGTAAACCTTCGAATTTCGTTCCCCAAAAATTTGATATGGTAAGTGTCAACGAATTCTTCCCAGTCAGATGAATTTTTTTTCAAAAATTTACTTGGCTCAGTGTGAATAATTTTTTCAGTTACCACCTGAATTGCAAGCCAAAGTGCGTTCATATATTGCATCTAAGCAACGAAAATTAACCGATGGAAATGGAAATTCGACAAAATTAGATGTTAAAACAATAAAAGTTCCAATACCAACATTTCCACCGACTGCAATGGTGTATTCTTTAGGTTCAGGTATTAATTTTTTTTTTTTAACGCCAGTTCATTGCATTAATCTGTTTGTTATCGTTCAGATTTGTATGTTTTGTAGATAAAGAAACTAATTTTAACGAATCAACGAATAAACAAAATGCTCCTGTCAATATCGTTTCGGCTGCTATCATGGCAAAAATATTAAAAGAGCGAGAAAAAGAACGTTTAACGATGAAGCACTGTCGAACGTGTTCATGTTCGCTTATTTCGTACGATAATAAGTCATGCCAAACGTATGACGTGCCAACAGCTGATGTAAGTTTTCTGTTAAGGTATGATTTGGTTGAAATATCCATGGGAAAATTTCGTGAACCTTTTCTAATTCCGTTAATGGTGTTGACGCATTATTTGATAAACCAGACGTGACATTCTGTAATAGTCTCTTTGTTTTCCGATGATTAATGTGCAAGATCTATATTTTTTTACGTTCTTATCTCAATTAATTGTTCAAGAAATAGTGTTTTTTAGAAATGTTTTGTACTGACGTTAGTCGGGAAAATTTGTTCGATCTATATGTTTGGAAAAATTTTTTGTAGAACATTTTACACATTATTGTATAGACAGTCACCTTCGTTGTTTCATGTTAACTTGTCCGTACTGTAAAAAGTTATCGGTGGGTTATATTACGGGACAGGAACTGTATCGAACAATTACCATAATTTTTAATTTTATTAGTTAAGTTTTTTTTCTCGTAATCTACTTGAATAGAAAGCAGTAATGCGTAGAGGTATTATCCATAGGAAAAAGTACTCTTAATTTATCCTCAACAAGCTGTTACCCGAAGCTTTCCTCGCATGGTGCCTAATAGCTTTTTTAATGTGATAACATTTTTATTTTCACTACAGCAAAATACTTCGACCATATACTAGATGGACTGCCCATACTGATAAAATGTTGAAGGCAACAAAATGAAATGTACATTCCATTCCAAAGTTCCTTCCCATATCAAACTGTACTTTTCACAGAATTCATCTACCAATTCTTTCCAATTCGTCGCCGTTAAATTAATTGACATTCGTCGCTCTTAAATTAATTAGGATTCGGCGACGAATCGAGGAAAATTCACCAACAAATTCTCTTCAACCTTAAATTAATTAGGATTTGTCATCGTTAAATTAATTAGGATTCAGCGACAAATCGAGGAGAATTCACCTACGAATATTTAAAAGGAATAAATTCCGCTATTTAATTTTAAAAATACTTTCATTTTGTAAAATGACAATGCAAATCCCTCCAAATTATTTAATCAATTGACGTATGATATTTGATGAATCCTGAAAAAAGGGAATTTTTGAATGAAATGTAGGCCTTTATGGTGTCTCCATATAAGCCAATGTTAATTTTATCAGTATGCGCAGTCCATTATGTATATGGTCGAAGGCAAAATACGGGGTTCGTTTTTACATTCGATGTCGTTTTTTCTTATTAAATTTTCTGTTGATTATCGATAATATATCGATACAAACTACATAGCTTTCTTATGACACATCGAAATATCGATATTTCATTCAACATTGATAAAACAGTTACGAGGAAATCCATGTATTTGTTAACACAGTATCGATAGTTGGTGGTAAAACATTGATATTGAAGATGAAAATGTTATCATATTAAATGTAAGTCTGTGGTAGTCACTGATACTGGGGAGTTTTTATTTTTTCAAACTTCATTAATTGTCGGTTTGAAAACCTCCCAACTTTCTGATGCTTTTTTATCTAAAAAAAAAAAATATTTCCGATAAGTTTATATGGGCAGGGAAGAACCTACCGTAGTTTGCCTAAAACATTGCTTTCTCTGATGTTTTATCTACATGATTTTGCGTGATAATTTTATGCGAAATCTGACAAATTAAAATTCGAGTGAACGTTTGCAAATGTTATTGTATTTTCAATTAACAATCGTAAGTTTTCCGTATAGTTTGCCTTATAATTTTTTTTTGTGAAAATATTTTGACTCTTGGTAGGGTAAAGAACTTGTTGGTAGGGGTTACGCAAGACTTCGAGAGTCATCGTAAGTCTCGTCGCGTCTTCGTGTGTGTGCCCAACATCAATCAATCTCCACGTTTCAGTTTTGAAATAAACCTCTCTTATTTCATTCAGTGATTCCTCAACCTCTATTTAAGCCAGAGAGCGGGTCCTAGGATTGGTGTTACTGAAAAGAGGATAAAATTTACAAAATTTTCATGTGATTTTCTCATCATTTTTAGCTATTTATTGATGAGCTAACGAAAAAAACGTAAATTAATGGAAAATGTATCATCTTTTGGAATCTATAGACCTCTCTTCTTCCATTCAATGATTCCTCAGCCGTTATTTAAGCTGGACAACTGAGGTTGGTGTAACTAGAAAAACGAAAAAATTTGCATAATTTTATCATCCAGACAATTTTTCGATAATCTTTAGCAGGGAAAATAAACAAATGAAAAATTTTCCGTTTCTGAAATCCTTAACCTCCTCACTTTTACTAGCATAAATCTACTATTCATATAAATTTTCGATCATCTTTAGCAGTTTGAAAATAAACGAATAAACACAAAGAAAAATTTGCTATTTTTGTGTTTAAATATTTTCATGTTTACACAACAATCCTTAATGAGTATAGCCTTAGCAGCACTTACGTATTTTTTGTTTTTTTAGGACTCGTCCAACAATAATTTCATCGAAAATACTGTGAATGAGTTGACTACAAGAGAACGCTACGATAATATGGGGTCACCCGCATCGGCTATTAAGCACGAAACTCAAGATTTGATCGATTTGAACGGTTACAATTCCGATGATAACTACCAATGTTTTAAAACGATTCGTCGACAAAGTTCACAAAGAGAGGACTTCTGCAAAGACTTGATTTCTTTCGATCCGTTGTCCCCCGAAGTTGTAAAAGGTCCCCGACCGTGTTCAGTTCGCGTGCAGCCCGGCTCCAATAACATTCTTCTTGATAACGCTGCTCAGTTTTCATCCCCGATTCTTTACAAGCGACGTCCGTGTAACGTCGACCTGTCAGAACCTATGGTACACAGCGCCAAAACTCGTAATTCATCACAATCATCAGTTTTAAGTGAACGTAAATTGTCAACCGAAACGGAGATCTGAAAAAAAAAAAAAAAAAAATTAGGGAAATATCCTCAGATACGGGTTATTTTATGATTATTCATTCATTGTTTTCTTTTTCAACAGCCTCCGTGCGAAGAGTAATGTTTATTAGCGACAAGTAAACCAAAGATACCACTTGAACAATGTCGATGTCTGATAATACCAACGAGGATACTGTGTACTTCCTTTCTTTTTCGTGAAGATTCACTTCGGAGGGATGTGTGAACCTCATTTGGTATGTAATGGCATTTGGTGCAATTTTACGAATAATTTTTATCGCCGTCTTGCATTGTCTGTCTATTTTTTTTCCTGTTTATAAAACATGCCAAAATTTCGAAGACTGTGTGTCCAACATGCTATAAATTTTACCATTTTTTCCCGAATTTCTGTGAATATTGGTGGAAAAAGTAATGTTTTGAGCGATAATTTAATATAATACTGTGTAACTATTAATCAAAGAATATTTTGTCGTTTTGTACTGAATTTGTGCCAACGAAACAACTGCTTTCCAACACAATGTTAACGTGCAGACAAAAATAAATGCATGTCGATTATTTGGTGACAATGAAATCATTAAACGGTTGATAATTTTCTTTGGGGTAATTATGTTGTATTTTTATTTTTATATTTCTAAACATTTCGGTTACCATTTTCGGAATTTTATTTTTTAAGACGTGAAGATGAATTTTCAGTTGTATTACATTTGTCATTAAAGTTTAAAACTGTTAACTTTCCCGATGTATTTTAAATTCAATTTTTCAATAAAGTCGATTTTTGTACGATCAGTCTATCTTCTTTGAAGAAATATTATTCATAATCGTTGGCTGAATTTCACTCTTGGTTTAAATGCTGGGTACCTTACCATTATGAGATGACTGAAGTTTTTGGTGTGATGTATATTATATTTGTTATTTTCAAGTTCACGATTCATGTATAGTGTCGTAACATAAGTATCTACTTGAAACAAAAAATCTTTACCTATTTTCTCTGTTGTCCGTATTAAAGGAGATGAGGGGCAAAAAAATCGTCTCTCGAATTTTTTAGCTAAAATTTTATTGTAAAAAAATATTATTCTGAAAGATGGAGAGCATAACACTTCGCAAAAACCATACAAACAGGAATGTTTGTACCTGTCCTCGAAATTCGATTATGGGAGCGACATTGCTGATTAAGAATCTGAATGATAAAATTTGAGCAGCTGGCCGTTCTAACACCAGTAATGTCTTTGAAAAAGAAGAGGCAGGTATTTATTCATCTGTTTTCAGATCATGGTTCCCAGACCTTACAAACACTCACATCCCAAAAGCTTAAACACATATATAAGCCAATAATATTTTGTCAAAAAACTAGGGGAAATACTTCTTCACAGATCAAAGCAAAATCTAGTATGTGTATATACTTCGAGTCCATATCTCAGTCAAATTTGAATATAGTCAAATCAGCCTATTAGTTTTTGAATAACAACTATTTGAATTTACAATTTTCAGACAGTGGAAACAAGGTGTAATTATTTACAGATCATGTTAAAATTTTACGTATGTATACTGTGAGTCTATATCTTGGTCAAGTTCAAAGATGGACTACATCTGCTTATTAGTTTTCAACTAATATCTTTTTGAAGTTCTCATTGTAGTACAACAATCTTAAAACGTATAGTCAATGCAACCTGCAATGAATATAATTTGAAATTATGTCTATTCTAGGCATTATCTATCTTTCCAACTGGCATACCATTGGCTTTTTTTTTTACTCAGAAAAATATTTACAGATTTTCTTTCAAGTAAAAAAAAGCTTTAAAATAGAATTAAAACTAACAAAAAGTTTTAAGTCTGAAAGAAAATAGGGTGGTCTACTGAATAAGTGATGAAAATGCATGACCCCTGTACCATCTGCTTTATTTGGGGGGCTTCAACATTACAATATTTATGGTTTATTGTTTTGTAAATGAATATACAACACTGTATACTACAGAAATACTTAAGTAAAAAAAGGTCCCTGAAATTTAAGACAAAAATATTGTCAGAGAAAATATTACACCCCTCACCCGGGCGAAGCTGGGTTAATCAGCTAGTTATCTATAAATGCTCAAACCGATATATCGCACTCAATGTCTATAGTTATTTCTACTAAAAATTACTCTGAATTATGAATTCTACATACTTTGTTTGAACAAATTCGTACGTCATACTAATGTTGTTCATTTACTACGGCGTTCAAGGACACTAAGCCAAAGTTCGAGGAAAAATTATTAATTAATGTTCGATATCTATGCGAAACAGGATTATGAACAAAGAATCGAGGGTTGACTACGTATTGAAATTTGACGAGAAATAAAGTTAAAATTCATTTGGTATATCATTTCCATTTGATAGATATTTGTTCTCTCAGAATGAATATCAGTTAGTTTAATAATGAAAATTGAAACATCAGAAAAAAAAAGTATATAAAATTTATTAGTTATAAATATTAGTCCTAAAAGTCCATTTAGAACAAAAATGAAATTAAAAAAGCTTACATTAAAGTGGATTAAAATTATATTATATAATAAGCACTTCGAGAGAAGATAATGTCTGGCAAAGCCCGGTATTTAGCCAATAGTTTTACAAATGTGTAATTATTTGTCTTCAGGGTAATAACTAAAGAAAATTATTTGTTGATGAATCTTTCCCATAGAATTTAATAAATTATTGAACGCCTTTTCACGGTTAGTTAGAATTTATGTTCTCTTCATTAAAAATACTGGGATTAATCCGAACACAAAATAGTATGACTGAACAAATTTTGGACTCTTTGAAAAAAACGGATAGAAAAAATCGGTTGGGAGTTTTACTTCGTATGTAGGGGGTTCAGCAAAAATACGTAACGGTGGATTTGTAACGTCATAAAAATTGACCGAAACCGATATTTTCAATTTTTCACGTTTTAGTACGTGCCGATCAAATACGTTCCCTACAACTTTTACGCCAATAATACTTTGTTGCGGATCATCGTGTTCTCCTATTAATGCATGTAGTATTAATATCTTCACTGAGGTAATAATGCCATTACATGATTCATTCAGAATGCTGACTGGAAGGTTTAAGGCGAACGGAATCCATTTGTTTTTGTCACTGACATCAGGCTGGCCCAATGAGGAAGCGTAGACGTTCGAAATATTTGTATGAACCCCAAACATAATGTTGAAAATCTGTAAAAAGCGGATCCTTAGAAATATAAAATGAAGCTATTGCCAACGTATGTACTATTGACCAACCTCATTTTGGAGAGTTTCGCACTGTTCAAACGTTCTAATTGGTGGAATCCGCAAAAAGCAATGGGCATAAAAATTTTCTCGGAACAAAATATTGTATCTCCGCATTTTAGAACACTCGCCGCTAACATCCGTTTCAAAATATGTCAACCAATGTTGGTGATTATGGCTCATTTCTATTGAATTTAGAGTGACGTTTTGTTTGCGTTTTTTTACAACTAGATACCCAGTTATAATCGGTTTACCGAAAGCATAACCAGGATATCCACTCAATGAGTAATATTGGTCTTGATTTACCCACTGATACGTTAATTTGAATGGCACTGACCACACAAGGTTTGGTACTAACACCACACTTCCAATCTGTAAGAATACCTCCGCAGATAAAATGCCCTCGGTGCCATTGTGAGTTATCTTGTAATGTACACTTATAACAGCTCTCTGGCAAATATTTTTAACGAAAGTTGGTTTCAGAGTTAAATTGAAAGGTTTGCATGAATCAGAATCTTCATTCTCACAAGCGAATGGCTTGATAGGTGCACAATTATGGTCGCAATTCTATAATTGATAGGGGCATACGTTATTTTATTCTCTAGAAAGTTACATCTTAAAATACAATGGGGAATACAAACCAATGGCGACGACAGATTGGTTAAATTTGGATTCATGACAAAAGAGAAATTTGTGTAATATCCAGCGGGATTAAAAATGGAACTGTTATCTTCACAAGCGGATTTTGACACATTCTTCGAGTGATATGTACACACAGTTTCGTAATTTTCAAGAAAGCCGACAGGTTCTGTATTTTCGCAGTCTCTGGACGTCAATGTTGGTTTAGGTAAACCTAAAAAATGATACGTTAGTGATGCAATAAGAGAAACACCATACGGTGTGGCTTAGGACTGTGCAAGTACTATGTAAAGTATACTCATGCAGAGTAAGAAATGTATCATACAATCACAGTATGTTGCCAGACTTTCCAGAGGGGTAGACAAATACTTTTTTTTTGGAAATAACAATGAATGAACGATTTTACTAACGAAATTCTTTCAGCTTGGAATTATTTGTCAGCATCAAAATAGGAGACCCGATTTCATATTCTTTCAGATCTTTACGTAGATCAGAATCATCAGAGGTATCGATAGGAAGACTTGGAAAAGACCAACTGAATACATTCCGATTCTTCAGAAGTTTTTCAACATTCAAAGTCTGAAAAGGTTTCTGTAAAACAATTTATTAATTTCCTAACAAAATTTTTCACGGAATTAATTAATTTAAATTAAAACGCTAGCTTACTTGATGTTTTGGATAAAAATGACGACTAAACAAATTATCTTTAACTACACATAAAAGTGGCGAATTGAGAATTTTAGACGGACAAAATGAGTCTTCAACAGCTTTTTGTGTCTCATTGCATATTTTGAACACATCGCGATTAACATATACGCAGTCTTGGTCACAGCAACAATTAAGATCACAGCTACCTTTCTAAATTCAAGAAATGAAAGGAAAATAAAATTCTCTCGGATATAAGGGATAAGAAATTTTGAAAAAAAAAAACAAATTCTTACGGTCATGTCACAAAAACAATGATCACTTGACTGAATTTGGAATTTCATGTTCGTCAATTTAGTCTGATTCTTAGATTTAGACTGATTGTAACTCGTATTCGCATTCGGTTCGTCAATTTCCAAGTGGATGGTACTGTTTGTTTCATTAATGTTATGAATATGAACAGCAGTGTCATTTAGTGTTGTTACGCCGTCTGAAACGTTGTATTTCCATTTTTCCGAAACATTTTTTCTTTCAATTTGATTTTCAGGCGAGACGGTGTTATTTGAAATACAAGAATTATCCAATTCACAAACTTCACCACTATCAGTAGTTGTTTCAGGATATTCTTTTGTCGCTACACACCAACATGCGAGTATGAAGAGCCAAAAAATCATGATAACTGTTTTTCTATTCATGCTTATTACAGTTCAACGCCATATTTTTCAAAATTACGTAGAATCACACTAAATTCAAGATGGACGATACCCATGGTCTCAGTTTGTAATCGATATCGATCATTTCCCGAATAAATGAAGTCAATCGACCTTAGCTGAATTCCGCCACCAAGAAAATACCTACGAAATTCTTCGTGCACTGTGCCTACAACACAAGAATAAATTTTTAAGCGCGTTCAAGCAAATTAAAGCAGTTTAAATCTTTACAGAACACAACTTACCAATGGGTCGCCACGTATGACATTCTAATCTGTGAGTTCCAGGACTAGGTGGTATATGACAAAACCCGTAACCATAAATTTCACTCCTTCCAAATTTATCGAAATGGTATACTTGAACATGAATTTTTGGCCACCCTGAAACAGAAAAACCGAAGTATTGCTAAGCAAAGCGAAATTAATTATCAGAAATATTTACCTGGAAAAACATACCTTGTAATCCTTTGGTGGCGTAATGAACATCTACTGGATGGCACCAATTGGTAAAACTTCCAGATACAGGATCATCAATTTGAGTCTGTCCTTCTTTTACACCGGAGATTAATTTCCAACCTCCACCTTGACAATGAGGATATAAATTTATTCATATTTATACTCAGAAAACATAACTAAAATAAATTTAATTTTAATAATTGCTTGAGGTACCTGCATGAATGCTCCACTTGCAAAATAGGCTTTTCTGAGGGAAATCGCAAGCTCCCAAAATTTGACCGATGATATAAACTTCTGCGGCCATTTATTATGAACCATTTTACAATTCTGATTAAAATGTTTATTTGCGTTGCCATGGAGAATGATTTGAGTAATGTGAAAACAGATTCGAGATTCAAGTAAGCTCAACTTGATTCGATGATTTACGGTTTGACAAGGGAGCAAAGGCAACTAAATGATCGCTTTAAAAATAATAAAAATTGAACCGAAATGACCCATCCAATAGCGAAACAACAATGAACTAACGAATACTTGAATATTTTGATACTTGAAAGTTGATTTGGTACACCCACCAACACCTTTATTGAATTTGTCAGTTAACTCAGAGATGTATTACCAAGAAAAGTAAATTGAGAGAACTTAACACTGATAATAAAGAACTTAACATATGTAAAACTAGTATAGAACCTATCGAGATACGAACAATTAAATATCGATATAATATCGATATCATCCAGAATGTGATGTGAGGCATGTAGACCGAGGATCAAATAAAAACTCGAGACTTGATTTTACTTCAACATTTGTTGTTCTGCACTCCACATACGCTCGCTCACTAACCCAGAATTAAATGGAATTGCTGAACGTCAAAATCAAACTTTGATGAAAAGAGTAAGAAGTTTACTAATTGATGGTTATCTAGATATTAAGTATTGGGCACATGCAATAGCTACAGCTGAATACTTAGATCACCAACAAGAGTAAATTCAGAGTACAAAACTCCATACGAAATTTTTTTTGGAAAAAAAACCTAATCTGGATAATTTAAAATTTTTTGAATCATTAGTTTATAGACATATTCCACTCGAAGTCCGACAACAGAATGCGACTAAATCAAAAAATAAAAATGAACAAAGAATAGACCCAAAATTTGCACCAAGGGGGGAAAAGGGAATACTTATGGGTTATACCACTACAGGATATTGCATTAGAGATCCCTTTTCAAATAAATTTAATATATCTTGTGATGCTAAGTCTGATGAAAATAAAAATATATCAAACTTAAAAAATTGTGAACAAGAACTGGTACTCAAACCAGCAAATTTTGTAAAAAATTTGGTCAACATAAATACTTTCAATATTACAAAAACTATAGATAATAGGTGGATTGAAGACTGTATACCAACATGCTATAGGGATGTTAAAAACAACCCATTTAGAAAAGAATGGATGAAAGCTATTGAGGATGAATTTATTTCCCTAGGGGAAATGGACATCTGGGAAGAGATAGATTATGACAAATCTTTAAAAACAATAGATACAAGATGGGTTTTTGTAACAAAACCAAACGATGAAGGATACCACCAACCAAAAGCAAGATTAGTTGCTAGGGGCTTCAAGGATAGAACCGAATATGAGTTAGGACAAGTATTTGCCCCTGTTATTCCAATTTGGTTAGTAAGATGGTTCCTATCGATAGTCAATAAATATGATCTAGAAATGAAGGTTTATTAATGGAAAGTAATAAATTATTGAGACTAAAAAAAATCTATTTATGGTCTAAAAACATCGTCTAAATTATGGTATAATTTAATAAATGAATATATTTTAAAAATGAATTTTGAAAGATCCAAAACAGATAAATGTTTATACTTTACAAAATCAAATGAAAAAATAATTTTTATGATCACATACATTGATGATATATTAATAGCATCAAACATTCCCAAATGGATTAAAAATGTGTTGAGGTGAGGTTTAGTTACTTTACCCAGAAAAATAAGTACGAACTTCCATCTTGGAAAAATGTTTAATAACACCAACGTTAGTACAACGACTGACGAGCGGAGAACATTCTCCGTCGAGCAGTGGCAGAACGAATATTATATTGGTGATCAGTGTCGCCACATGTAAAACGAATAAGGTAATAGAATGTTACATACAGTGTTAGTTATAGTGATGTCCCGTGTTTGTGAGGTAGTGAGGGAATCGTATCCCAACACCCCCCTGCGATTCAAAACGGACGAACGAACATATAAGTTAAAAAAAAAATTCGTCACACATTGTATGTATTTAAAAAAAATATAAAAAAAAATTTAAAAATAAAATAGCAGTCAAAATTATTACACGTAGATGTCATATACAATTGCTATATATATATAAAAATGGTAAAAATAAATATAGATAAATGTGTCGTTGACTAGTGTTATAATATATAATTAATTTGTGTGGAAGTATGTATTTGTGTTTTATCTTAAATATATTGTGTAATTATCAACATTAGGTATACATTTTACTCTATGTTGTTATGTCACGTCTTATAAGTATAGTGTGATTTTAGTTTAATAAAATATATAAACAAAATGCAGGTTGGAGAGATCAATATCTCCTCATCGTCAGCTGTGGAGAAATAATATTATTATATATATGTCCCTATAATTAGTCGTGTGGGTCTATATTGTGTAAGTATTCTATTGGGGGAATCAATTGTATATCTTGGGGAATGCTGATGCCAGTAAGAGAGGCAGAGCAGCGACGGGGAACCTATTGAAAAAGATGATGTGAATTGTGAGACGACGTATGGACCGCTCGGTTTACGATAGGCGCTAAAAGACCGACGCCCATCCGCAGTCCAAAACCAAATATCAAAAATTTTGCAGGTTGAGTCAATTAAGACTATTGGCCGAAAAGTTGACTTGTCCGGAGTATTCTCATAACGATATTTTAGAAGGTTTTCCAATCAAGTGCTTTCGTAAGTATGTCAGCAACTTGATCAGGTGACCTAATATCATTGAACTTTATTAATTTATTCTGGAAAGCTTCCAAAACTGCATAACACTTGATCGCTAGGGACCTGGAGCGTTTCTGGCCTCCCTCAGATACAATTCAGGACGCTGATATGTTGTCCTCATAGACTTACACTGGGTCGGTTACAGAGAAAACGCTCTCAGTGAGTCTCCAGATCACATATACATCATCTAGTGCGTCATTCAACGCAATTAGTTCGGCTGCAGTTGACGACGTTGCAACCGTGTTTTGCCAGTGAACGGCCCAATTTAACAAGTCTCCGTTAACGAAAATCATGTAGCCAGTTGTGGAGCACCCTTTCTCCAGATTATTCATATATATGGGTGAGTCGTCTACGTCGGGTGCATACGACGCATCGACAAAAGCTTTTATATTGGTTTGGTCAGAGTGGAAGACCAGAGAGAAATCTCTTGTGGTTTTGAGGTATCTAATGATACGACGAACATAATTTTTTATTTCTGGGTTTGAGGATGCCTGAAACCGCGACAAGAAATTGACGGTGAAGGCAATATCTGGGCGGGTCAGTCTTGCCACATATAGCAAATTCCCAATCATAGCCCTATATTCGGTGTCATCCAATCCGTTTTTCGGCTTATTTATTTTTAATCCGGTCTCCATAGGTGTGGAAGACGGATTACATTCTGTCATACCAAATTTTCACAGAATCTTATCTATATATCTATTTTGTGTTAATATGATTTGTTTCTTTGAAGTATCCCTATTTATTTCGAATCCTACAAAAAAACTTGGATTATCTTCTATTTTTAGTGTAAAATTATTGTTAAATGCATTTACCAAGTCTTGTGTCCACTCGTTATGGTTACTAGCCAACAACATGTCATCCACATAGACTATCAGAAATGCCATAGCACCACTATTGTCTTTTTTAATATATAGACATCTATCTATTTTTGATTGTGTGAATCCAGCTTGAATTATAGTTGAATTCAACAGGTCATACCAACTTTTCAAAGACGTCTTCAGTCCATATATGGACTTTATTAGTCTCAGGCAATTATTTTCACCTAGTTGGCATCCCTTAGAGTTTGATATATATATAGGATATTTTATTTGTGAATTCAAAAACGCAGTTTTTATATCAAACTGTGTTATATTTAAATTATATTTGTTTGTTATAGACAGTATCCACCTTATTAACCAGTATTGGACCACCGGGGCATACGTTTCTGTTAAAGAATAGTGAGTTGGATCTTTAAAACCTCTCGCAACCAATCTGGCTTTCGGTATATGAATGCCCTGGCTGTTTGGTTTCGTGGTAAAACACCACTTCATATCAACTAACCTCACATTTCTTTCTTTGGGAATGACCTCCCACACGCCCATATCAGATAAAGACCTAAGCTCGTCGTCAATTGCTTGCTGCCATTCTTTGTTAAAAGGATTATTATCTACATCATCCCATTTTTGAGGGATGTGATCCTCAATATAGTTTTTATATCTTGATTTAAATAAGTTTAATATTACAGGCATTTCTATTATATTATTATTTGCCTGTATTATTTCTTTATTATTATTTGTATTATCTATTTGTGTTATATTTCTCGCTTCATCGAACCTGACGTCGCAAGTGACATGCGATTTGTCTATTAATGGGTCCCTTATACAGTACCCACTATTTGTGTAACCTACGAACACTCCCTTTTCAGTTCGTTGTGTGAGTTTTGGATGTTTGCTATTTGTTTTCTTTTTTTTATTTCTTGTGGCTTGTTGTTGGCGTACTTCCATAGGAATATGTCTATAGGCGAGAGACCCAAAAACTCTCATATTTGATAAATCTGGCTTTATGCCATAAAACATTTCAAACGGGGTTTTACTATCTTTGTTTGCCCTAGTTGGGCTCCTATTTATGACATATACCGCCGTCAGGACAGCCAATGACCAAAATTTGAAGTCCAAATCCGAATCAAACAGCATAGCTCTAGTTCTAGCCATGATCGTTTGATTTTGCCTTTCGGTCATCGCATTCAACTCTGGCGAATACGGAACAACCGGCTCGAGGCTTACACCGTTTTCCTCACAAAATGTCTTCATATGTGTATCTAAATATTCTTTCGGATGGTCACATCTTAAAGTGGCAATGGGTTGATCAGGAAATTTTGACTTTAGTTTCGTATAAAGTTTTTTAAATTCTTCACACACCATTGACTTTTTCTCGATGGTGGACGAAGGTATATTTCGTAGCGTGGTCCACAAATATTAACACGTACTTTTCACCATATATTCCTGGTGAGAAGGGGCCCATTGTGTCCGATGAAACGAGTTCTAGCTTCCTTTCAGGTCTGGTCCTAGTGCCGTTATGCCCTAACCTTTTTGAATTGGCCTTAACGCATACCTCACACAAACTAAACTCATCATCTTGGAATGTGATTCCATTCGGAATGCCTCTTGAGACTTTTGTTAATAACTTTAAGTTTTTACCAGACAAATGTCCCAATCTCCTATGCCATATCATTTTTTTATCTATTTTCGGCCTTTCTATATCCTGGCTTACTTCTTGATTATTATCTATTATATTATTATTATTTATTATATCATTATTATTCACGCCTACATCCTCATTCGGTCCTATATCACCTTCATTCATCTCGTTATTCTGTGATTCATTATTACTATATTCGTCACTGACATTTATTATGTCATTATTATTTAAGTTACTATTATTTATATTATTTTGTGTATTATTATTTGTGTTCTCTATATTCTCTTCCACTCCATTCTGACTCTCCTCAATAATTTCTTCCTCTATCTCATATTCCATCCATTCATCTTGGGAATTTATATTAGGCATACATGCCAGTTTATTTGATTTATTATTATAAGGACATATTTTATTTAAATCATCCTCCCTATCTATAATATTGACCATTGATTCCGGTACGATCTCGTACTTAACCATGTATACACCCCTGATTTTTGGGGCTGAAAATATAACTTCGTTTGTCCCGCGGACGTATATGTGCGCTGCAGAAAAATTCTGGTCTATCCCCAGCGCCCTATTCTTTGTTATTTTAATGCCTGACATTAGGTCTACGTTAAGTGATGGTACGTAATGAACGTTTTTTAATCTTATAACGGTCTGGTTTCTCTCTGAATTTTCCACCCTGATAAACATTGTTCCTATGTGGGTGGCAATCAGTAAGGTGTCTTGGATGGCACATTCTAGCTCGATCGGCTTTTCCAGCATTATAGGATTAGATAATTTCGATATATCAGAGATTACATGAGCCACAGCTCCACCATCTAACATTATTCTCTTAGTGAGAGGAACATAATTGGAAGCTGACTCCTGTTTTGTGTCATTCGATGTTATAAGGTTTATTAATTTATTATTAGTGTTGTTATTAGGTTCTTGGTCCCTATATCTGAGCATCATTGACCATTGCACGTCATGTTCTTTTTTATTTTTATTATTACTATTGTTCTGATTATTTCGTCCGTATCTTGTATTCTGTGCAGGACCATCTAATTTTTCTTGGGGTTTTATGCCCTCTTTGTTTGACGGACATACCTTAGCTATGTGCCCTTTTCCATGGAACTTAAAACATACTACTTCGTTCTGATTAGGCAAATTATTTTGGTTTTGGTTGTTATTATATTTTCTATTATCATAATTATTATTATTATTATGAGGCATTTCTGACTTTTGATTACTATTATTATATGTCATTTTCCCCTGATCTACATTTTGATTATAATTTTGATTCCTATTTGTGTTATTGTATCTATTATAGTTTCCTCCAAATTGGAATCTTTGATTTCTATTATTATAATTAAAATTACGATATCTATTATTATTATATTTCGACTTTTTCTCGTCGTACAACCTGTCTGATCTTTCGATCAACATCGCATGAAGAGTCTCTATTGTTTTTTGATCTTGGCTCAATGTATTAAATTCAAGCCTTGTCATGTCGTAATCCATATTTAAAGATATCAGGAGTTGTTCTATCTCCTCCTGTTTGTCTAAACTTTTCCCGCTGTCCCTTATTTTCTGGGCCGCCCGAGAAAACACATCCAGATAGCTTCTCATGTTGCCTTCACTACTAAATTTTAACCTCTGAAAGGCCTGCTTCGCATTTATATACGTAACTTGCGTGTAGCTTTTATACCTTTCATCTAAGACCTTTAGAATTTGATTTATAGTTTTTAAGTCTTTTACCCTTTCTATCAGCTCATTATTTAATCCTTGATAAATCAATGCCTTGCCTTTCTCTTGGTTACGGAAATATGCCATCCTATTCGCCGGGCTGGCATTTCCAGACTCCGGGTTTAAAAAACTGTTCAATTCCAACCCCAGAAACAGCACTTCGGTTTCAACATCATGCATTACTGGGTACAATCCCTCTGCATACAATGTTGACACCATCGTGGTCCTCCAGGCATCGTAGTTTCTCCCATCAAATACTTTTTTCGTGTCGAATCTCGACATTTTATTATTATATTTGGGAATTTGGGAGTTTATGCCCTACCTCAGAAACACGAGAACTTAAGTTTAAAGGGTAACACGGTCTTAACCGCACGATAATGCAAAACACGGTCTCAGCCGCTCGATTGGGAATGCAAGTTACAAAATATTATATTATAATTATCATAAATTGGTCAATATTCTAAATTAATTCTTACTATTTGTGCTGCCGACGATGAGGTGATCTCTCTGCCGTTGTTACTGCTTCTTGAGCTGTCAAATTACTGTAATTTCGATTTGTCAAAAAAAAATTTCCAAAGTCAAGTCAAATGAATTTCCAAATCTTATATCAGATCGTTGATCATTCTATTCAACATATAAAAGTTCAAATTAATATTCCATGCAAAAATATTCAACAAATGTGAGATAGTGATTACTGAAAGAGAACTACTTATCGATCTATTATTCAATATGAACATGAAAAAATCTGTCACTTTTGTCAATGTTCGAGAATGAGTTTTCTTTTGTTGGATTCGATAATTCTCATCCAACAAAGATTTCCTCTTTCATTCAATTCTCAACCAACTAGATAAAATATGAAGGCTATCAAAACCACTTTTCAAGTTTCGACTTTGTTTAATTTTCTAGTTGAGAATTTTCCTGAAATATACTAAAATGTTATATCAATTTATTTGTAATATTAAATTTTTACGTTAATTTTGGGCCAAATCACACGAAAAACATTCAAATTAACTTAAATTTTTTCTACTTATCTTAAATTTCTGCTTCTTTTTCGTGTTTTTTCGAAGTCTTCCTTCTGCTTGCTCAGCCAGATGACACCAATTTTCGACGATTTTCACTCAGCAATCTTCGATCTCCGCTGTTTCAATCTCCAGAACACAGCACGAACAACTGCCAACCGTTTTTCACTGTGTGCGCTGGTCTACCGAACCATAGAATTCTCTCGAATCTGACTTGTTTTCTCCAGACTTTTGACTTTGACGTTTTCACAGGCGCCCAAGATTTCACTGAAGTTTTCATCAACTTTACCTTTTACCTTTGATTCATTTAATTTTCGACTTTTTCAACTTTTCCAGGATAATTCCTTTAATCACTGGAACCGAACTTTGCATTCACGAACTTTTAATTATCCTTCCACTTTGCGTGGAGGTATTACACAATACTAAATTTTTCACTTTTGCGTGACACATAAACTTTTTACTTTTGACAAATTACACGATTAACACGAACATATTTCGATTCACGCACTTATTTTCACTGGTACGCAGCTCTGGCTACCATGTTGAGGTGAGGTTTAGTTACTTTACCCAGAAAAATAAGTACGAACTTCCATCTTGGAAAAATGTTTAATAACACCAATGTTAGTACAACGACTGACAAGCGGAGAACATTCTCCGTCGAGCAGTGGCGGAACGAATATTATATTGGCGATCAGTGTCGCCACATGTAAAACGAATAAGGTAATAGAATGTTACATACAGTGTTAGTCATAGTGATGTCCCGTGTTCATGAGGTAGTGAGGGAATCGTATCCCAACAAAATGTAAATGATTCCTTTAAAAAAAAGATTTACCATGAAAATAATTAATAACCCAAGATTTTATTTAGGATTTGAGATCATAAGAGATAGGAAAGAAAATACAATAACCTTAATACAGTCAAGATATATAGGAAAAAATATTAAAAAAATATAATCAAAACTAATCAAATTTCATAAACACACCCATAGAAACATCCCTAAAAATTGAAGAAGATGAAAACTGCACAGACGATACTAAATATCGCTCAATGATTGGAGCCCTGTTGTATCTGGCTAGAATAACAAGACCTGATATTTCATTTGCAGTAAATTTTTTCTCGAGATTCTAAACAAAATCAAACTCCAAATTAAAAAATCATGTGAGACGAATATTTAAATATCTGAATACGACAAAAGAATTTTCAATTAAATTTACATCAGATAGTAAAGGCATACACTCTTTCGTAGATGCATCTTATGCCCCAGATGTAAAAGATCACGAAATAAAAATATCGAATTTAAATTTAGTAAAATCTATATCAGAATTTTTAATATATTTAAATGGGGACTTAATAAATTGGAACGTAAGAAGACAAACGATTGTAGCTACAAGCTCAACTGCTGCTGAAATAATTGCAGTATTTGATGCTTTGGACGATATACAAGTTACATTCCTTTTACAAAAAGAAATATTTGAGGAAAATGACCTTGTAAGAATATTTGAAGACAATATATCAGCCCTCAGAATAATGTCAGGAGGAACCCAAAAACGAGCAAGAGCCTTAATGATAAAATGTTATGCCATTACACTATCTGTAGATGATAAAGAAATTGAATTCAAAACTGTTGGTACGAATTCACAATTAGCTGACAAGCTAACTAAAAGTCTTGACAAACAAAAATTCAGAAACTTAGTCGACAAAATATTAACAACATCAAATCTCTCACAATAAAATTCATCAAATTCATAATAATTATATGGGGAAATTGTTTATTTTAAAAGGTGAAGGATTGCAAACATTCGAAGTCAATAATATGTCAATTCACAAGGCACTGAATATAGTAACCTTTTTTTTCAGCATAGTACATGAAAATATAATGTTCGAGAAAAAGAAAAGAAAATCACATGTTCAAACAAAATCAATAATATATTATATTCTTTAGGCCAAAAAATACTTGTTGAAACAAAATTTATTTTCGTGTAGGTATTCATTGTCATCTCTGCAAATTCAACTTTCGAATGAACAGAGATTTGAATACAAATCATCGACATGATTTCACACGTTTAGTTGATATTAGTTTATCACATTTTGGAACACCCTTATTCAACAAGTATTAAACAAATTTGAACAAAACTTTTCTCAAACAGCATGAAATATCGAAAAATACCCGAATCGAAATACGTTACTGTAAAATAATATGTCAATAAATAACTTCGAAAATACATCGAGATATATGTTGCGATCAAATAATAATCTAGTCATTTTTTATTCTTTATGTAATTTATTTAATTTTTATTTTGTTTGGGAAATGAACATAAATGTACAATAATATGATAATTGAAAATTAATTATTTATAATATTCGTTCTCGCAATAAATCATGTTCACTCGTTTCATTGGACTGATGGGGGGGGTGTTGTTCTGCACTCCACCTATGCTTGCTCACTAACATGTAGCGCAACTACTCTCGATAGCGCATACTAACAATATTCAGGTTGTGCGAACAAACACGACTTTTTTCATTCGTTCACCCAAGAATGCTGAAACTCATTTCCCACTCAAACTTTAATCTTGTAATGGAGGGAGATCCTTCATCTTCCTCAAACTTTGTTGGGATACGATTCCCTCACTACCTCACGAACACGTAACTATACATTAATCAACACTGCATGTAACACATTATTACATTTATTCTTTTTACATGTGGCGACACTGATCGCCAACATAATATTCTTTCCGCCACTGCTCGACGGAGAATGTTCTCCGTTCGTTCAGTCGTTGTACTAATGTTATCAATAAACCTTTTTTAAAGATGAATGTCCGTGCTTAATTTTCTTGGATGAAACGATCGAAACTCACCTCAACATGTTAGCCAGAGCTGCGGACCAACGAAAATAAGTGCGGAAATCGAAATGTGTTCGTGTTAATCGTGTAATTTGTTAAATGTAAAAAAAAAGTTTGTGTTTCACGCAAAGTGAAAAACTTAGTGCTGTGTGATACCTCCACGCAAAGTGGAAGGATAGTTAAAAGTTCGTGAACGCAAAGTTCGGTTCCAGTGATTAAAGTAATTATCCTGGAAAAGTTAAAAAAATTGTAAACCAAGCAAATCAAAGGTAAAAGTTAAAATTAATGAAAACTTCAGTGAAATCTTGGGCGCCGGTTAAAACGTCGAAATCGAGAGTTTGGTGTAAGCAGATCAGGTACGAGAGAATCCTGTGGTTTGGAAAACCAGCTTGCAGAGTCAAAAACGGCTGGCAGTTGTTCGTACTGTGTTCCGAAAAGGAAATTGAAGTCAAAAAGTCGAAAGTCTGAAAGTTGCAGCGTCGGAAGTCTAAGTCAACTTCGCAGAGAAGCAGTAGAAGAACACCGAAAATACGAAAAGGAATTTAAGATAAGAAGAAATTTAAAATAATTAGTAAATAATTGGTGTGATTTTATTTAAAATTAATAATAAAAATCTAAAATTTTAGTGAAACAAAGTAAAACCCACGAAATATTTTCATGTTAACACTCATCCAAAATTAGAGGAAAGTTGAAACTTGAAAGGTATCATTGGTAACCTTCAAACTTTATCTTGTTGGTTGAGAGTGGTCGAAAAAAGGAAACATTTGTTGAATGAGATACATCTTGTATAACAAAAGAAAAATAATTGTATAACTATTGACTTGAGTGACAGATTTTTCCTGCTCACGATCTGCAAAGAGTATTTTCAATCGATAAAAGATAATGAATTATTTTCCTTTCAGCATTAACCTTTTGTATTTCTGTTGAATAATTTTTACCTTGAGATTTAATTTATGTTTTAACGTGTTCAACAGAATTATTTTCGTTCTGGAACAAGATCAAAAGCTTAGACCAATTCGATTCAAAAACATTTTGGCGATAAAGTACTAGAAATTCGATCAACTGAAAAGAAGTAGAAACAACGGCGGAGAGATCAAATCATCGTCAGCGGCAGATTTCGTGAGATCTAATTAGAACATTAATTAATTATTAAGAATTATAATATAATATTTGACTTGCATTCCCGATCGAGCGGCTAAGACCGTGTTGTGCATAATCGTGCGGTTGAGACCGTGTTACCCCCTAGAATTAAGTTCTCGTGTTTCTGAGGTAGGACTAATAAGCCCCCGATAGACAAAAATTTAATAATATGTCACGGTTTGACACTAAGAAGGTATTTGACGGGAGGAATTATGACGCCTGGAGGACCATGATGGTCTCCACACTTTATGCAGAGGGATTATACCCGATCATGCAGAATACAGAAACGGAGATACTATTTTTGGGATTAGATTTAAACAATTTTTTGAACCCTGAGTCTAGTAACGCCAACCCAGCGACTCGAATGACATATTTCCGAAATCAGGAAAATGGAAAGGCACTCATATATCAGGGATTGAACAACGAACTAATCGAGAGAGTTAAAGACCTCAAAACAATAATCCAAATTTTAAAAGTACTCGATGAGAGATATAAAAGCTGCACACAGGTCACGTACATTAATGCAAAACAGGCATTCCAAAGGTTGAAATTTAACGGTGAAGGGAATATGAGGAGTTATTTAGATGTCTTCTTGAGGTCAGCCCAGAAAATAAGGGACTGTGGAAAACATTTGGACAAGCAGGAGGAGATAGAACAGCTCCTAATCTCATTAAACATGGACTACGATATGACTAGGCTGGAGTTTAATACTTTAAGTCAGGACCAAAAAACAATTGAAACACTCCATGCCATGTTAATAGAAAGATCGGATAGGTTATATGACGAGAAAAAGTCAAGAAATAATAATAATAATAGATTTCGTAATTTCACCAATAATAATAAAAATCAGAGATTTCAATATGGAGGAAATTACAATAGATATAACTATATAAACAGAAACCAAAACCATAGTTAAAACTTAGATCAGGGGAAAACAAAATATGATAATAAGCAACAAACAGAAACGTCTCAATACAATAATAATAACTATGAAAATAAAAAATATGATAACAACCAAAATCAAAATACTTTGCCAAATTCGAGTACACTAGTTTGTTTTAAGTGTCATGGCAAAGGGCACATAGCAAAGGTATGTCCGTCAAATAAAGAGGGTGCAAGACCCCAAAATAAATTAGATGGTCCTGCACAAAATACGAGATATGGACGAAACAACACTAATAATAATAATAATTATAACAAAAAAGAAAATGACGTTCAGTGGTCAATGATGATCAGATATAGGGATCAAAGACCGAATAATAATACAAACAATAAATTAATAAACTTGATAACATCGAAAGATACAAAACAGGAGTCAGATCCTAATTATATTCCCCTAACGAAAAGAATTATGTTAGATGGTGGAGCTGTAGCCCACGTCATATCAGCCCTGTTGAAATTGTCCAACCCAATAATGTTAGAAAAACCCATTGAACTGGAATGTGCCATTCAAGATACACTCCTGGTAGCTACCCATATTGGTACAATGTTTATTAGAGTGAAAAATTCAGAACGTAACCAGAAAGTCATAAGACTAAAAAACGTACACTATGTACCGTCCCATACACCGACCAACGAATCAACTCGAACGAGATCACAGGAACAGCGAGAAGCGAACATATTAGAAGACGAAAAATAAATTAGAAGGCATGGTTACTACTTGGAAGAAGCGATCAGGATTCGACAGCACAACATTGACAACTCAGAACAATGGCGACCACGTTGACATCCAGGTAACTGGGCCCATAACCTGTGAAGAAATAGGAATTATCAACTAGTTGAACTAGACGAAAATGACGACGAAAGACTTTAGTTGAACGATGACATCGAAAGAAGATTAGACACACATATACGAACACATAAATAATACACCAAATATTCACTTTTCACGAACTTTTATTTTCACACAAGATGGTGAAGATGTTAATTCATCAACGTTTGATGACCGACAAGAGGCACACAAAATATATTATCACAGTTGGGTTTGAAACATAAAATCACTGATTACAAATAATACTAAAAACAGTGTTACCACAACAAATGATATGTGAGAATAATAAGCCAACGTATAATATAATTTGCTATCATTCTCACAAGGTGACTGAACAACACCCCCCTACAGCTCTTTACGTAGAGAATACATTTATTTCTAAATTATGACGTTGTTTAAATTTACAAAAGAAATAAAAGTTCGATACAGCCTGAAAATTTTAAAATTGACTAGACATTTAAATACAAAAATAATTACGTTACAAATATATCACAGTTATGTTACCAGAAAATGAAATTATGTCTATAGTTACAGTTAGACAACAAAACGAACTAATATTAAAACATTTTATCACAGTTGTGTTATCATTAGTCATAAAAATTTTCAATTAACGAGCAATATAAAATTTAAAAATAGATACATGTTACAAAAATAGCAACTATAATTAATTAAAAAATAAAAAATAAGGCAAAACCAATTCAACAAACCTTTGAATTGTTGAAGTAACACATATATTACAGGCAATCGGAGACCTACTAGAATACATTAAATATCGATCTCAAATGACAATCAGAGAACTCTCACCATTGACGCTTCCAAACTCCGAATATGTTGATTCCCCTGCAGCGAGGGGTACACAAATCATCCCTAACCTGTCAAGGGGCCAAATGGGCGTAGACAAAGCTGCCATCTGCGGCGAACAGTATCTTTTTAATTTAAACGACAACATTAGGGAGAGTCAAACATATCGGGAACAAGAAGCAGTTTTGAGGCGGCTTCAAGATGCTTCCTTCTGTCTAACGCTTTTGTTAGAATGTCTGCCTGCTGTTCGGATGTAGCAACCCGTTTAATCAGAATTTCTTTATTTTGTACTGCATCCAGAATGTCATAACACTTGACCATGAGTGCTTTCATTCTTTTATTTTCCCCTCCTTTTGCGACGTGCTCTGCAGAAATATTATCCTCAAATATAACAATTGGACCTTCTTCGCCGAGCAATAACGAGTGAGCAAGGCAAATTAGCCTCAGGTCGTCGAGTGAGTCATGCAAAGCTATTAGTTCTGCGGCGGTAGAGGATGCTGCCATAAGTCGTTGTTTTCTAACGGCCCAACTAACTAAATTGCCATTAGCAAAAATTACGTAACCAGTTACTGACTTGCCTACTTCAATGTCCACAATGTCACCATCAGTGTTACTCACATCAGGGGCATATGAAGCATCTACATAAGCTTCCAGATTTTCCTTTTTTGACTGGTATAATAGACAGTATGATTTAGTATGTGAAATGTATTTTATTATACGTCTGACATTCCGCTTATCCGAAGGTGTGGAGTTGCCTTGGCGACGACTCAAATAATTCACTGCAAAAGCAATGTCGGGTCTGGTACCTCGAGCCAAGTACAGTAATGCACCAATCATAGATCGAAATTCTCAATCACCTACTCCTTTTTCTTTTTTGTTTATTTTTAGACCAACTTCCATGGGCGTATTTTGCCCATTGGCATTCTCAAGTCCAAATTTTTTTTACTATTTTATCAATATAGTCAAATTGAGATAACTTTATCGTTTTATTGGTTCGATCTCTATCGATCTCAAACCCAACGAAACACTTAGGATTATAATCAATTTTCACATCAAAGTTTTTTACAAGAGGATCGACAATATCAGTCTTCCAACTATCTTCACTTATTACAAGCAAAATGTCATCGACATAAACGGCCAGAAAAGCTATTTTTTCATTAAATTTTCCTTTATAATAAAGACAACGATCTATTTTACTTTGGCTGAAGCCCAGTTCTTTTAATTTTTCGTCCAAAAGATTGAACCATGACTTTGATGAAATCTTTAAACCATATATTGATTTGTTTAATTTCAATATACTATTTTGTGATTCCGGAGCATAGCCTTGTGGTAAGGATAGGTACATATGACGACAAATTTCACCATTCAGAAATGCTGTTCGCACGTCAAATTGTGTCATTGACCATCCCCCCTATTGGCCAATGAGATCACCCATCGGATCACCCATTGAGACACAACAGGAGAATATGTCTCACAAATTTGATACTCATGCCTGTCCTTACATCCTCGAGCAACAAGTCTCGCCTTTGCCACATACTCAGCTTTTTCATTTTGTTTCACGGTATACACCCACTTGGTGTCAATAGTCTTACAACCTTTGGACCTAGGAACTTCTTCCCAAACTTTTAAGTTTGTCATTGTGTTGAATTCATCAACCATAGCTCTCTTCCACACGTCTTTGAACGCATTTGACTCAACCTCTGAATATTTTTGAGGCACACAGTCCTCCAAAAATCTTAAGTCTGTGTTTTTCTCTACCCTGCATGCAGCTATCACAGGAATATTTGCACTCAACGACTCCTCAGACGGCTCAGGTAATTTTTCTATTTTATTTTGTTCTATGTCTTTTATGTTTTTATTTTCGTTAAACCTAATATCACAACTTATTGACACTTTTTCTGTATCAGGATTAATTTTGAAGTATCCTGTATTTGTATAACCGAGAAGCAGATTTTTTTTGCACCTCTGCATAAATTTTGGGTCCACTTACGTTTTGCCTTTCTTTTTGGCACGCACAGCAGATTGGTTACACACTTCTATCGGAATGTGCTTGTAAGCCAAAGCCCCAAAAGGTTTTAAATTTTTTAAATCCGGTTTACGACCAAAAAACATCTCATGTGGAGTCTTATTATCTGGATTGCTCCTGCATGGTGTTCTATTACTCAAATAGCAAGATGTGGTTGCCGCAAATGACCAATATCGCATCGAGAGCTGCGAGTCGAACAACAATGCACGCGTCTTTTTGCTGATCACTCAATTTTGCCGCTCAGCAAGCCCGTTCAGCTCAGGTGAATATGGCACTACCAAATCAAGCTCAACCCCATGCTCATTGCAAAAATCTCTCAATTTACAATCTGTATACTCACGAGCATTGTCACATCTCAACACTGCGATAGGTAACTCAGGGTATTTATTTTTATTTCTCATAAAAAATTTTTTGAATTCTTCATTTGCCATGCTCTTTTTTTCAATTGGCACAATGATAGTGAAATGGGAAAAATTGTCAATAAACGTTATGATATATCTTTCACCCCTAAATGATTCAACAAATGACCCCATAATGTCAGTAGATACGATTTCCAGCTTCGTACTGGGTTTTAGACGAATTCCGTGATGGCCTAATCTGTAGGATTTAGCCGACAGACAAATTTCACAATTTTTGAAATCGTCATCTTTAAACACCAAATTTGGAAAACCAACTGAGCTTCTTCTCAAGTAATTCAAATATTTTGCATTTACATGACCTAATCTACGGTGCCACAATTGTTTCATTTGGGTTGTTTTCGACAACTTCACCTCAGAAGTCTGAGATGGCTGACCTGAGTTAACAACCTGCTTACTCTCGTCGATCTCTTCCCTTTTTTTATTTTGTTCTTTATTTTCATTTTGTTTTTCATTTTCTCTTGTGTTTTCCTTTGTTCTTTCAATTTCAATCTGCTGTTCTGGACGCTTGTCGACTCAAGCATCTATATCAAACTCTGGCAAAACTTCCAATTAAACCTCAAAGTTGCTCCAATTTGTCTCTTGACTTTCAAGCTCTCTATTTTCCTCTTCCTCATCAGCAAACATAGCTCCACATTCACCTTTTTGTATCACTTCTATCCTCTCAAAATCTAAACCAGTCCACTGCCATTACTGTACGCCGTAGCTAATTTTTGTTTGGTCTGCCTAATGTAGATATGCGCCTTTTTTCCTGACATAACAATTTTGAACACACCTTTTCGTGTCAAATGTGTTGTCAAAAACAGATTATGTTCTAACTCTTCAGAATAATATACATCTTCCAAGTTAATAATCTCCTGTTGACGCCTATTATTTTCCAACATTACGGCAAGCTGACCTTTATGAGTAGCGTAAAATACAGCATCTTTTTTGGCTGAGACAAGTTTCAATGGAGGATCAAGTTTTTGGACATCATACATATTCTCAAGGGAATTTACAAGGAACTGCTGAGTACTGGAATTGAGCAAGAATTTCTCAGTTAATTGAATATGAGGCCTTTCCTCCTCAAACGAACTATTCAAAGAGGAATTACCAGACAAACCAGCGGAATCAGAATCGCTGTCCACTGTTTGGACCATCGCCACATAATTGATTTTTTCTTTTTCCACTTTTTTTGTGGATTTTTGGTCATTTTTATTTATTTTTGGTTTAGCAGACAGACATTGACTAACATAATGGCCAATACCGCCACAATTAAAACATTTTATTTCTTTTTTGCTTTGTTTAGGTTCTGTTTTGCTTTCATTTTCTTTTTTTCTTTCAAAATTTTGTTTAAATCCCGAATCACTAGACCCATGTCTTTTTTCCTTATCTTGGTTATTACCCCAATTATAATTATCAAAACGTTTATTAAATTTATTAAAATTATTTCCATTTTGGAAATTATTGGAATTCACATTACTTTTTTCTTTTTGCTCACTATGGAGCTTATTGTTTCGATCAATCAATAACTGGTGCAAAACTTCGATAGTTCTTTTTTCCAATGGAAAACTACTAAATTCTAATAACGAAATTTCATAATCCGAAGGCATGGCCATACACAAGTGTTTACTCTCGTCAGCCTTGGAAAGAATACTTCCAGAATCGCGTAACTCGCAAACTGTCTTCGAAAATAAATCAAGAAATGACCGCATATTCCCCCCTGAGTGAAATCTCATCTCATAGAATCGTCTTTTTGCATTGATATTGTCAATGGGCGTAGTGCCACGATATCTAGTCTAATTTTACAAAAATATCTCCAACGGAAACGGCATCCCTTATTTTCTCAATAATATCAAAACTCATATGATCAAAAACAATCGCTTTTGCTTTTTCCTGTTTTTTAATGTATTCCTTCTGCTCCGACGTTCTTTTTTCTGATTCCACCTTGTATACCGCTAATTCAGTCTTTTGATGTATATGTTAAATTATAATTTTTGGTTGTATTTACATATCTGAATATCCTTTTTACATAATTTTTTAAGGTATCATTCGAATTATTCTGAAAATGGGAGAAAAAATTTACTGGGAATAATATGTCTGGTCTCGTAAGTCTCGCTAAGTAAAGTAGTCCCCCTATCATTGATCTATACTCCGTATCATCTCTGCCATTTTGTATTTTATCTATTTTTAATCCCGTTTCCATGGGTGTATTAGTGTTTTTGAGTTCAGAAATTCCAAATTTTTTGATCATTTTGTCTATATGTTTATATTGTGATATTGTTATAGTATTATTTTCTATGTTTCTAACTATTTCCAGGCCTACAAAAAATCTTGGATTATTAGTAATCGTAATTGTAAAATCTTTTTGAAGCTCTTCATTTATTCTAGTGATAGCAGATTGTGAATTTGATGCTACTAATATGTCGTCTACATAACTCAAAAAATATGTTTTATCATCATTATTTTTCATTATATAAAGGCATCTATCGCTTTTAGTTCTTTCAAATCCCATTTCTTTTACTTTTATGTCCAATAAGTCGTACCACGATTTGCTGGAAGTTTTTAATCCGTAAATTGATTTTTGTAGTTCGAGTACTTGATTTCGATTAATATTTATACCTTCTGGTCTTTTAACAAAAATGGGTTTTATAATGGGTGAATTTAGATAGGCAGTCCTTACATCGTATTGTACCATTATTAATTTTTCTCTATTCACTATTGATAATAATAATCTTATTGTTCCTATGGATGCTACAGGTCCGTGAGTTTCAGCAATACCGTATTCTGTTCGATCTTTAAAGCCACGTGCCACAAGTCTAGCTTTGGGTTTTGGATTTCCGTATTCGTCAAACTTTATAGTAAAAATCCATCTTGTATCTATTAATTTTTGTCGATCATAATCTACTATTTTCCATACCTTCAAATCATCGAGGGAACTAAATTCGTCATTGATGGCCTTGATCCATTCTTCTCTAAAGGGGTTTGTGTCTATTTCAGAGAATGTTTTTGGAATATTATCTTCTATGTAGGCTTTATTATATTTTACATTTACATTCATTATTATAGGGTTCACTATTCCCAAATCATAATCATAATCAGCTGACTTTATTGTTAGAGGTTTTTTGTTGATTAACAGCGATTTTATATTTTGACTTTCATCTACTTTGACATCACACGAAATGTACGATTTTGAATTATATGGATCTCCAAGACAGTACCCTGTATTCGTATAACCCATCATTATGTTTTTTTCAGCCCTGTGCGCCAGTTTGGGGTCAATTTTATCTTTTGATTTTGATTTTGCCTTAGTGGCATTTTGCTTTCTTACTTCTATGGGTATATGTCTATACGTAAGTGCACCGAACACTTTTAGATTTTTTATATTTGGTTTTCTTCCATAAAATAGTTCATATGGTGTTTTGAACCCTTCATTCGCTTTGGTGGGGGATCTATTAATTAGATAAGCTGCTGTAACAACAGCATAGGACCAGTATTTTATATCGAGATTGGCATCAATCAACATGGCCCTTACTCTCCTCATTAAAGTTTGATTTTGCCTTTCCGCAACGCCATTTAACTCAGGAGAATATGGCACCATGTAATCCATTGTTATGCCTGTCTCATTACAATAATTTATTATTTTTGTGTCGGTGTATTCTTTTGCATTGTCACATCTTATAGTCCCTATGGGGTATTCCGGAAATTTATTTTTCATAGACATTATAATATTTTTAAATTCGTTGGTCACTTGACTTTTATTAACTATTGCCATGACAAATGTATATTTCAAAAAATGGTCTATGAATGTTAGAATATATTTTTGATTTGCCACAGAGGGCGTAAATGGACCCATGATATCCGATGATGCTATTTCTAATTTTCGGGTTGGTTTACTTCTTATCCCTGTATGACCCAGCTTTGTATTATTGGCGATACAACATATTTGACAGTTTACAAAATCTTCATCTCTAAAATTAATGTTTTCGGGTATGCCAATTGCTAAATTTTTTAATTTTTGTAAATATCTGGCATTTAAATGTCCAAGTCTTCTATGTATTATTAATTTTTTGTTTATATTATTATTATTACTTGGAGTTTATTCGTGTTATTATTATTTTCGTTGATTTCAGTGACTATTTCATTTTCTTCACCCCCCTGAGATGATTCAGTATTATTATCTTCTTCAATGATTTCCATTTCAACTGTAAAATCATCCCACTCATCATTTGTATCTTGGGTAACGGGGGCACATATTACATTTTTTTTATCATTATATTCTTCTTTATCTTTTTTTTTTTTATTATTATATTATTTTCTACATTGTAATATATGTAGAATATTCCCTCTTCTTTTTTTGCAGTTATGATGATTTCAGCAGTTTCAATAAAATATATATTCGCAATTTCTTTTTGTTGATCGATATTAATTATTCCAGTATTTGTTATTTAAATAGCTGAAATAATATCTAAGTTCAGATCAGGCACATAATGAACGTCGTTTAGTTCTATCAATGATTGAATCTTTTTGGAATTTTCGATTTTGATGATCATTCTCCCAGTATGTGTGGCGTATAAAAATGTATTCCTTCCCGCACACTGTAATTTAATTGGGGTTACAAATTTTTTAATATCTATTAATTTACTAAGATCAGAAGTTAAGTGTACTTCTGCGGCTCCATCAAGAATTGCTCTATAATTTAATATTTCGTAATTTTCATCAATATTTTGTTTATTATTATTAGCCAATTCATTAAGTAACCACTCACTATTATTATTAATTTTTTTTACCATGCAGGACATTTTTACCTGTTGCTCCGAACTATCCTTCTTATTATTATTAGAGGGATTTGTATTTGCTTTCGGTGGGTAATTTCCCTGACTATTATTCGCACTTTCATTACTACTATTCACTTGAGAATTATTATTCATGCAGTTTTATGCTATGTGGCCAAATTGTCCACACTTATAACATTTAGGATTATTTTGATTATTATTTCTACCATTGCCTCTATAATTATTTCCTCTATAGTTTGGGTTTCCTCTATAATTGTTTCCCCTATAGTTATTATTACCATTATTATTATTATTCGTAATACCATTACTTTGGTTCTTGTCTGTCCCATTACCATTATTATTACCATTTTGACGATTATTATTGAAACCATTTCTATTTCCATTTCTAAAGTTATTATAATTACTATTATTACTCCTATAATTATTTCTACCTCTATAATTATTATACCTTCCTCTGTAGTTATATCTATTATTATTACCGTTACCATTATTATTTCTATAGTTATTATTAGATTGATTATTGCCATTCTGTTTTTTCAAGGTCTGATCCCTATATTTTTGGTCTGAGTCCTCTCTCAGTATTCTTTTAAAGTTGTCTAAATTTTTTTCATTGGGAGGTAGATTTTTGTATTGTATCTTTGCAATTGCTTGTTCGTAACACAATGCCAATTGCAAATTTTCCAACTCTTCAGTTTCGGTAACTTCTTTCCCACTATCTCTTACGTCTGTTACAAGTTCATCCCATTTCTTTAAAAAACCTTTCATGTTTCTGCCTGGTTGAAACCTGAATTCCAACCATTTTGATTTCGCCATATTTGCTGTGACCGAAGTTTTCGTGCCATAAATATTATCCAATTTTTTTAACATTAATATTGCTGTATTGCAATCCCTTATTTGTTTTGTTATATCGTTCGACACTCTTTCCAGTATGAATGCTTTCGCATTATCTTGCATTTTGCAATAGTTCAACATATCCTTATCTGGTCGAAAATTAAGATCATCTATATTATCGATATATGGTTGTAGAAATTTGTGTTCCCCAAAAATATCATAATATCCAGCTCCCCTGATGGCTGAGATAATCATCCTACGCCAGTCTAGGTAGTATTTTCCGTTAAAAACTTTTCCCAGGGGTGCTTGTATGGGTTTAATTTCATTCGGGGATGCCATATTTTCCTCTGTTTTACGAAATCCTAATAGATTATTTTCTTTATTAATAACTGATGTGTATTTTTTATTTTCAATTGTTTCTTTTTCAATTTTTTCACTTAAATTTTCTTCCTCACTATTTTCTTTATTATCCAGTTTATATAATTTATTTAATTAAAGAATCTGTTCATAAATTTTTCTTTCGATTTTGCAGAACTATAAATTCTGTTCGAAAAATAATTTACTGAAGATTCTGAAATTTTAATATATTTTAAACTACTAATTTCCTCAATTCTCCATGATATATCTATCACAAACGATTCTAATATTATTTCACCCGTAAAATATTTAACATATGGTAAATTATAAATTTCTATTTTGAGATCTACAACTTTTTCTCCTTCAAACTTTTTTATTAAATTCTCTAATTCTTCCTTTTCTATATTGTATTCACTGATTTTACATTCAGATAAGTTTATTATTTGGGACATAGAACTTTTAATTTAATTTTATTTTCTCAATCTTTCTTCAAATACAATCACAAAATACAAAAAATAATCAATTTCAACCAATATTACCTTTACAATGATTTTACTTTCTTTTAATTTCTGCTGCGCTGCCGAACAATTTATGTTTTCTCTGCTGTAAACCTCCGTACTTCCTGCCTCAATTTTGCTCTGGGTTGTCCGAAAAAATTTGGTCTTCGATGTTGGATCTTCGATGAGTCCTCGATAACGGGAGCAGGTTTCCTTTGGCTGTTCTCACGATCTCTTTGGCGGTCCCTCTGGATTTGGCGTTCGATGACTTCCAGTATTGGCCGTTATTGAGTCTGGAACTTCAGCTTTTCTTCCTCAATTTAATTTTTAATTTTTCAAAATAAATTAAAAATTCGAATTAACTCTCGAAAAACACGATACTATTTCATGTATTATTCAATTAAAAAACATAAAAAGTTTTACGCACAGCAGTAAATCAAATTTCAAAAAATAATTATTTCATCGATTTTGAATTTTCTAAGTCTCTCCTCAAAGTTCTACCACAGCGATGGCTACCATGATGTGAGGTATGCAGAACGAGGATCGAAATAACTTGAGACTTTCTTCTTTTAAGACGTTTATTTCGCGACTAAAATATATTTCACAAACGAAAAAGTAAATGGCGAAGCAACAGCGATATCCGATCGAAAGTAGAAGGGGAAACACTTCGTGATGAGAGTGTACATATGACATATATATATAGTGTGACAGTGATGATGATAATGAAGAATGAGATAAGGTGGGATTTCGTATCAACATTATGAGAGTTCTAATGTAAAAATAAAATGTTAACACACTCTTAAATACAAAATTGTGCCAAAAGTCATTTTTAAGTGAAGTTTAAGTGAAGGGAGACTAAAGTGACTTTTGTGAATATGGGCCTAGTACTTTATCTATGGTTACTTACTTTCGTAGAGCCCAAACCAAATCTGTTATCTTTTCTGTATAATAAAAATTCTGAAATATCCTATATTATGAGTTTATTTTCACGCCATTCTATAACAGTTCTATTCGTTAGTTTTTGTCAGAAGTCATTTCGAAAGGAGATTTGCAATCTCTTGAGAAATTTTCGTTAAATGAAACATAGCTGATTGTTCAATAATGGAAGAAGATGAACGGAACAGATTGTGGATAGGAAATCTCGATGAAAAAATAACCGAGTGAGTTTGTTTATTAAATTTATGCCCTCGTTTCATTTACTTAAAAATCTGTACCTGTTGGAAAATTCAAATTCGCTTTGCTGTTTTTCAATATTTATCTATAAAATACACGTTAACCTTGACGTACTGTCAGTGGTTTTGTATTTGTTTCTTGTTTTGATATCTATCCTAATGGTAATCTATATGATGTTATTTTTAATTTATATGGGTATCAACTTCTGAAAATCGTGCAAAAATACGGCCAAATAGAGAAATTCGATTTACTGTATCATCGAACCGGACCATTGGCTGGTAAGTCGCGAGGTTATGGATTTATTACGTACAAAAACAACGCCGATGCTGAAAAAGCTCTGAACTCATTGCATGGAAAATTTATTGGCGGAAAACACTTATGCGTAAAAAAGGCTCTGTCGATGAAACAGGTTAGTTGCTATCAGAGAAATTACATTATTATGATCTAATGGATCAGTCTGTGGCATTTGGCTTTGATATGTTTCTATTTTGTCTTCAGGAAGACTACGATAACTTCAAATTCAAACCAATTCTTCAATTACCTGTTCTCGCTGGACCTCGGGAAAAAGTATCTAATCAAAAGTAATAATTTTATGACATTTTCTTGTGTTGCTCTAAGTTTGTAGCATACTTAACAGTTTTTTGTTTTATGCAGTCAGTCTTCTAAAATTCGTGCTATCGAGAAGAAATTGCAGATGATGGAACAAAAGTCTGATCTCGATTCGTTTTTATTTGAGCCTGCATCGAAAAGACCGAAAATAATGAATGGACCAGATTCAATAGAGGATTATTCGGCGAGGAATTAGTGAAACTTATCGAATTTTTGAAAAAAACTTATAGCGATCGACTGGAATGGAGATTGTTTTTAAAGTTTAGATACATGTTGGCACATTTAAATGGTGCTATTGAGTGTTCGAGAGTGAATCTGATACTCATATGTTTGAACTAGTACCTTTGTAATATTCATAAATTATAATATTATTTTGTAATAGATTTTTTTTTTTTTACTACATATGGAGTAGAAAAAGAAGGAAATAACTACATGGGTTGGCTTCTTAAGGAAGTTGAAAGGAAAATTTCTCCTTGTTTGTGGTTCATTTAAAAAATTTTTTGTTGGATGTTTGGATCCTTCTTTACATTGATTTGTGGAGAAATCGAATACAGTATGAATTATATATAAGTGAATTATCAAATTTTATCATCTTTTCAAATCTAACCTCCTTAATATCGCAACACCTATTGAAGTTCGTCGTTACAATAAACCTGTGAATTTCGAACTTCATTATTATTAGTAGTATTGATAAAAGAAATTATAATCAACATAATTTTTATTCATGCCACGAAAATGAGTATAAGATAATTGAAAAAACTTTTCTCTCTGTCTAATTGGTTTATTTATTTTTATGTCTTTCTTCACGGTCTGTTGTACTTGTCCGTCTTTGTTAATTATGTATTTATTGTTTTACAATGTGTCAAAATTTTTAACTGACTCTGAAATAACCAGCAGAACTTTCCATCCTAAGCACGGATTTTGATTTACGATTTCAAGTTTGTAAGTATTAATATTCATCATCAGAAATCATAATTTTCAATTCACAGTTTTTAATGCTCTTATTTCTGGTCTCGGAAAAATAGATCACAGTCGATTTCTGTCACTCTACGAAATTCTCGACTAATCTTTGTAATTTCAGTTATTCGTACAAATTAATGAGCATTTGAAGCGAATATTTCTTTTTCGAAATTCTACTAACTTCGGGACATTCATTTTCATGAAAACTACGGTAGTAAACGAAAAACTGAATATGTGAGATTTATTTGAGCAACTTCGTGCAATTGGATCTGAAGTTATTATTACAAAAAAAAATGAAACGGAAATGTCGAAACTATTGAAGAAATTCATAAATGAGGGAATGCAAATTAAAAAAATATAATTAAAAATATCAATATATGTCAATTAAATTATAATGTTACTATCGATGAACTGTTCTCTCCGCCCTATCACGTAAAAAGTTTGTCTGACATATCGAAAATGAAGAACTTCTCTGTCACAAACTCTATTTTTATTCGGATTGATTGAAAATTAAATTCCAGATGTCTCAAAAATTTGCATCAAATTCGTAAACTGGACCAATATCAAGCGAAAATCAGTAAATACAACTAATATGTTACTGTAAAATTTTTCAAAAAATAAAATATTAAGTACTATACGAGATTAAATAATACTTGAAAATGAACAGGGAAAAATTCAAGTTCAAAAGTGCTATAATATAATTATTGTATTTTGTATAATATAGTCAATGTAAAAAGAATACAAGCTAAAACAAGATGACTATTTTCAATTGTATTTTCAAGGTCAATGTTTGAAAATAAAAGAAACTTTTGCAAATCAGTTCAGGTTTTAACTGATTAGAAAGTTGATCATGAACATATAATTTATATAAATCAAAACATGAAAAATTACCCAAAAAATGGATTTATTGCAACAAAATTATGGAAATTACACAATAAATGAAACAGAAATGAATATAATAAATTATTTTATAATTTATCCAGGTCAGTTCGTAGTGATCTTTGATGCAACGCCCAAATTCAATTCCCAAAACTTCGATGAAAATCTCAAATTTTGACGATACCAGGCCTAGAAAAAGTAAATTAAACGATGACTGACAGGAAAAACAAATTTTCAATCACCAGTTTTGTTTGAATTGAGAAGTCCAACACAACCAAATTTACAATCTAGTTCAGGATGAAGATTATCCAGCCATTTTTAATGTAATTGGATGGTTTACCATATCATAAATTACTCTCGTAGTTGATTTTCTTCTTCCAATTTTTCAATTTTGAACTTAGTGTTGGTGCACAAGAATTGGTTTCCATACACATTTGAATTTTTCATGAATTATTTTATTTTTGTTATTTATTAAATGATGATTAAATCTGTATTATTTTATTTTTCACTAAAAAACAGCACTAATTCAATTATTATTTTATATTAGATTGACACAAAGTTGAAAAAGTTGAACAAAAATAAAATTCATGAATTCACAAGTATTTAAAGTTTTTTACTTACAGTACACAACCAATTTTTTATAATGACATACAGCCTATTTAAATGGCACACAGCCCTTCACTAAAAAGTAAAAAAATTAAAAAATTATAAGTTTTAACACATTTCAAAAACAAAAAAACACTTTTCCTTGCCACACTCTACTAGCATGTTGGTAAGAGATTGAAGACCATGTGGAAAAGAAACACTTTTCTGAACCATCACATATGTATTTCAACAATGTATAAGATTGCTGAAAGTTCGTTGGTTGAATTATTTATAGTGTGATTATTTAGTAGGACAACATGGTTAGTCCATACGTCGCCATTGGAATAGTGAAGTTTGTCTTAACTGTAGTAATGTATTTTCTGTTTTGTCCGTGTGTGAGTGAATCTGTAACGTTCCTAATAGATCTGTTCTACTGAAAACATTGATGTAGTCTGTGATGACGATATTGTCGTTCATTATTGTTATCGAATCGTGTATGACTCTGTTGTTCACAATACTTGCGGGGGGGGGGGGAGGAGAGTCAAAGTCTTTTCCAGTCTACCTTCCATGTATAAGTCATTAGGGGAATTTGATATGTTGTGATGAGTTTGTTATTTGTATTTTATTTATTTGTTATTATTATGTGTTTTTTTTGTTTTTTTGTGTTGTCTGTTATGTCTGTGAAAGTTATATTGTATGTTTCCGAATAAAATATTGAATAAATAAATATTTATGAATATGAAAATATTTATTATATGAAAGTAGTAAACAAATAATATTTAACATTATTACATTTGATTATATATATAGTGGTATGTACGAACATAAGTTTATATATCACAAGGTTGAGCAATTGACTTCTGTGGTAAATAAATTTAAACATAGATAACACTTATCATTTAATACTGATTAATTTGTTCCTGTATTGCTAATGAGATCTGCCTTCTATTCACGTTTGAAGGTTTATTTAACACAGTTTTATTTCATTTGGAGGTATCTGCAGTTGTTTCTACTTTTCTTTGGAGTCTTGTTTGTATTCATGTATGTTGTTTGTATCTGGATATATTTGCGATTCTGAAAGGATAAAGAATATAATATATTAATTTAAATACTTTGTTTGTTTGCTTTTTTTTTTTTTTTGTAAACACGTCAACTACATCATTTTTCCTTCTGTGAGAATGAATGATGGTTGGTTAGTGTTTGTAGTTTGATGGTCTAGATTGTCGTCACCTGTTTCTCCAATCTTTATATTGGTTTTACAGTGGATCCTCTGGTTACAAAAATTGTCTGATCGGTTTTAATGTTTACCCAGAGTGGAGCTCTTAAAGACTGTTTGTGATAATTCGTGGATATTAAGTTTTTTCTGCTACGATTTTCGTATGTTTGTGTTGTAATGCGTCTAGGGAATTTAATTCTAAAGGTGCGAGGTATTTTAGGGGTCTGGTGGTGAGTGTACCATTTGGAAACATTATAGAAGCTGATCTTATAATTTGGTCTGATGATTTGTATAGTTCTTTAATGACTGCTAATTGTGGTTTGTTTGGAGTGGATGCAGCATCCCCAATTTTTGGTATATCTTCACTTGTACGATAGTTATTTGTTATTGATTGTGGTTGTTTGTCTATAAGGTATCTGGGGTAATTTTGTTTCCATTGTATCCATAGTTTTTGTAAATATGTTTGGTCCATTTTCCATATGTGTTGTAGGTGTTTTTCTGTTGATGTGTAGTTGGTATCTGGTTTGTCTGAGTTTAATATTGTGTATTTGAAGTTTGCATGGAGAAAATTTGCTGGGGTGAGATATGAATATGTTGATGTTTCTAATTCTGGACATAATGGTCTTTCATTAATCATTATTTGTAATTGTTTGATGGTGATGATAAATGTGTGTATGTGTATTGGGTGGTGTCCGACTGTTTTGTAGTATGATTGTTTTATTATTCCTATTAGACGTTCGTATGTACCTCTGTACCACGGGGCTTTGGCTGGTATGAATTTCCATTCTATCTGTTTTTTGTAAAGGTAATTTTGTATTTTATTATTCCAGAAGTTTGTTATGTTTGTGTTTATGACTTGGAATTGGGCTGCATTGTCTGATAGTATTAGTTTGGGAGTGCCTCTATCTGCAAAGAAAGAGTGAAAGGCACACCAAATTTCTTCTGTTTGTAATGACGCAATAGGTATTAAGTATGCTGTTCATATGGTAAGACATGTGAATATGAGGATCCATCTTTTTGAGGGTTGTATTTTTGGTGTGATTTTTTGGGATTGTTTCTTTGTTATTATTTTGTTGTAAGTGTAAAATGGTCCGAATATGTCAACTCCTGTGTGTGTGTAAATGGGTGATCTTTTTCATTTAGTCTCAAGTCTGGCATAGTTGAAAATGGTGGCTGTTTATAAGGTTTATTTATATGTATTTTGCATTTGTAGCAGTTTTTTCTGATTGTTAATGTTATTAGTTTGTTAATGGCTGGTGTGAAGAAGTTCTTTCTGAATTTGGCAACTGTGTATCTAGTGCCGCTGTGGTAGCCTTTTTTGTGAATGTATAATATTATTAATTTAGTTAGGTGTGATTTTGGTGGTAAGAGATATAAGGTGTAAGTATGAGTTTGTAGTGAATGTGGTGGTAAGTAAGTGTGTAGTCTGAGTATGTTGTTTTTTTCTAATTCTAAGTGGAATTTTTTAAAGATCGCATATGTGGGTGGGTTTGTTTGTTGTAGTTGTTGGATGATGGGCTTGCAGTATTTCTTTTGTTCCAAAATGATGAATATGGTTAGTATTTGGAAAAATTGATAGTCTGTATTGAGATATGGTGCTGTGCATGATTTACGTTTAAATATTGGTTGTCTAAAGTGTTTTAATGCTTTTATTATAATTTGAAAATTTCTGATTAATTTTTGGAGTGAAGAAAATCTAGTAATATATATGTTAAATGGGATGAAGTTATTTCCGTAAATATAATTTGTGGGTATGTCTGTTTCTAATGTTCTTGAGTTTGTAATTGTTTCTTCATGATCTACTGTTATATCATAGTCTAATTGTATTTGTGGTTGTTCTGTGTGAGATGTGTTGTTAATGATTTCTTCATGATCAAAATCGATGTTTTTGTTGGTTCCTATGGTTGTTTCTTGTGTTTCTGATATTCGTTCATAATGTGGGATTTTATATGTTTTGGATTGTGTTTTTCTGTGTTTGTGTGTGTGTGTGTGTGCGTATGGTCATTATATGTATTATTTAATATCGGTTCATTAGTATAAGGTTGAACCTAGTTGTGTAATGAGTCTGCTATTGTGCAAAATATTTTTTCATGTTGATCTTCTGTTTGGAGTTTGGAGATTTTGTCTTTTAATATGTATAGATCTGTTTGTGGCCATTCTGTTTTTTCTTTAGTCAGCCATTCTGGTCCTGTAAACCAATTTGATGGCAATAAGAAATTTAGGTTTGCTCCTCTCAATCCTATGTCTGCTGGTTTTTTTTTTGGTTGTATGTATTGGTATGTTATGTTGGGTATTGTTATTATTTCTTTAATTCTGTTTTGAGTGAATAGAGGTAAAATTTTCCTTTGTGTGAGCCATATGAGTACAAATTTGCTGTCTGACCATAGGAATGATTGTTTGTCTTGTGGTATGTGTAATGTTTTTCTAAGGAATTTTATTATTCTGGCTCACAGTACTGCACCTATTAATTCTAATTTTGGTATGCTGGTGCTAGTCTACATTTTCCTACTAGGAATCTCAATGTGTATATGTTGTTGCTACTGCTGAGTATGCTATTGCTGAAGCGTCTACAAAGATGTGAAGTTATGCTTGGTTTGGAGTGAATGGTGTTTAGAAAAATTTTCTTTGGAAGCATATTTTGTTGCATTTGCTTATGTCTGTTATGATGTTTTCTGCTATTGGTATAAGAGAGGTAGGTAATGGTGTGTCCCAGTCTTGTTTGTGAGTCCATAATGTATGTACGAAAGCTTTTGCTGGTACCATTAATGGTGCAACCATCCTAAAGGATCAAATATGGCTGAGAAGTTACTGACGAATGTTCATTTCGTGTGTTGGTCTGGAATTTTGACTTTTGGTTGTAAGTATATTATGTCTTTGATGTAGTCCCATTGAATATTTAATATTTTGACTGCGATGGCATTTTTAGAGGTGAATGATGATCGTAAAATTTCATTGTATGTTGCCCATTATGCTAGTTCCATAGAAATGTCATTAAATGTTTTATTTGAAGCGTTGTATAGTTTTACTACTTGTTCATGTGTTGGTACTGATGGGACTAAGTTATCTACATAAAAGTTGTTTGTTAATATGTTGTAAAATTGTGGGTTTGTAGTTTGGAAATGGTATAGTAGTGTTGCTGCTAGTAAGAAAGGTACTCTTTTGAATCTGATTATGATAAGGTTGTTATTTGTCAGTGGTTTATTTGGATCTTTTAGCCATAAAAATCTGGTGACATCTCTGTCTGATGGATTAAGTTCTAATTGTAAAAAGGCCTTTCTAATGTCTGCACTTATGCCTATTGGGTTTAATCTGAATGTTATAAATAATTTGACTAAGTCTGCTAGAAGTTTTAATTTTTTATGAATGCAATCATTCTAGAATGGTTTACTTTTTTGGTTTTTTCTGATCCATCGAATACTATTCTAATTGGGTGTGTGAGTTTGGTTGGGTCTATTAGTCTGTGATGTGTTAAGTAATGTATGGGTTCTGTTGAGTGTTTGTTATCTACAAGTTCTATTATGTCATTTTTAAATAGTTCTTGAAAATCCTCATCATATTTTTTAAAGAAGTCTGGTGAAGTGCGCATATGTGGTATTTGGCTTTTGAGTCTGCTGAATGCTAGAGAGTAGTTGTCTGATAGGGGGGTGGGTATACTTTCCATGGCCATCTAACTTGATATCGTCTGTTTACTAATTTGATATTTTTATAGAATAGTTCTATTGCTTTTTGTTCTTCTTGTTCTGTTGTTAAATCTAGTGTTGTTACTTCTATTGTTTCTAATTTCCACAGATTTTCTATGTCTAATTCTGATGAAAAAAATGTGTGCTCTATTGTAACTGTTTGTTCGTTATTTATTAATTGTCCTGTGATGTGGAACCCAAAGTTTGTTTCTGTTAGTTGAATAAATGGTGATATGTGTCTGACTGATTTGATAAATTTCCACATATATTTGTTTCCTACCAGTATGTGTATTTTTTATGTTGTTTTTAGGGTTTGAGTAAAATGTAAGTCTTTATATTTTGGGTATGTTTGTTGGATCTTTGTTATGTTTTGAGTGTCTAGTTGGTTTGATATGTTTTTTATTGTTCTGGCTGTCAATTTGGAAAATTCTTGTTTAGCGTGTTCTATTTCAAATGTAACTATGTTTGTGTGGAATGTTTGTGATGTTTGGTTTTGTATTCCTGTGAGTTTTAAAAAATGTGTTCCTATTATTGGTAGTTTGAGTGTCTATATGGCGATATGTTCTACTATGTATGTTTTGGTGCTACCTGAATCAAAAAATGCATTTATTGGGTATGTTTGAAGTGTTTTGGGGTTACGTATGTTAGTGCAAAATGTTAAGAATTTATTGTTATTTGTTGATGAAATTGTGAAGAAATTTAACTTCCTCGGAATTGGAGGTTAAAATACAGTCTCTTCTATTTGTGTCATTGTTGAAATGGTCTGTTCTGGATCTTCTGTCTTAGTCTCTGTAATATGATTGGGTTTGTTTTTTTGGTTCTGGAGGCGCTGAAAATAGATTGAATTATTATTATTAGTTTGTTCTGTGAATACGTCTATGTTAAGTGTTTCTTGCTTACATATTGGGAATTTGGTTTGTAGGTCAATGTCCCTTTTAAGGTATCTGTTTGCTTTGTGTTTGTTCATTGAGTACGTCATTCTGGGGCATAATGCAGGGTGATGAGCATTTGTCTGATGGCATTGGAACCATCAGCACCTTCTTTGTTTTTGATTACAGTGGTCTGTAGTTGCAAGGACTCCGCACTTGGGGCATAAATTAAATTGTCTGAAGTAGGATCATCTGGCTTCTAGTGTGTAGTAGTTGGAGTGACAGCACAGGTAACTCCAGTGTGGTCCTGTAGAACATACATCTTTGTTTAGTAGGTATGGCAGGAAATCTGTAGAGTTGTTCAGGGATGTTGCTATCTGGATCTGTAGATGAGTGGTAAGCTGCAACAGATAAATCATCCATATTGTTATCAAGGTTATCTATATAATGTTCTGATAAAGGTTTACCTTGATCGGTATTTGTATGAAAAATAAGGTTACTTTTAAGTTGGTTTACGTTTTATATATTTTTATTATTATTATTAGGTCTATTGTTCCATGGTCTGTTGTAAGGACGTCTGTTAAAGTTATTTTGAAATCGATTTCTTTAGTATGTATTGTTTTGTTGTTGGGTTTCTTGTGTTTTGTATGTTTCTTTTGTTATATCAGGTTTTTCTGTTAAGTCTCTTGTTTTGATTTCTTGGTATACTGCTTCTAGAACACCGCACTTCTTTCGATACAAATAACAAATAGACACAAATACTATACAAATAATAACAGAAAATTCACTTCGAGGATCATTTCTTGCTCTGTTACCATATAGTGAGATCATTTAGTAGGACAACGTGGTTACTCCATACATTGCCATTGGAACAGTGAAGTTCGTTGTTAACTCTTGTAACGTATTTTCTGTCTTGTCTGTGTCTGAGTAAATCTGTAACATTTCTGATAGGTCTGTTCTACTGACATCATTGATGTAGTCTGTGACTTCAGTGAGATAACTGATGTGAGGCATGCAGAACGAGGATTGAAAAAACTTGAGACTTTATTATATTACAACATTTATTAGCAGACTGAAATATATTTCACAAGTAAAATATGAAATGGCAAAGCACAGCATTATCAGTTAGCGAAAGGTAGGGGAAGCGATTCATGAGTGGAATGAACGTATGACATATATATATATATATATATATATATATATAATTGTTATGATGATGATGATGAAGAAGGAGATGAGGTGGGATTTCCGTTACAATAATAATGATATTGTCGTACATTATCATTATCAAATCGTGCACGACTCCGTCATTCACGATAATTATTTCAAACTATCTTGTTATATCTTTCCTTGGAAGCCAACTAAACTTCAATATTCAATAAAGACGTCTTGTACCTATAATTAAGGATACTACAGACTTGAGTAGGAAAATATGACATCTTGTTTCACAAACAAAAAGTAAACAAGGTTCATTCTACATAGTCATCAGTCTGTTGATGAGGTAGTCCAGAGAATTTTCTTTTTTAATTATTTCTCAGATTAATTTTGAAATTTTTTCAAGTTGAAATGATATTATGGTTTTATGATAGACCAGTTATTGAAGTTATTCCAGCTTTATTTCACCTGTTTATAATGTATAGTTAAGAGTATAGGTAGCATAAAAGAAATAAGTATGTTCGTATTTGATAATGTTAAGGTTTTTTTCAATGTAAAATTGCAGGAAGATATTCAACAAAGCTCCATTAATTAAAATAAAGTAAAAATTTATCCAAAAAACCACAGTAAATCCTAATAGTTTTCAATGTAGTATAATAGTAGCAGCGAGCTATCTCTTTCCATTTGTGAAACAAGATGGCGTATTTCCATACTAAACTAATTAGTATATTCATATGCTCATTCTGCCTTCTGCATCACGCGCATTTATCAGAATACAAAACGTGAGGTACAAATTTTCTGTTAACCGGCATGCATACATTCGGGAAAAAACGCAATTCCTTTCCATCTGCAATTTGATTTTCTAGCGAAGCATTGCTGCGCTAAATTTTTTTTCTAATCTTTTATTCTTCATAATTTTTTTAATATCAATTATTTATTTCTCTCTTCGGAAAATTGAGTGCAGATTTTAATAACGTTCTACCATTTTGAAAATTGAAATCTGAATTTGATTCATTCCATCAATTTAACTTTTCAGGAATGTCGAAAATAACTTTCGAAACGTAACACTTGTACCCAATTAGATCATCAGTTTTCTTTCTCTAAGTTAAAGGCTTTCTTCCATCGCCATTTATTTTCTTTCAGTATTGGATGAACTTTTCGTAATGATAAATATTACACACTTTTAATATTTCTTCGATTGTCGGTAAGCAAAATGACTGCAATACATTTGGTGGTTTCAATTCTTTGTTGAACACTTGTGCTTAATTAACGTTATCAAACTTGATCAACGAGATTGAACTGATTATTTGAACAAATCTAAAGTAAATGTCGCAGTAAAACAGCGGTTTGTTAAAATGATGATTATTCAAAGCTATCCACTTATGGTAAGTGCTACATTATCATTTTATTTTATTAGCAGTCCTTACTTAATTTTGAACTTCACTTTAGTATCTCTCAAGTTCTGAAGAAATATTCATCCAATTTGACATTGTACTGCCATGTATTGTTCTATTTTTACTTTAAGCCCTATTTTTTTTTGTCAGTTGATAAAGTGGAGCACAAAATAGTTGATGGTTTTCGTAGTTGTTCTTAACGTTTGTCCGATGTTTGTTCTTAAACTGATGGAACTTTTTTTTCAGGATGTCGAAAGTAGTCGATCATTTATGGATGATATTTACTCCGCGGTTCCGGACAAATGTTTCGCTGCTCTTATGTGAGTAATTTTTTGTTATGAGCTGGCGAGTAATTAAATCTTCGTTAATTCTTCTGTACATACCTAAAAAATTTTTTTGTAGACATTTAAAGAACAACGTCATCGGCAGTAACCGACAGAAGGGGAACGCAATTCAACAGGGCGTTATTCCACGACTAACCCAACTTCTTGAGAATAAAGATCAATCTGTTGATATACGCACTGAAACTGTTATTATTCTTAATTCGCTGGCTAAAGGCACTGAAGATCATGTTAAAGAATTAATTAAAGCTGACATTATACCTTTACTTTTACGTTGTATGACCCATCTCTCTTTCGATTGTATTATTCTTGGAAATTTATAATTATTATTTAAACTTCGAATTTTTTTCAGGTATTCTTGCTTCCGATGATAAAAAATTATCAGAAAATTGTCTGCGTTGTATTTGTTCTATTTTTAGAAGCACCTGTGCTCCAGTTCACGTAATTTTTCAAGAGCAACGACTTATCCGTCATTTGTTGAAATTGATAATGTATTCTGTTTCTAATCAGATTGCCATCACCACAATACTCAGCGTTTCAATCAAAGTAATTAGTCAACTATGTATCTTTTTCAAAATAATTATTCATCTTTCTTTATCATTAGTTATCAATTTCAGTCTCAGAAACATCAAACCATGTTATGGGATGAAGGAGCAGTGTTTTCATTAGCAGCCCTACTTAGTTCACCTCACTATATCGTATTAATGCCTACTTTATCGTGTATAGCAGCCCTTTGTCATGAGAATAAACCTGTTGCAGCTTCAGTTGCCGCTGCCAGGTATTATATTATTTGTACTCATACTCTGTACATAATGATTGGTTTGTCATTAATATGTTGATTGCAGTTTCGGAGGCAAGTCAGTGCCTGATTTGTTGGTGGCATTGATGGCACGAGATAAGCCAACGGATATGCAGTTGGCTGGAGCAAAGTGTATTACCTATTTATATCGCGCAGAAGCAATAACTGCAGAAGATCCGAAAATATTATTCAAAACCCTACCAGTTCTGGTGAGTCTCTTCTTTGTGTCTCAAAAAACTTGCAGCAACGGTTTAAAATATTCATTTTTTAATTTCTTATCCTTCAGGTTTATCTTTGTCGAGACAACTATCCTTGGCAGGAACGAGTCGAGGCTGCTGAAACTTTAGCATATTTAACAGAAGTAAACGTTGAGTTACAGCGTTTAGCTTCCATATCCAATCACTTGATCAGCGTTTTAACGACATTTGTCAACTACAAAGGGGACAGTTCTCTTCCCGTCGCAAAGTCGGAAGAGATTCGGAAAGAACTGATTCAAGCTGCTTTTCGAGTGAGTATTGATGCACAATCTTCTCATGAATAATTGATATTAGCCTGTGTGATTAGTAATGTTTTGTTGCGTCTTATTTATGCGCTATTCTAAAATTAAGAAACATCTGTGAGAGTATTTTGTCCATGTAATATTTTATTTCCATTAACTTCGTTTACATGGTGTTTATAGGATCGAAGATAAGGGAGGAAAAGAGTGGATTCCTCCAGGGCCTTCTCCAAAAGTTAACACAAAAAAAAAAAAAATCTATTTACTAAAATAATTATATTGGCCCCAGGGGCTGATTTTTTCTTTTTCCAGCGCTGAATTTTTATAACATAATGAGCTGTTACCCGCAGCTTTACTTGCGAAGTATCAATTTATCTGTGTTTGCTTTCTTCTTTTATTTTATCTACCTTTTTATGGTCCTAAGTTTCAATAAAAATTTACCAGATCGAAAAATATACCCAGGGATGTATCACTGGATAATCAACCAGTGGACGAAGAAAAAAGAGGGAAGTTTTTTCAATTCTCTTTTACTCGTTTTCATTCGTTTCAAGTAATGTTTTGTCCATTTACTGTTTTCACGAATGGTAAAAATTCGTAACTGCCTCCAGAGGAGCTACGAACTGGCGTGATGGCAATAAATCTTCCTTGGAATAACACCATTTTTTCTAGAAAATCTCATGCAAATTCGTCCAGCGATTCTGAAATGATAGTGTTTCAACTAGATTTTAGCCTTTAGTATTTTATAATATGTAGAGACAGATTTATCTCATTATTTTCGCAAAATGAATTATAATCTATTGGATTTGTAAATTGAGATTTTGAAATTTTACTTTATTCAAATCATTACTTTTAGAATATTTCGAAGAACAAGTGGTTTGGAGTTGGGTTAAATCATCTCAATATAAGTCTAAAGTACTTTATTCTTTTTTAGAAAAACTGGATAAAGTGCGTCAGCATGTTATATTAAAAGTTCTAACAGTAATAATGTTTAACATATATTATGTTCAATTGAGTACCCTTACCGCTTCATTGCGTACTAAATTGATTTCATTGTTATTTTATACAGGTATTCGCCTCTTTGGGCTCCAATGATGAAGATATTCGTAAGAAAATTATTGAATCCGAAAACTTGATTCAACACATTGTAAACGCTCTGGATGACTCCAGTACAAAAGTGAAATTGGCTGCCATTCGCTGCCTACATTCATTATCGCGCAGCGTTCAACAACTCCGCACAACATTTCACGTAATACTATTTTTTTTAATGTTCCGTGCATAATTTTCGTTTTCATGACCGTGCTTTTTAGGCAGGTTACTTATGCTTTTATTTGGTATCACATTGAAAAAATTATCGTCTTTAATGCTCATATTCGCCCCATTGACTTCTTGTGATTAATTTCAAATCTTTCGTTTGATGATGTAAATATGTTGTGAGTTCTGAAATAGTTTTTACTTGTAGTCTTTTTTGCGAGTCTGGAGGATTCTTTTTAAGTAGAGAAGGTAATAGTTTTTCATGAGCAGCCTTTTCGATTACTGCACCTTAATGAATAATTTCAACAAATAGTCGTTTAGTTATTATGATTCTTGGCTATTTTCTGTCTAAAAGATCTGTATTAGTAAATAACGTACAACTTTCGTTATAACACCCTCGGTTACCTTTGTTTTTTTTAGTCATTTGACGCAAAGAATGGAGTATCTGTGAGGAGAACTACATCTGGCAACACTCTATTTGTAACAGGAAAATCCTGCGTCGAGATTTGTGCTGATGGTGTAAAACTGCACTTGCCACACGGTGTGAGAAACGAAGAGAAAGAAGAAGGATGCTTACGATTTTACCCGTTTCCTTTGAAAGATTAATAATAGTGTTTTATACATTTTACAATATATCGTTTCTATTTCAAGGTTATCGAGGGTGTTTTTCTTAAATTTTTAAATTTTTCTTTTACGACATGCGTTGAAATATTTTTGAAGAATAGCTGTACAATTGTGCATTTGAGCGCGAGTGAAACTGGCAGTGACTAAAAAATATTGACTGCTCCAATATTTATAGAACCTTTCCATAACCTGTATGTTCATTTAATACTGTCTTTACTATCGTAATGTATCGAAGTGAATTTTTCGGCTTTTTCAATAAGTTGATGTGTAGTTTATTATTTTGAGGTCCTAAATATTTTCCTGCATCCTGAACATTTAGGATCGTTTTTCAGTAATGTACTTAAATTTACTTCTGCCCGTCTGTCTTCTTTGATCGTCTTCTGATCACGCTGATGTGCATCATACCGTCAGATTACTGTTTTCGGTTTAAATTTTCACGAAACACATTTGAACCAATTAGAAACCTCTGCTTTGAGAAATACGAAATATATATGTTTGCAATTTAGTTGCGTATACCATTAATATATGACATTGTGAATGAATGAGATTCACATGAAATTATCCCCGCTTTTTATTTTATTTCGGCGAATGATCTCTAGTTAATAAAAGTTACTAGCTTATTGCGTATCACTTGTTGAATTTTGATGAGGCTGAGAAAATAATTTTTTTTTCCGATTGAGATAAGCCTTGAGAATGATACTGCAATTTTTATTCTGTCCTTTTGGTGATCAACCTTCGTTACTTGATAGAGTGACAATTCTAAATTTATTTAAGGAGTTCAAACTTTTCAAATTTCAGTTTTTTTTCTTGATTAATTTGATTTTAGAATCATTAATTTATGGAAAGAAAATGTTTAACCAAAACGTTCCGTGATTTTTATTGGTAGGTGTTAAGAAAATAAATGAAGATTCTGTGGATCTTTGTGAAATAAGTGAGTAGGTATTGATAATGAAATGCAACATAAATGTTGAACCAGAAATCACTCTTTTATTTAATCTTATATTTCGGACATTTTTTCTTCTGATGAAAAAAACAAAAAAAAAACGTAGAATGAAATTGAGCCAGCAGTCGCCAGTCATTAAAGAAACCATTACTGTTTAATAACAATTAAATATTATCTTAGTATATATGTGCGACCCAGGATCACTCAGTTTGGAAACCCTTGATGCGATTATTGGAAAACGCTACGGATGATATTCTCACAGTGACTTCGTCCACGCTATGCAATTTACTACTAGAATTTTCCCCTTCGAAAGAACCTATTGTAGAAGCTGGAGCCGTTGATTTATTATGCAATCTTACTAGAAGATCAGATCCTGCCCTCAGACTAAATGGAATATGGGCTTTGATGGTTCGGACAGATTTCAAATACATTTTATTCTATTAATAAATAATTGTTCCTTCGTATAAATGTAATTATAATTATTTTTCAGAACATGGCTTTTCAAGCTGAACAAAAAATTAAAACTTTGATTCTGAATAATTTAGGCATCGATCACATTTTCAAGTTATTAAACGATTCCGAAGTTAACGTTGTGATGAAAACGTTAGGTCTTCTTAGAAATTTGTTATGTACTAAACCACATATTGATTATATTATGAATTTACATGGAAATGAAATCATGCGGGTAATTCGTTATGAATTTAATTTATTCTTTCCCTAATCGACACAATGCGTGATAAACCACTTTCTTGTCGGCAGGCTGTCATGATGATACTCGATGCTAATCATTCTTCTGAAGTGAAAGAGCAAGCACTTTGTATTCTTGCCAACGTTGCTGACGGTGATACTGCTAAGGATTTCATAATGAACAATGACGATGTTCTCAAAAAATTACAAGAATATATGGTAAGGTTTAAATCACTATTTAGCTGTTTCTCCTGTATTTGCTTCATTTGTATTTTCAATGACGTCAAATATTTGTAGACCATCAATAACGTTAAATTACAAGTTGCTACCATATTCTGTATTTCAAATTTGGTATGGAAAGAAGAGAGTGGATCTTCTGAAAGGCAAGCAAAATTGAAAGACATCGGAGTGGTCGGAGTGCTTCAACAGTTATATGTTACGACTAATACAACGTTGTTTGACAAGTGGGTTTGAAATTCTTCACATGCATTTTTTGAATAAAATTTTTTTGTAATTCCGACGGAAAATATTGTGTTGTAGGGTGAAAACCGCAATGACGCAATTCAATGAATGCTGACAATTCGTGTTTGAGTTCTCCACGAAATTATAAATTAGTGAAATAACTATAAGCTAATTTTTTGAACGATTGTCTTCGGAATTAGGAAACGATCAATTTCATGCAGTTACTCTTGTTTTGATAATTAATTTATTTGCTCGTTAATAAAACTGTATCTATCTCAATTTTTCACTAAAACTAATTCTTAATTTCCAGTTTAATATTGGCACGCATAAATTATTGAATTCGAAACAAAATTATTCCTTTTACCTACCTTATTGATTATCGTGTATTCTGTATTTTCCAAAAAAATTAATTAAAAACAGTCCCATTTGTTCTTGTTAGAATTTTGATTAATGTATTGCTTGTCTTATTTACAATAAGTTTATGACGTTAACGTTTCTCGAGTTACACGTATTCAATTAAATGTCATTTATTCATTTTATTTTTTTTTTTGTTTATAGGCGATTATATTTTATTCGTTGATTCAAATGTATGATGTAATTTGTGTTGAGAAAACTTTCCATCGACTTTTCACTGATTTCTTTTTGAAAACACAATCTATTGATTCTAAAATTTTGTGATGGTTTTATAGAATCATTGAAGCGAGCGAAGCTTCTTACGTACCCACCCAGTAAACAATTTTTGTGATGACGCCATTTCTCATAGATGGCCGAACCAAAAATTACCAAAATTCTCAAATGACAATTCAAGTTTTTCTAATTTCGATCTATGAAAAAAAAGAAATTCTGCTCCTCTACCGGAATTTGAATCGTCGTCACACGAGTGTTTCTTACTCAAAAATTTCAGTTTTCTCAGTTTAAGAGATGTTATTCCACTGGCACTTTACATGTTTAACCATTTACGTGGTTAAGCAAACTTACTTTGACCTTTGGCGGAGAGTTCGTGAAATTCTTCAGGACTTTACCCCAGGTAAATAGAGACAACGGAGTAAGTGACTGAAACGTAAGATATTAGTGGAATAGGAATAGCTGTACAGATTCCGAATTTCGGTAGATAAGGCGTTAAGATATTCTTTTCTTAAAAATTGAGTAATAGGTACTTGTTCATTACGCTTTTTGAGGCACTGAGTTAAAATTTTCAGTTCATTTTTGGATTGAACCACTGATTTTAGATTCCTTCGAGTTGTTACTACTTACTCCCAAAAAGGTTGGGATGATTTTTTATGACAAAATTAAGTGATACATTGTTAAATGTTTTTTGAGGCGTTGAGTTCAAATTTTCAGTTCATTTTTGGATGGAATCTCATAGGGCCCCTTGTGATCCAGAAAAGCGGTTAAAATAATTTTCTCTTAAAAAAGTAAGTGATATATCGTTGGTTACGTTTTTTGAAGTTCTGAGAGAGTTCAAATTTACGAATAATTTTCGGATTAAACTCCTCATTTTGCCCACTGTGACCAAAACGGGTGGATAGGTAAAAATTTTTAAGATTTCATTACGTTTGTTTTATTTGCAGCACGGTGTCAACACCAACTTGACACCAGGAGATGCTATTCCACTCTTGTAGTGAGATCAAAAATAAAGGACCGTGTTGAATACACGTTCGTCGCCATTAGCCGAATGACGTAGTTCGTCCTACTAGAGATGTGTCGGTTGACCGAGAACTAATTCATTTGAACTAATCTTTTGAAAGACCTAAATGAACGAGACCGAAAGATGAGGATGAACTAGTTCATTTTGAAGTAAAAGATATTATCAAATCAAAGTTATATTGTGATGTGAGGCGGTGATGACGAGGAACGAAAAAGAGTAAGAGAGAAGTATTCACGACAGAATTTATTAGCAGACTAAAATTACATTTGGAAATAAAATATGAATAAGTACGAAATGGCGAAGCAACAGCGATAGCGGATCGAGAATGGTAGGGGAAGCACTTCGTGACGAGAGTGTACATATGACATATATATATAGTGTGACAGTGATGATGATGATGAAAACTGAGATGAGGTGAGATTTCGTATCAACATATTGTATAGACCTACAAGCTAGTTCACTCTTATACGTCACAGCATTGTTGTTAATCACTGGATGAGTGGAATTTCTTATCAATCAACAAAAAACGAAACGAAATAGTAAGCGTTTTTGGGGAATGAAAGCGCTTTCTATGTCTGAAAGTAACTACATATAGAAAATGTATACGAATTGCTCTCCATATGAAATAATACATACTCAAAGGTTTGATTCATGCAGCTCATTTTGTTCATTTTGAACTAGTTCACTGAACTAGTTCATTCAAAAGACCGAGACCTGTTGAACTAAATCCCCCAAATGAACTAAAACGCACATCTCTACGTCCTACTCTTCACGAACTTGTCCGTTTTGTCTGTGTTTGTGTAAGTTGGTAATGTTTGATAGGTCTGTTCTACTAACGTCATTGAGTTGATCAATGACGTCATTGAGATATTGATATTGTTCATTATCGATATCGAATCGTGTACGACTCCGTCGTTCGCGATACTTGGAGGGGGGGGAATCTAAGTCTTTCCCAGTCGACCTTCCATATATATATCGTGGCTCCACCCACGAGACCCCGTCGCACAGGCGATGCGCCGGAGTTCTCCCATTACCTCCGGTAGTGGACATACTGGTGTTCAGGCAACGCCAGTTGTGAGGAACACGTACGAGGTACAGGTGTGTGACTCCAACAACATTTTATTGTCTCCTGGACGTTAAACACATATATATATAAGACTCTACCCACTACATGGTAGCAAGAGCACTGTATATAATCCCCCGAATTTTTGTAATTCGCCTTGGGAATCATGAATTTTCGTAATTCGCCTTTAGAATTGTTTCTAACAAAAAATGAATTTTTTCTAATTCATAAAAACCCAAATACGCTTCCACTCGAAAAGTCGTTTTCGCCTAACTCTCAAATTTAATAAGAAAATTTTCCTCGGAAATGAACTTTTCTTGTAATATCATTTAATCCTTACAGATTAACAGAAAAATAATTTCTGTATTCATCTTTAACGCACATACAATCCTAGAGATTTGTCAATAAAGAATAATGCTTAAATTAAGTATATTTCTGACAGACATTTTTCTTTTATTCATTATAATATGCGACGAAAAAATTACTATCCTAATTTTTCTCGCCGCCCCCAGCATTCTGCTGACAAAATAATTCAGTCGAATTTTATTCCCGTTGTAAAGCCTGGTAAAAAGAATTCGTAATAATTCGGCAAAAAAGGCTGACAAAATATTCACGAAATTAACAATTTCGATATTCTCGTTCTTACAACGGAGTTTTTTTTCTCTCCCTATTTTTTTTTATACGAAAATAATAGCCGCTGTTTCGGAACACGCACAAACTTGCGCGAAACAAACAACACTTTTTTTTCACCTTGAAAAATATACGATTTCTCGTAAATCAAGAACAGAAGCGAATAATATAAACACGCCCCTAAATACGTAAAAAATCGCTGCACTGCAACGAAAAATGGACAATTCTTACGAATATTGTTTCGTCCTGGCGTGATTCGTATAAAAAATACATCGATATCTAGATATCGCCCGCACACAAACGTAAGAATTTACGTGAAAAATACAAAACATACCTACACATACGCAAAGTATAAGGTATGCTGCAACAGCAGCGACAACAAATTGGCAACCAAATTCTGCACGAGGACGAATGTGCGCCCTAAAAATAGACACGCACATTGTCCTTCGAACTGATACAGTTCAAGTGCATCTACCAGTTCCAGTGCTGTTTGAATTCTTGTTTTTCTGCCTCATTTAATTAATTGTTGTCGTTTTGTTTTCGCAATCTTTTGTTTTGTGTGTCATAATTATATTTTTTTTAATTCTATGCAAATTTACTTTTTCCTTTTTCTCTTTTGTGCCATTTCTTGTACGTTTTGTGAGTCCTACCCTTTTTATGGTGTAGTGGGCATCGTCCATATTTTAAATAATATTGAAGAAACAGAAGAAATACGAAATCAGTAAGTACTGACTTTACATTAATTATTAATTTTTTCATAATTCATAATTATGTTTGCATACCTAGGTATATGGCCATTTCATCTTAATGATGTAAAATTTTTTTGAAATATTATTGGCAAATGAATTATGCAAATTCGTGATACAAAACAGCCTGTTTTATGATTTTTTCCTTTAATAATTTTTAAAGATAAAATATTCTTGCCTCAGTGATTAATATTTCGCAGATTAGGTATAAAATTAATTCAGTGAATTTGTGTTATTTTGTGAACCTAAAACGGCCTAATGCCCCAGGGTCACGCTCAATTTTTTTTCAAACAAAAAACTTTACTTGTTTGATAATTTTCCTAGGAAAAACATGAAATCTGACTGATTTTACATGACTATTTAGAATTTTTCAAAATTTAGGAAAATATTTCCCGTATTATCCATATAGCTAATTTCTTTTGCATCATTGGATAATGGCCAGTTATACATGCATTTTTTTATGCATAAATATTTGTTTTATCATTCTTAGTGAATTGTATCTGGTGTGACTAAAATACGTCTTATCGTACTAAGGTCACACCCGATTTTTTTTGGACATTTCCAAAATATACAATTTTTCCCGAATTTGGTTAATTCTGTGTATTCGCGAATAAAAAATGTATATTCGCCCCAGGGTCACGCTCGATTTTTTTTCTGAGCCTAAACACTTACAAAAATTTACAAATTTTGATGGAAAATTACTTCGGTAAAAATTATACAATTCGTCATCTTTGGATAACAAAAATATATTATTTTTGCAAAAAAAATTTTTTTTTGATCTGTAATAGAAGAACCTAGCGTTTTTCCTTACGCGTAATCAGAGTAGGCAATTTCCGTATACACTCGAAAACATTACGTCCGCTAACCCTTCCGAATTAGAAATTTGTAACATTGACCTACATTTTATTTAGGTCAATGCTCTCGTAACCTAGATTACGTATAAAAATAAAATTTTTTTCTTACAAAAAAAAAAAAAATTTTTTATTTTTTTCCATATTGATGTAAACGAATGTTATTACGATATATGACGAATACTTCGCGTATTTTTTCTAAAAAAAAAAAATTTTTTTTCTCTGGCTGAAATGAAAATATTTTTTTCTTTCATCTCTTTACAGAACATTAATCGATATGTCCCAAGAGATTCAGCCCGATAATCTGCCACCCATCCTCGATGATGAGATCAATCTTAATGATCCATATGCCCTCTTGAATGAACCCGAAGGTGACAAAGACTTGCCAGACCTACCAACCGAAGATGAAGATCAACATCTTCAAACTGATGAAGAGGATCATCCGGTTGATCAACATGGCAATGAATACAGTTCCTTGTCACCATCTGAATCTTACCATTCTGGAACAGCATACTCACAGATTTCCGAAATTGAAAATTTCAATGGAACCATTGACGATGTCAAAAATTATTTGATCTCCTTGGAGAATATTCTCCAAAAACCTCTGGATCAGAATACGGATCATGAAGAGGTATTATCAGAAATCTCCGCCATAAATATGTGTGTTGACGACCTTCAACATATTCCCAAGGGAGCAACGAAAGAGATAATCCTTTCAGCCAAAAGTCTGACTAGAAGCCTGGTAGTGAAAAAATCTAGGATTTTGAAAAAATTCGCTACCACCGTTTCTAGTAAACAGACTTCAGAATCTGTTTCCGATTCTGCCGCTGATGCTGCTGCAGCCAAGAAAAAGGCTGAAGAAGAGCAACAGTGCCAACAAAAAGCCGAAGAGGAACGACAGCGAACAAAAAGGGCCAAAGAGATTGCCATGGAGTTCCTTGAAACTCGAGCCCAATTCGCCACTATCACTCAGCAGTATAGGCGAGTGGATGAAAAACTCAAAACACTCGAATATACTGTTGAGTGGGAGTTGAGAATGTCGATGGCTGAGTTTGAAAAACTCCACCTTCCTCGTGAAGAGACATCAGCAACGGCTGCTAGAGAAGAACGTCCTTCTCAGAAGACTTCTTCTCAACCTTCTACATCTGCTGTACGTCAGAATCTAGATTCCGGTACAACGACGAAGGGACGACAACAGCCAGTTGTCATTGACAGTAGGAAAACCATTTCTAATAAACGTAGTTTACAACAAATGGCTAATGGAAATTCTGCTGAAGTTGAGAGCAACCACAATCCAAAAAGGATTAGAGGTGAGCAATCTCAAACTTTGGCAGAAGTTCCATTACCTACTCAATTGAATGATTGTTCTTCAATTGATAATGCTTCAATACCTCGTGTATTGTAAACAACTGTTTCGCAAACTAGCATTCCTTTAATAAATATCGATTCTTTCAATCAGATCCCTAAATGTTGGGAACATGAACCATAGATTCAAGTAGAACAAGGCTTTTCGAATCTGAAACCCCCAAAATTTTATCTTGAAAAATGGAATGGGGAGATACTTAGGTATCCAGGGTTCATTAATGGTTTTTTTCTCTATGTTCATCAGAGACATGATATAGCCATACCCCAAAAAATTAATATTTTACAGGGTGCGCTGCCTAAATTTTTATGTGATAAAATTAGCCATTTTTCACCTGATAAATTGGGATACGACCAGCGCTTAAAATTTCTACATAGTCGTTATGGCAATGAATCTAAAATTCGAGCTGCCTAATGGGAAGAAATTACTGCAATTCCAACAACTACGAATGACATTTCTTCCATTCAAGATGGATTAGATTCTGTTGTAGTTATGATAAAACGCTATCGTATGGTTTGCAAAACAGTTGATGAAGAACAACTCTTCAATATAATTGTTAAAAAATTCCCGCCTAGGTCTTATTTAACTCATTTAAAAAAAATGAAAGAAATGTTAAATATTTATTCGAAGCACTTCGAAATTTTATTTCAATACAAGAACTTCGTGAACCAACTTGTACTTCGGTACCGAAAAAAGTTAATATTAACCAAAATAGTAAGCCTAAAGGCAGACAAAATTTTGCAGTCATTTCAAAAGAAATTGATAAACCTAAAAAAAGAAAGGATAAATCCAATCTTAAACGAGGGAAAAAACGTTTGAATCTAGATTCAACACAAGATGTTACTTCTTTTCTTTCTACAGGTATGTTGGGACCAGTTCTACGAACTTCTAAGGGGAAGGAAATTCCAACCAGCGTGTTGAGGACCAACCCCACTCCCACGCAAGGAAGATGTATCTTCTGTAATGGTCAACATCACAGTCACCTCTGTCTCCGAGTTAACACCTTGGAGGCATGTAACAAGTTTTATGAGGAGCATCAACTCTGCACTCGCTGTGTTAGGAAACACCCTGGCACAGCGATATGCAGAGTTGCACCTCCGATCCATTGCAAATGGTTAACATGCCTTGCAACGGATCACCATACTAACTTGTGCCCCAAGGTGAACTATCCGATTACGCTTCCGATTGTCGAAGTATGGAAGGATAGCCTTATTGCCTATAAGGCACAGCTTCCAGATAAGTACCAAAAATGATTCAATGAATCTGGAGCTCACGGTACCAAAATCCAATCAACCCCTAGGAGCTGAAGGATTACCAGTATTAAGAGAGTTAAAAACTTTTTTTACTAATAATAATACTTCTGCGCATTATTTAACATTCTTGTCGTATGTTCATGCATCTCACTTACCAAAACCCGTAAAAATTAATGGATTTTTTGATAGTGGAAGCAAAGAAACATACATTTTCCATACTTATGCAAATAAGTATCTGAAATTGAATTTCTAGGAAAATATAGAATTAATGCGATTTAAAAATCTTGCTAACCAAAAATCAGAAATTTTTAGATCCCATAAAGTATCTTTCGATCTTCAAAAACCTGATGGAACAACTGTTCCGATTATAGCAAAAACAGTTAGTCATATAGCTGATTCTTTATCTCATCCAGATTTCGTTGAGTTTAAAAAGTTGTACCCTCAATATTCCCATATTGAATTTACAAGAGCAGATCATGAACTTACGATCCATTTGCTTATTGGAAATGATTATATGTGGTCCTTCGTGATGAAGATTGTACAAATATCTCCTACTTTAACCCTAATTGAAACTGACTTCGGTCATATGTTAGGTGGCACAGTAGTTCCTTTAACTGAAAGTGAAGTTTTTACTCCAATATTTTTGACCTCTCCTCAGAGTGTCGAAAATTTTTGGAAACTCGATACTTTGGGTATCGAATCCAACAATCTTGTTGAGGCTGAAGCGGAAGCTGAAGCACTTAGATTATTTTACAAAAACGTTCGTTTAGTAAATAATCGTTATCAGATTAGATGGTTGTATAGGTTTAATCCTCCACCATTACAAGATAACTATAGGCTTGCAATCAAAAGATTAGACCAGCAAGTTCCTAAAATGAAACAGAACCTCCAGTTCTTCCATCTCTATGATCAGTATTTTCAATCACTGGTTAAATTAGAAATGATCAAACCAATAGAACATGAACGTCCTGGTGAGTTGATACATTATCTCCCTCACAAAGGCATTTATGATCCAACGAAAAGCACACCACTTCGTGTTGTCTTTGACGGTTCAGCAAAATCAAAATCTTCTAATCATTCTCTAAATGATTGCATGTATAAAGGTGCGATTCTTTTGGCAGATCTAGTATCCATTCTCATAAGTTTCCGCAAAAATCCTTTTGCAGTTGTAGCCGACATTCGTAAAGCATTTCATCAGATCGGCCTTCACCCAAAAGATAGAGATGTAACTCGATTCTTTTGGATGAAAGATCCTCATAAACCTTTAGATCTCAAAAATCTAATTGTTTATCGCTTTTGTCGAGTCCCATTCGGAATTGTAACAGCACCATTTCTCTTGGCTGCAATCTTATTACATCATTTTCAAATGGTTGATAAGAAATTCCATGATAGTTTTCTTCAACAATTCTATGTTGATAACTTGGCAACATCCTTGCCAACTTATGAAGTTTTAAAAGAATTGTATGTCAAATCAAACAAGTTGTTTAGTGACATTTCTATGGAACTTGCCCTTTGGGGAACTAACTGTGTTCCACTTAGAAAGGATTTTGATCCTTCGAGATCTTTGGACAAACCACTAGTCAAAGTATTAGGTTCAGTTTGGGACATGGATAATGATATCATGTACATTCCCACTCCTAAAGCCCTAACAGCTTGTTGGACTAAACGTTTGTTTTTAAAAGTGATGTCCTCCTTCTATGATCCGTTAGGATGGTTCGCCCCGGCTTTTATACCATCTCGATCATTTATAAAAATTCTTTGGTCGGAAGGCCTAAAGTGGGATGAACCCATCCCGACTAAATTACAATCAGTAGCATCTGATATCTTAAATGATTTGATGCAATGTACTAATTATTGCCTACCCAGACAATTGTACATAGGGACTTACGACCCCGATACATGTCAATTACATGTATTTACTGATGCCTCTAAAACAGCGTTTTCAATGGTCATCTATATTCGCTTCTATAATAAGAATTTCAACACTTATTCAGTACGCTTTCTGTTAGGAAAATCACGCGTTATCCCTATGAAGCCTATTACAATTCCGAAACTAGAATTGTTAGGTGCCTTAATTGGTGCTAGAGGTTTGCGTACCACACGCAAACCGATGGACTTGTCAAATTCACCGACATTTTTATGGTCCGACAGTAAGTGCGTTTTGACGTGGTTAGAAAGAAAAATTTTACCTCAATTTGTTGCAAATCGAGTATCTGAAATCAAGAGTATTCCAGCTGTAGAATATCGCTACGTTCCGTCAGCTGAAAACCCAGCCGATATTGGATCCAGAGGATCTGTAGTAAATGATTTGGTTACATCCCTTTGGTGGACAGGACCTGAGTGGTTAAGTCAGGATTGCATCTCATGGCCAAAAACCGATTTGCATGTGATTCAATCACTTCCAGATTTGTCTGAAGATGAATACTCTACTCCAGTATTTTGTACACTTAGAGATTCATTAAACTTTTCCTCAACATTATCTGCTTCAATTCCTGAGATTTTGGATGAAATTTTCGATAAACATCGTACAGCAAAGTTGAGAAGAATTGAAAATTCTAAGAAAAGATTTATTCCGCAATTTTTTATAAATTCGCAAACCAATGAATTTGAAATTCAGATACCGGTCTCACAACCGATTCCTCCACAGGAAACGGAAGTGATAACAAACCCATCCTCTCAACCTGTAGATTTGTCAACTAAATCAGAAAAAGGTTTGAAAACCCAAATAACTTCTTATTCAAGTTTCATCCATCCTCCTAGGAATACACCGTTTGGAATTGAAATTGAGAAATTCAATTCTCTGAAAAAGTTAGTTAAAACATTTTCGCAATGTATTAAGGCAATCCGACGTTTTAATCAACGAAGGATTAAGAGGAAACGTTTGTTAACACCTTATGCAATAGTTGGAAATAATTTTCACTTTGCATTACTTTGTTTCATTTATGCGGATCAAAAGAAATATTTTTCGAAATTATTTGAAATACTCTTAGGAGATAATATGCCCGAACATGTAGCATATGAAAAATTTCATATTTGTTTGGACCCTTCGGGAATTATACGTTTGGAAAATTATCTTCCAGAAATTCCTTATGCTAAGGATATGTTATCCCCTATTCTTATGCATCATAAGTCACATTTGACTGAACTAATTTTGATGCATACCCATCTTAAATTAGTACATGCCGGAAATAAATTTACAATGTCTGATTTCCGTAGACACTACTTCGTGCCTAGACCACTGAAAGTGTTACCGCAAATTTTGAAAAAATCTTGCGTGTTATGTAAGAAATCTGAGAACAGACCGTTCAAGCAACTGACGCATTTGTCACTGCCAGATTTTCGTCTTATACCATTTACCCATCCTTTTACCTATACAGGTGTGGATATATTTGGTCCTATCTCTGTATTTGATAATTATTTACCAAAGAGAAAATGTAGGTTGGCTACACCAACTACCCCCATCTATAAAAAATGGGTTTTAGTCTTTACGTGTCTCTCTACACGAGCCGTTTATTTGATCTCAGTATCATCTCTGACTACCACAGAAATATGGACTGCATTTCTGACCTTTTTTGCAGATAAAGGAACGCCTAAAGCAATCTTATCTGATAATGCCGCACAATTTCAATTACTCTCGGTATATCTACCAGAGTATTGGTCTACCTTTTCAGAAGAAAATGAAGTAAAAGACAATCTAGAATTGAAAGGCATTAAATGGCACTTTATTCCCGCTAAAGCGCCATGGTATGGAGGCATATATGAACGCATCATAGGAATTATAATACAAGTCTTTTTCCGTATACACGGACATAATTCTATCTATGCCCATACTTTTCAAGCTAGCTTGAAGGACATTCAGACTATGGTCAATGAACGTCCATTATGCCCATCTTCTGATGAAGTAGGTCAAAATACTTTGACACCTTCGCATTTTCTTCATGCGAATCTCGGATCTTTGACAATTCCGACTGGTCAGACAGTAGAGGATAATACTCCTACAGTCACTCAACTCCAGAAATTATGGAAACTTGACCAAGAATATCTTTCCAAACTTTGGTTATCATGGAAAAGGGAATATCTTTTATATCTAAGAGATAGATCACCAAGACCGATACCAAATGCGTATCGCACGGTGCCATTTCAACCTGAAATAGGAGACATTGTCCATGTCCTGGACTATATGTCGAAACCGGGAGTATATAAACTCGCGAAAGTCCTAGGACTTGAGAAGTCACATGACGGAAAGGTCCGACATGCGCAAATTCAGTTCTCAAGTAAAAAAGTGTCTACCCAACCTTTAAAATTTCTAGCTCCCTTAGAACTAAGAATAAAGGATACTATAATGAGAAACTAGTTTCAACATTATCCGCAATTTTCAAGATTACCTGAGACATGACACATATAGGATAGGTTATTCAGTAATTTCTTATAAATTTAGATGATAACCTACACTGTCTTTAGGGGGAAGCCTAAATTAGATACTATGTTGATAAAAAGGCATACTTCTAATTTTTGGCACCCACTATTGTTGTCAATGCACCTCACGAAGGATCGCGGGCAATAGGTGACAGAGCGCGCAACTATACCATTCAATGAATGAGCTACCGACTTGCTAACTCCCCTTTCTTCCTTTCCAGAATCCTTCATCTATGGTACCGACTCATCATAATCTCGTTTTTTTTTTACTGTCTGGCAGTCGAAGAAAGAGAAGAAATGTATATTTTCCAGAAAAAGTTGTTTTCTTTGTTTTTCTTTCTCTTTTTTAGAATAATTTAGTATTATTTCCTATTTTTGTACCAACATTTTTTATTTTTTCAATAAAATTGTTTGTTTGTACATGTCACGTATAATTAAAATTTTAGTTTTTCAGGAACAATCTTGGAAGGTGGCCTCCGAAGGCTATCTTCGCACACCGCCGCCAGTATTGTGGCTCCACCCACGAGGCCTCGGCGCACAGGCGATGCGCCGGAGTTCTCCCACTACCTCCGGTAGTGGACATACTGGTGTTGAGGCAACGCCAGTTGTGAGGAACACGTACGAGGTACAGGTGTGTGACTCCAACAACATTTTATTGTCTCCTGGACGTTAAACACACATATATATAAGACTCTACCCACTACAATATAAGTCAATGTGGGGTTTTCGTCTGTTTGTTTATGTATTATCTGTATATGAAAAAGAAATAAAATAAATTTTTTTTTTTTTTTTTTTTTAGTGTTTGTTAGTGTTTGTTATGTATGTATTGAATTGTTTGATTGAAAGGAGGTTTGTGTGTTTGTTGATATATTACAAATAAAGATACATTTATAAAATATTATTATTTATTTATTATGTGTTCAAGACAACATTTAAGAATATGTTTATGTTTTAGGAACTATAAAGTTTAACAAGTAATTATGTGCATTTGTACAATGGTATAGGAATGTTTATTATCACAATGTTTCTCACTTTGTTTTGAGGTACTGCTTATTGTTAATTATATAATAATGAGATTTGCCTTCATGTGTAAGAAGGTCTGGTATCACAGGTTCGTTACTTATTTGGTGTTGTAGAGCACTCTGCTTCCTCGTCTTTTGTTTCTTGCTCTGCTATCATGTAGTGAGATCAAAAATAAAGGAATGTGTTGAATACATGTTCGTCGCCATTAGCCAAATGACGTAGTTTGTCTTACTCTTCACAAACTTGTCCGTTTTGTCTGTGTTTGTGTAAGTTGGTAACGTTTGATAGGTCTGTTCTACTGACGTCATTGAGTTGATCAATGACATCATTGAGATATCGATATTGTCGTACATTATCGATATCGAATCATGTACGACTCCGTCATTCACGATAACTCTTGCAAGATGAATGCGCCGATGCGAAATTGACTCGAAAGTTGTGGAATAGCTTCTCTCAGTGCCACCCCGATGTCGTTATTTTTGACAAATAAAACATTAGCTATTTGGTACTACATCGCATTTATTTCCTTTTTGTAATCAGCAATTTCCACGATGTAGCCCAGTGTGTTTGGGCCTGCACCATATAGGTTGAATGCTATTTTTTTTGCATTTTATTTAATTTTTTGTGATATATACAACCCAGTAACCTACCTGACAGAATGAAAAAAATTTGATAAAATAAATATTAGAAAATAGGAAATGAAATAAGTAAAAAAAAATGGGAAAAATTCTATAAAAATAAGTAGTGCAAATATTATAACGCAGCAGTATGGCAGTAGCTTACCAGTACTTGATTTTTGTTGGACACAGTCCATTCAACTATTAAACATCTTGTACACCTTTCGGTAACACTGAACATATATTATATAACATTTATTTGTTGAAGTGAGGTTGAAATCCAAGGAAAGAAACAAGTTAGTTAGAGATACTGTAATGCAATGATTTAAAGTATAAATTACAAGTTTGAGGAAGATGAAGGATCTCCCCCCATTACGAGATTAAAGTTTGAGTGGGAAATGAGTTTCAGCGTTCTTGGGTGAACGAATGAAAAAAATCGTGTTTGTTTGCACAACCTGAATATTGTTAGTACGCACTATCGAGAGTAGTTGCGCTACATGTTAGTGAGCAAGTGTAGGTGGAGTGCAGAACAACACCCTCCTCAGTCCAACGAAACGAGTGAACATGATTTATTGCAAGAACGAATATTATAAATAATTAATTTTCAATTATCATATTATTGTACATTTATGTTCATTTCCCAAACAAAATAAAAATTAAATAAATTACATAAAGAATAAAAAATGACTAGATTATTATTTGATCGTAACATATATCTCAATGTATTTTCGAAGTTATTTATTGACATATTATTTTACAGTAACGTATTTTGATTCGGGTATTTTTCGATATTTCATGCTGTTCGAGAAAAGTTTTGTTCAAATTTGTTTAATACTTGTTGAATAAGGGTGTTCCAAAATGTGATAAACTAATATCAACTAAATGTGTGAAATCATGTCGATGATTTGTATTCAAATCTCTGTTCATTTGAAAGTTGAATTTGCAGAGATGACAATGAATACCTATCGTGCGGATACCCCCACGAGTCCTGCGCGCCTGGCGTGCGCAAAGGACACATGCCTACCGAAGCAATGTAGGTAGGCATGTGACCGGGCTGAGGCGGCCGCTTCATACTGTTGTCACGCAGTGAGAGAGAAAGGTGTGTGTCAACGGATATATTTCTAGTCTTCGGACGTTAAACACATTATTTATAAGTATAACAAGATAGTGGTGAGATACCACTACATGGTAGCAGAGGCAAGAGAGGAGTGAATCGGCAAAAACGATCTTTTTACAAAAGATCGGCCTAAAACAATATAGTGGGAATTAAAATTCGGCGAATTTTAATTACCGAGTAGAAAAACGGACTTGTAATACAGGCCTGTTTTCCTGTATGCTATATTACGCTCCAAATGTCAATACAAATTGAATACTCAAAAAAGAATTCAACTTGCAGACATAAATAAAACAAAATTGTAACACAATTTTGAATAGCCTAAGTCAAAAATTGAATCAATCTTCGACTGTTACGTATTTGTGATAAACAAGTACATTATAGGCATCATTTTTTTTCTTCATCTCTCATATGCAGGTTCTAACGACGAACTTGCTAAGAGAAATATTTGTTTGCAACTCACAAGCAAATAATATGATAAAATATTTTTTTCTTTCGTCTCTCATCTGCAAGTTCTAACAACGAACTTGCTGAGAAAAATTATTTACTTGCAAATCGCAGATAAATAATATGGTAAAAAAATTTTTTTTTTCGCCACTCTCATCTACAGGTTCTATTGACGAACTTGTTAACGGAAATACTTACTTGCAACTCGCAAGTAAATAAATAAAAAAAAAAATAATAATAAAATAAAAATATTTTTATTTTTTAATCTCTCATCTGCAGGTTCCAATAATGAACTTGTTGAGGGAATTAATTATTTGCAGCTTGCAAGTAAATAATGTAAAAAATCAGTCTTCAAATGTCATGTATTTGCAATACGCAAATACATTACATCACCTCCTTTTTCCCTCGTATACATGTTCTGGTGACGAACTTGTTCGGAGAATTACTTATTTGCAACTTGCAAATAAATAATAAAATGGTCATCCTTTTCCATTCTCAAATCCTCATCTACAAATTCTGTCGACGAACTTGTGAGAATTACTTATTTGCAATATGCAAGTAAATAATGAAATAATTTTTTCACCTCCCTTGTACAGATTCTGTCGACGAACTTGTTGAGGCAATTACGGCAATTGCCGTAAACACCTAATAACAGTAAAGAGTCTGTGAAAGATAAACAACCTCTTTATTGTGCAGTTGCTCTTGAAACAATTGAGGAAATCCCAGTTGTAAAGGGCGAAATATTCCTTCACTTAAGGAATTGTCAATGTCCGTAATAGTTTTCAAGGACAAGTGTTAAAATACAATGTTGGTGCAACCAACATGCGGCAAACGGCTGAAGATTCTTCGTAAAAGAATCTTCAGCCGCCCCCAGCAAAATACGTAATGCGAACCAAATGGCTTTCATCACGTAGCTGTTGAACCCTTTTGACGAACTCAATACAAGCAGATAGAGAAATACTACCTGCTAATGTTGAAAAGATGGCCAATCGCTCTCTTCAATGTAAAAACAGAAGAAAACAATCGGCCAACTCAAAAAAAACCAAGGCCAATCGGTTGTAAATTTTGTGTCGAAGGAGTGAACAAAGAGGAAGAGAAATATCATCTTTCTCACTCACCCCCACACGAAAGAACCCGATACGGCAAAAAGAAACAAATACCATTTTTTATAGAAAAAATGACATCGGCAATAGTAAGGCCCGATATAGAAAAAGACTTGATTCAAATCTTTTGTTCTAGAACCTATACCATCCTTGATAAAGAATTATCAAGGATGGTAACGGACAACCCTTACACACACAAAAAAAAATATATATATACGTCGTGTATGTCATATCTTTGCAACAAAGATAAAAAATACGTAAATACACACGCACACACAAAAAAGATCGACAGGCTGCAACTCCGAATGGAATTTCAGAAGTATCATTCGTAAATTTGCTTCCGAACGATGTCCTGCCCGATCGATCTATCAGTAATTTTGTGTGCGATTATTTTAATATTTTTGTGTATATTGTCGCTATTAGTTCGTCATTTTCTGTGCCGTATTATTTTCGCGTTTTGGAACAATTTTTTCGAAAAATTGTACAAGAAAACACGTAATTACAAACAGAATACGTCAAATTCGCGGCCATTTTTTCGTGTCAAAAATTACTTTCGCAAAGTAATTTCGCGGAAGAATTTCGGGGTATACTCTGTACGCAATCCACGTACAACACCGATAGTCAGCAAAAAAGGTTTCTACTGGTCGTCCATTTTTTGCAAGGTCAAAAAATCGAAACGCAATTAGTAAGTACCAGTGCATTTAATATTTGTTGTGTTCCAAATATTAAAAGTGTCGTCTAAATTCGCGTACTTCGCCAACAACCAAAACATGATGGAAGATGGATTTTAAACAGCATCGACCATGGGAATTAGTATGGGATAATTCTCATGGTTGATACTGGAAATCCATCTACCATCTTATTCTTTGCAGATGAAAAATTAAAGAATTTGTTAACAAGGAAGTTATAGGACATCGCCCTATAAGTAGTTAACACAATTTTGCATGCAAAATTGCGTAAAAAAGATCGTATTTTCGTGATCCTAAAATACAAAAATTAAGTTCACAAATGATTTTTTGCAATTTTATAATAAAAATTGTGTAAAAAACATTGCAACTTTACATTTCCAACCTTCAAAAATTAGAGTTATAATTAATTTTTGACAATTTTGTGGTCAAAATTGCGAAACAAAATTTTTTATCTTCTAACATTTTGCAAATGTTAGTACGGAAAAATTTTTTTTAACAATGACACAATTCAATTAGTTCGATTCAACTTACGAGTGCCGCGACTAAGGGAAATGTCATTGCGCCCCCGGGTCATGCCCAAAATTTGATTGGACATGACCCGGAAAACACTTTGAAAAAAGGACATTTAGACATTACGTTATCAGAAATCTCAGCAATCTTGAATACAAAATTGCACACGAGACATCATAATTTTGTAATACTAATATGTGAATTTAAATTTCATAATGATTATCAACAATCTTGTGTTCAAGATTGTAGACGAAAATCAAGTTCCCAACAAGAATTTTTTAAATTTTTGTAGAGAAAAGGTGTTCATGTTGGCGCAATTCCGTTGCTCTCTTCGTAATATTTGTACTTAATCTACAATTGTCGCAAATTAGAGAAACCTCATTGCGCCCCCGGGTCATACCAAAATTTTAATTTGGCATGACCTGGACAACACTTTATTAAAAAATTACGAAGCAAATTTGTTTCAAGATTGCGAACATAATTTTTTTTGGGGCAAAATTTGAACTCATAATTTTGTACAAACCAGCCGCGACTTTGGAAAACTTCATTGCACCCACGGGTCATGCCCAAATTTTCATGGATTTGACCTCATGGACACTGACAAAAATTTTCCTTTTTTGAAAAGTCAAAGTCAATAGACCACCATACGATCTTGCACACAAAATCGCATGGTGTCCAACAAACAACAATGTTGCATAGCTACAGATACTACAACATTGTATTTTATAATTTTGTACATGTACACTAAAGCATACAAAATTAAATTTTTAGCCATGGGCCATACTAAAATTTAAAAATTTAGCTACAACCTGTGTGCAATAAGATGACAAAAAATTTGGTTTATTGAATGAAATTTTTTGTAACCCTTATTTTTCAAACCTAGAAATGCTTGTCATGATGTTGCGTTTTGCGTTCTACAAAACGCAACCACTTCTATGTTTTTCAAAATGAAAAAAGAAAACATTCTTTTTTACCACATAATGTTAAACGTAGAAATGCTTAACATGATGTTCCATCATGTATTTAACAAATCACAACCATTTCTACAATAGTCAAAAATTTCTTTAGGTACAAAGTGTGAAATGCTTGTCATGGCGTTGCATCTAGATAAACTAAATGCAACCATATCAACTTTGATTATACAGTCTCTTACATTGGTATCGCGCCATATAAAAATTATGACGCAACCAACCATATGTACTGCATATTTGAATCAAAAATGCACACAAAACTCACTACTCTGGCAGTACACAGCACATTTAGACGATCATTAAAAAGAACACAACAAATAATTAAAAATTGTATAATTTTTGCACAAATATTATTTTAAATGTTCTTCAACAGAAAAATGTCGTCAAATAACGACACATCAGAGACATCTGGTTCACCGCCTCCGCCACCAACCGAGCCGGCACCGGTAATCCTCATCGCTCCACAACAGATCTTGGAGCAGGGAACGTCAATGCCAACATCGACGCCACCTCCACCGGGAATTACCCTGCCACCGACGTCATCATCAAATCCATGTAATATGGCGGCAGCGGCTAAACAGCTTGCGGAGCAAACTGGAAATTCGCTGGCGCAGGTGGAGAAAAGCCTGCTTGCAAAAGCAGCAAGCAGCGCCCGTAAGGATGGTACGGAGTATAGCATCAGTGACATGAGTGGTGTTGATGAATACGAGCTCGCTCTGGAAATATTCACCGAGACACTTCATGCAGCTGATGCATACCTGCTCGACCTAGCCGTATTGCTGAACATGCCGGGACTCACTTTTGTGCAAGCACGAAAGGAACTACCGGCTATTAGCAATACGATAGAAGAGCTAAAAAACCATCCAGTAGGGGCGGCCAAACAATTCATCCTCCTGGCCAAAACGATTATCAAGCAATTTTTGGTCAAGCAGGGAGAGATCGAAGCCAGATTCCCTCTGATTCCGATCTCATCCCTGACGCTCAACCAGCCCCAAGTTCCTCCCGCCACTCCAGCTGACTCAACATCCTGTACAAATCGACAGGATGCAGTAAGTCAAGAGGAGGCACGCCTCCGCGACGAGCAGAAACGTGCGGAGGAACAGAAGAGGGAGGAGGAGCTAAGGGAGATGGCTGAAAAGGCTGCCTACGACCACCTGCGCAGAGCGCGCTATAAAGCGCAAAGAGCAGAGATCGAGAAAACGAAGGAGGATCTAGTTCAGCGAGCGCAGGCGAACTACGGCTTGAGTTTTGACGAATTCAAAAGCCGATACGTAGTACCTGCAATCGAAAGAGGTAATACAACTCCAAATTCAGTTAGTACAGATAAAAGAGATTGCCCGGATTAATTTCTGGATATGGAGATTTTTCATCAATCCTCAGGAAGTAGAAAATCTATGGAGACTGGATGCAATTGGCATTGAGTCGAATAACTTAGAAGAAGCTCAAGCGGAAGCTCAAGCTTTACAGTTATTCTACAAAAATGTGGAGTTGGTAAACAATCGTTATCAAATTAGATGGTTGTACAAAAATTATCCGCCACCATTGGCCGATAATTATAACCTATCTTTTAAACGATTAGAACACCAGCTCCCTAAAATGCAGAAAATGCCAGAATTCTATCAGAGGTATAATGAATATTTCATCATGCTACTCGATCTACAAATGATAGAAAAAGTTGATCCAAACGCCGACAGCATTATACACTACCTACCCCATAAAGGAATACTTGACTTAACAAAAAGTACACCACTTCGTGTAGTTTTTGACGGGTCTGCAAAAACAAAGCAATCAAAATATTCATTAAATGATTGCATGTTTAAAGGAGCTAATCTCCTACCCGACCTTATGCAAATACTTCTATCTTTCCACAAAGATAGATACGCTATAATTGCAGACATAAAGAAGGCCTTTCACCAAATAGGACTACATCCTGATGATCGGGATGTAACAAGATTCCTATGGGTAAAGGACCCTTCAAAACCACTAAGCAAATCCAACATAATTATCTACAGATTTCAAACGGTACCATTTGGAATAGTGACAGCTCCATTTCTACTGGCAGCTATATTGCTACACCATTTTCAAACAGCCAATCCTGAATTTCACAAAAAGTTTTCCGAAAACTTTTATGTAGATAATTTAGTAACATCCTTACCAACTTATGAAGGATTATTGGATTTGCACAATGAGGCTAACAACCTCATAGAGGATATCTCGATGGAATTGTCCCAATGGGGAACAAACTGCATTCCATTGAGAAAAAACTTCAATCCTCAACATGCTTTAACTAAACCGCAAGTTAAGGTCCTAGGATTAACTTGGGATATGGATAAAGATGTCGTCTTTATCAGCTCTCCCAAATTGAAAACCCTAGATCAAAACTGGACAAAAAGACTCTTCCTTAAGGCAGTGTCACAATTTTTTGATCCACATGGCTGGTTTGCCCCAGCCTCTATTCCATCTAGAGCCTTTATAAAAAGACTCTGGAATGAAAATTATAAGTGGGACGAGTCCCTACCTCCAACGCTACAATCTATAGCGACGGAGTTAGTTAAAGATTTGTCCAACTGCACAGAATATTTTATGCCCAGGCAAATATATTCTGGTACATTTAATCCAGATATATGTCAATTACATATATTTGTGGATGCATCAAAAATAGCATACTCTGCTGTAGCATTATTACGTTTCAGCAATACTGAAACCAATAATGCAGTAGTCAGATTTGTCTTTGGAAAATCCAGAATTGCTCCTATGAAAAATGTAACAATTCCCAGAATGGAACTGTTGGCAGCATTAATAGGAGCAAGAGCAGTGCAAAATATTAGGAAACCGTTAGACTTAAGTAATTGTCCTACTTACTTATGGTCAGATAGTAAATGCGTTCTAACATGGTTATTAGAACGTAGAGTACTAACGCAATTTGTCTTGAATAGAGTAACAGAAATAAAAAAGGTTCCAAATTTGCAATTTCGGTATGTCCCATCTGCAGATAACCCTGCAGACATCGGCTCAAGAGGTTCAATGATTAGTGATCTTTTTCACTCTACCTGGTGGTCAGGCCCAGACTGGTTGAGAAACAGTCTGGAATCATGGCCAGAGAATGACTTACACGTAATTCAGTCTCTACCAGATATCTCAGAGGAAGATGAAACTGTACCAGTTTTTTCAACCCTCAGAGAATCATTAAAAATTTCTGAAAATTTGTCAAAAATGATACCTCAAGAGCAGGATATGTTGTTTGACAGTCACAAAACTGCTAAATTACATAGACAACTGAAATCACGCAAACTTGCAATACCTAAATTCAAAATGGGATCGATCAACCACATTTGTACAGTGAAAATATTTGCTACACAAATTGACCAAGGACTACAGGATATGGACCATAATGGACCACATTCTGCACAATCCTCATCCCAAATTGGTTCACAACAGGTTCTGGACTTATCTACAAAATCAAAGTTAGATCAACCAAAACCAACTCCGTATGATACATTCATACACGAACCAACAAATACTCCATTCAATATAGACATAACAAATTTCAATACTCTAGTCAGTTTGAAGCAAACTTTTTACCACTGCATAACAGCAGTCAGAAAGTTTGCGAAAAAACAAATCAAAAGAACTAGATCGGTTTCACCTTGGGTTTTATTACCTAACAACTATCAATTTGCACTGCTATGCTTTATTTATGCAGATCAGAAAAAACATTTTTCTGATTTATTTAAAGCATTACTGGCACCAAATCCACCAGATTATGTAGCATATGAAAAATTTCACATAATCGTCGACGAATCAGGACTACTGAGATTGAGAAACTATATACCAGTAACACCTTTTACTGAAGATACATTATCTCCAGTACTGTTACATCCAAAATCTCATTTGACAAAGCTCATACTACTCAATGTACACACATTGAATAGTCACACCGGAGTAAAATACACAATGGCTGCTTTTCGCAGAACGTATTTTGTACCGAGAGCAATGAGAATTCTACCAGGTGTCCTTAAAAAGTCGTGCCTGATTTGTAAGAAATCAGACAAACGACCAAATGCTCAACCTACTCATACGAGCATGCCGGACTTTAGGCTAGTGCCTTTCACTCACCCGTTCACTTATACAGGTGTAGATATTTTTGGCCCGTATTCAGTCTTTGACAAATATCTACCAAAAAAGAAGAAAGCACTAGCCACCCCAACAACACCTGCTTATAAAAAGTGGGTGCTGATATTTACTTGTCTCTCAACGAGAGCAGTATACTTTCTCTCACTATCGTCACTGACGACAGGAGAGATATGGATAGCATTCCAGACGTTCTTTGCTGATTGGGGAACGCCAAAGGAAATGCTATCCGACAATGCAGCCCAATTCAGACTTGTTGCAACACACTTGCCACAATTCTGGGATGCAATTACCAAAGACTGCAGCATTGAAGACAAACTGTAGCAAAAAGGGATAACATGGCATTTCACGCCACCTAAAGCACCTTGGTACGGTGCAACCTATGAAAGACTCATAGGCGTCTACAAACAAGCCTTCGAGCGAGTTATGGGGCCACACTCACATCATAAACTTAATTTTCAAGCAGCGCTTAAAAATATACAAGTTATGATGAACGAGCGTCCGCTTTGCCCAGCTGTAGATGAAGCGGAGCAAGTAACACTTACTCCCGCCCATTTCATGCATGCAAACTTTAGAAATTTCACCTTAGACCTTGATAAGCCAATAACAGAAACAACTGTAACGGCTAAAAATTTACAAAGTCTATGAAAAAAGGACAAAGATAATTTACAACATCTTTGGGCAGCATGGAAAGGCCTCTATCTCCCATACTTGAGAGATAGAGTTCCACAAGGTGTGAGTAATATTTACCGCACAGTCGCCTTCCAACCTAAGGTTGGTGACATAGTCCATGTTCTGGACATAATGTCAAAACCAGGAGTCTACAAGTTAGCAACTGTAGTCAGCCTGCTGACATCACGTGATGGTAAAGTCCGCCACGTGGATGTCAGATTACCCAGCTCTAATATAGTCACGAGACCCATAAAGTTCTTGGCACCATTAGAGCTGAGCATCCCACCCTCAGAAGATAGTTCACCAGCAACTAACTTAGAACTGAGGGAATGATCTGGAAAATGGAAAATACACTCAAGAGCTACCACTCTAATGCGGAACACCACATCAGAACCTAGCTATCTTTGAAGATATGGCAAAACTATTTGTTCAAAGCTTACTTTCACCGTCCAGCAACCCTTCGAGGATAAAGCGGGTGAAAGGTGATAGCGGATCGCGATCCAAATGACCTGAATTTGATATGATAACTTTATTATAAACCCTTTATAATAAACTTATTATCACAAGTTCGGAAACAACATTGCTAATTACTAATTCTCTTCTTACAGAGTCACTCCTGAATAGCGCTAAAAATCCGTCCAAATCCTGCTCCCGCCTGTAAGCAATATTGTACTAATTTATCATGCAACGCATAATAAATTAGCAGGAAGCAAATCATACAAGATGGAACCTGAACCAGATTCCATCTATAAGAAGAAAAACATACCTATGTTTCTTCGTCCATGCTTTATTATTGCTCCAATAATAAAGCATAAGACAATTTGTACAATAATTGTAAATATGATTTTTGTTCCTATGTATAGATATTTGGTAGTTATAATTTTTTATGTTTTTATGTTTCTTAAATAAACAAAAAATTGTATCTGAGTGTATGTACTTAATTGTTTCCTTTACAGATCATTAGGGCCTTATTACCAGTCTTGGAAGACCGGTGATGGACACCGCCCCCAGTATCATGGGGATACCCCCACGAGTCCTGCGCGCCTGGCGTGCGCAAAGGACACATGCCTACCGAAGCAATGTAGGTAGGCATGTGACCGGGCTGAGGCGGCCGCTTCATACCGTTGTCGCACAGTGAGAGAGAAAGGTGTGTGTCAACGGATTTATTTAATGTCTCCGGACATAAAACACATATTAACTATAAGTATAAAAGGATAGTGGTGAGATACCACTACAATAGGTACCTAAGCTGAGAGTTAAAAACAAGTTAGCCTATTGACCGTATTTATTTTTTATACGACCACAAAAAAGGAGGGTTACATTCAGGCCCGCAGCCACATACGGACTAACCCGACCGGACATTTTTACTCTACAAAATTGGTTTTAGGATAAAAAGTCTGCATAAAATTTCATTGACACATAATTTGAAATGAAAAATATTCTATTAACTTTTTTCCTATCCATCATAGAAGCCGAGGTACGAGGGGGTATACTGTAGATAAATGATATAATGATACTATACAGGCCCTTTCCATTCAATTTCGGTATTCTGCTGTCACATCAAAAGCCACTATCTGAGATTGCAATATTTTCAATAGAATTTGAAGGTATGATATGATCGCAGGTAATGCCTCACAAAATGAGAGCTGTATCATCGGTGCGTATCATGACACATACGATGATATGGCATGACAGAATGATACAAATGTGTAACCACCTTTAAGTACCTGAATTCAAAACAATTTTGTTATTTTGTTGACTCGGAGTCACTGTTAAGCCCTTTCACAATACAAAAAATAACCCTTAAAACGTAGAGAGATGCTTTCACAACGCAAGTTTTTGTGATCTACTGGTAAAAATAGGATACTATGCCATTAACGTTCACATCATTCAGGTAATTACGCCATGTTTTCTTATAGAATATCATCCCATTTTTATCAATGGATTGCAAAAACTTGCGTCATGAAAGTGCTTCTCTATGTTTTGAGTTTTTTATTTTTATTGTGAACAGAGCTTTACTTACAAAATCATAAGAATCATATTTGCTTACAATAATGTCAAAATTATTTTTTATTTTAAACTATTTTTTATATCCTATATTTTTTAAGAAACACCACGAAAACCAATTTTCAGGTGGTTTAATCTCCCGTAGAAAATACAGCACAAATGATAAAGGTGGAATTTTTAGTAAGCTTATAATATTCCTGGCATATTACCCAACATTTTTGGAAAATCTCCCATATTGTCTCCAAAAATCACTCATCATTTGGTATTTCTATTGACCTATTTATGTGAATGAAAAGGAAAATTTTTTTATAAGGAAAGAATGCAAATGAATTAGCAACTAAATCTGAAGTGAAGAATGAATGATGCAATTGTGAGCAGAAAGGAAAATAAGTTTAGGTTTTAGATTAAAAACGGGTTTTTAATAGATAGGTAGGCTTTCATTTTTCATTGTTTGGCTTTAGCTTCATGCGAAATAAACATTATTTCATTGCAGGTTGCCAGAATGTGGAAGTATTGAAGTAATTATTATTTTTTTTTTTTTTTGGCTTTAGATTCATGTAAAATAAACATTATTTCTTTGCAGAAGGTTGGCTATAGTATTGAATTTTACAATGGCAGTAGTGAGTAGAATAAAAGCTTGCAAAAAATAAAACAAATGAAGAAGTCCAACACCATCTTGGTTCTACTTTATTTTTTTGATGTTTCTTGTGATCTCAAACATTCATAATATTATACAAATTGCATTAACAGCTTTTCGGGCAGGTGTAAGCAACTATCATTCAAAAAAACTGATCCAAAACTATAACTTTCTGTGAAAACATTTCAACTTTATTACAGTTCCAAATTTTGCGAGTTTATTACACCACTCCAGGAGAATTGAGAACTAAGTGCATGGAAAAAACAGGTCCAGAACCAAAACATTCAATGAAAACTTTCTGACTCGATTACAGTTCTCAGTTTTCATGTGTTTCCACTTCTCAGAACTGACAGTAAAACCTTAAAATAAAACTGAAATCTATCATTCAAACAAATAGGTGCAGAACCAAAACATTCAATGAAAACTTTCGAACTTTATTACAGCTCGGTTTTTTGAATAATCATTTTTGAAAACTGACAATACAACCGTAGGTAAGGCTTTTTACTATAGCAAATATGCACAAGAAGGTGGTAAGAGATGAACCTCCATTTTGTATTATTAATTATGTGTATATATATACACATTTATAATAATAATAAACAATGTAAAATTCATGAAAAACTATCAGTTCCTTAGAAAAACCGAATAACACAAAATGGCTGCTCATCTCTTATGACCCTCATGCGCATACCTCCAAGTAAAGTGTCTTACCTAAAGGAGAAGTGAGAATTCACATTCAAACAGAACAGATGCACAACTGAAACTGTTAGTGAAACATTTTGAATCTATAGTTAAATCTCCCAGAATGGAGATTTTGAAAAATTGAAATTAAATTTCTCAGAAACCATTAAGAGGTTGGCGCCTATACGTTGAAAATCTGTCAAGTGGGAGGGGCAGACTGCTGGGATAGAAAATATCTATTTCAACTTATATTAGATAGGCACAGAAAACTACACGATATTGGACAGGGCAACAAATATGTTTTTTCTTCTTGTTTTTTTTTTTAACTGGCTATTAGATTTTGGTTTGGTAAAATGCGGCACTTTAATTTCGATGTTTTAAATTTTCACTTTTCAGAACGGAAGTAAAAACTACGAAATAAAGCTGCGAACTAACTTTCAAACAGAACAGGTCAAGAACTAGAATTTTTGGGTAAAACATTCTGAAAGCTGAAATTTGTTCAAGTTTTCACGTCTCATAACTCAAACTTACGCAAAAACCATGAAGTAGAACTGAGCACTAACTTTGAAAAGAACAGGTTCAGAGCGGAAACTTTCGAATTTAATTGCAGCTCTTAGAATAAAGCTTTCGAAACGAAACTTCGCACAAACCATATAAAGACAGACATATGAGAAATTAAAATTTTACGAAAATCAGTCAAGTGGAAGAGTCGTGATGCTGCGATAAAAAAAAACTTCAGTTCATGATATATATAACAATTTTCTGATTGTTTTTGACACCATTGGGGGTCATACATACGCCACTGTCGCGAGGGAAGCGAGTGAAATTACACCCCACCAACAATTTCCATAGCCCGAACTGATAAAACTTTCTAGCTACAGCACAGGTTATATGTTGTTCACTTGCCTGTTATGTTTAAGTTCATTAATAGACAATAGCTCTGTTTGATAGGACTACACCAACTTACACCAACCTACACCGGGAGGGCGATTCCACAAATGTAGGAATGTTATATGACTTTATGTCTAGTTTTACATGAATATTTGTGGAATATCCCTACCGGTGTAGGTTGGTGTAAGTTAGTGTAGTCCAATCAAACACAGCTAATAAAGAATCGTTGGACTGATTTTCATGCGCACTATGTCAATTAATTCGTATTGCACTCCGGAATGTTAATGGATGTATATTATTCGTATTTACTTTTTAACTTTGGATTCGCTGACTTAAGTAAAATTTTTTCAATCGTTAGGCAATATTCTATCGATGGTGAAATTTTATAGAAAAATTCTAGAAACCCCTTCCACAGATTATAAATATTCGAGTTCCGCAAATAACTTCTTGGAAACTGTCATTGATCATTAGCAAGACTATTTACAAGCAGACAGTATCCTTTTCGGAAAAAAAAAAATAAACAGAAACACATTTTACATCGAACATGATTTAATTTCTTCATTTTGCGGTTGAAATAGGTTTACATATGCTAGAAAATCTCGCATTAACAGCCATAGGAGGAGTAGGCTAAGTACTTGTATAGAAAAAATAAAAAACCATAATGTAACTTATCGTCAGGTACCTACGTTGCTTCTTAAGGCCAAAACAAAAAAAAAAAAAAAAAAAAAACTTATATTTTTACTTATTGATTTACAACTATCTTGTAATCGGTATTTTTTTCCCCAGATTCTTTTTTCTTTTCTCTCCAAGTATCACGAAAAAGGGAAGTTATACATTGTGGTTTAAGCCAATATTATTCCAGTCGGGTTACTTCTGAAGAGATAGCGCATACCAGCCGATGGTAACCGCAACTCCAGCACTGCAACGGAATTCTTCGACCAGTTTCAGTTTTTAATATCTGAAAATTGAATCTATCGAAACCAGTCAACTTTATACGAAAAACCTGATTGTAAAATCCGATTTTTACCGAATCGTCGACGAACGTATACGAGTCAACTATTCAGCACGTGCGTTTACTTGGGAGGCCTCATATTTACAGACAGATAGTGCTACTATCTTGTACCTATTATTCATTACAACACCTGTTAACGAAAGGCCTCTGACGTTTAATGCCTGTGTGGTCCCAATATTTATCTCGTTTATTTATTTCACATTGATTTTTTCTCCTTTCCTTTCAATTTTTTTTTTTTTTTTTGCTTATTGCTTTTCGCTCTTTTCTGTTCCTTTTCTTCCTATTCTCGTCTCTTTTACCCTTCAATAAACGACCATTTTTTAACAATTATTTTCTATCCGATCGTGAATTACAATCAGTAGAGGCTTCTTTTTGCAGTGCCACTATCTTATTTATATATACATGTAGGCAATAATATTCCACATACGTATAACTTCACGCACCATATCTTCCTCTATTAGCTCATCTCCATGATTTTCGGTCTTCCAAAAAAAAAAAAGTAAACCTATATTTCAGTTGGGATAAAAACTAGAGATCTTTTGTTGAATGACATGCACCTAAGATGAAGAAACAGACAAATTGTTCAAAAGATCGCCTAATACAACAAATTAGAGATTTAACATACAAAATTACAAACAAATGATTAAATTGAAATCAATAAAATAATATTTTTCTTTCAAATAACCGATACGAACACAACCAGAAAACAGAAAAATTCAATTACACAGGTACATGCACTGGAGAAACGGGACTTTAGGAAGTAACAATGCTACAAAATAGAGGTATACACATATGACAGATCAGACTGAACCAATATTAATAATTCAAATGCCATTAGAAATAGCTTGAAGAGTGGAGAATTATTTCTTCAGCCATTGTGAGTCTCCACAAAGAACATCTCAATTTCAACTTATTTCCGCAAAGATGTTTTTCTTTGATACGATTATATTCCAATTTTGAACTTTTCCTATTGAAATTATTCTCAGCTCTCCAGTAATTACTAACTGAAGTAAATGGCAATTTTTCACGTAGGTATTTTTGGTGTGTTGAAGTTTGTAGGACTGTCAGCTCAGGGATACACATTCTCAGTTGTCTTTTCTGATCCCCCCGGAAAAAAATCACCAAAGCCGACAAAAAAATAATTTTCAGACATCGAATCTTCTTTTTTTTTTTCACTAAGAGGAGTACAGGCCCCTATAAGCTCCCTTATATACGCTTTTGGGTAATTGCATTTCTTAATTATCAAGATTGGATTTCATTTTAATAAATGGTTGAGAAAAATACAAATGCGCGAGTCCAACTAGTATTTTCGTGTGCTTGTTAGTGTTCATATCTGAATGAGGGTCTGTGAACACAATATTACACATCCGCAAACAGAAACAAGAACATAGACCACCATCCACAAATTTTACAGGTACCAATAATGTTTTTAACATGAATGTTGATTTATTCTCTAAAAATTCAATCAGCATTATGTACCGAGCTTACCTTGATGGTTCTATCAGTTCCAAAAATTAAATAAAGATATTATTGTTACTAACAATCGAATGAGAAGAGAAGGAAACAGATTCCTCACTTAATTAATCGGAGTCAACTTAAAACCTCATCCTAGTTGTCCCTACTAGAACAAACCCTCACCTGTAGCAACTGATCCCCATGAATTTTTTGAAAACCTGGTATTTTTGTGGAACATACAGGTATAGCATTTTTCCCATTTCATCCTTCGGTAATATTTTACGTAGGCGAGAACTAAGATTTTCACCCATAATAAATTTGAAAAAAAAAAGTATCGTGCATCTGCACGATTTCATCTTCTTTCATTGATACACTTTAATTATGTACATGACTATATGTGCTTCCCTAATAATTTTTGAAGGGATCAAATAGAAATTTTATTTTTTATTTAGAACTCCTCCTCTTACTGCGCCATCCGCCTACTAAAGCCATGATTTCAAATAAATTTCGTCTTCCTCTTTTTTCTTCCAAAACCAGATAACATGAAGTATGGTCGCTTTCGTTTCACATTTTTTGGTCTAAATTTCATTACTTTACTACAAGCGATGCTAATTTGCGATAAAGAAAATTACACCGGTAAATTTTTTCAATTTGTCAACCACCCAAACTGCAGGCTAATACGAAACAAATTTTTCAACGATGTTGGTCATTAAAGAAGGGGTACACAGAAATAGCTGAAAGGTGGCAGGGGAAAAAAACACATCATTAAAACGTGTTCTCACGTTAGGCTACAAAATTCACCGATCGAATATGCAGTATAAAATACGATACTTCTTATTTTCCCAATCACCATTCCTCCAGCATATTACTAGTTTTACAAGTCGATTAATAATTTAACGTTATTTTCTCCTCGTCTCTTCCCGTTTTTTTTTTTTTTTTTTTTTTTTTCTCCTATATACATTTGTGTGTAAAAGAGTGTTTCAACCATTCGCTGCATCGAGAAATTCTTTAGTCTGCGGCTGAACATAGACGTAAAGCAGGTTAAATGTTGTTCTGTGCATTGTTTGGAGTGTTTTTTCCCCTTTTTTGCAACTCTGGTATGTAGAAGGAAAAAAGGAAAATACCCAAAGGCATATACGCATAAACGAATCCATATGCTCAAATTCCAATTTGGCACAGAATGGAGGCCAGGGACATGGACCTTTGTAAATACACAGTATATACATTATTTTAGTGTCTCATTATTGTCCAGTTTAGCAAATTTACTATGACAGTTGGAAATTACTACAGCAAAAATGAATGTGTACTTCTGAATTTACTTGTTGAAATGATTATTTTAAATGTACAGGGTACTATGGCAGTTTTTTTTAGTTTTTCGATCTTTTTGAGCATCTGAAACGTTAATTATGATAATATTTCTAATCTTGTAAAATCATTACAAAATATAGTGATATTTATGAAAAAACTTGCACTTTGGAAGAAAAACTCACACATTTCATTCTTTAAATGGGAATATTTCGCCCTGGAATATTATAAAAGAGAAATTCTTGACCAAATTATTTATTACACTGGAATCAAGGAATATAACAAAGTTGATTGCGAGCATTTACACTTCAGGAAAAGGTCTACACACATTTTTTGAATGTCTTGAAAAATTAGATTTTTGTATTTAGGAATTAGGGTCCTCAATTGTAAAATAAATACTGACTTTAATTTTAACCAGCCCTTTTTATTTTTTCCCAGTTTTACTGAAACTGTGGATCCTTGAATGAATTTACTATCAGGAAAGTATTCATTAAATCTACAAAATTGATTAAATCATCATACAAAGTTCAATTTGTAATGCTTTGAAAAATTCAAACTACCAATGTAATTAAATCTTTCAAAAAAAAATCGACGAATGCAACTAAATAACATTTCTCTCCAAAAAGGATCTTCAAATAAAATTTCAAAAATATCAGAAAATTTCAATAAACAATAATTGGATATTTTTGTATAGGTTTACTGAAAATTGCCTGAATTAAATCTAAAAACGGATTATGAATTTCAGCTCAGCGCCTGATGTAGGGGAGAGAGTGTACTTTAGTACAGTTTTCAGTTTTCCTGGTATAAGTCTTTTTATAATTTATTTAATATATTTCTTCAAATTGTATTTTAACACTTATACATTTCTCTATTATTGAGGATTTTTCAAAACTTTTTCAGTCACAATTACTATATTTAACTATTAATGATTTTGTGAAAAATGTAAAAGTGTACCAAAGTACAAACATTGCATTTACTTTGGTACATGCTGTTTATTTCAGTGATTTAGGTCATTATACACTTCTAATTTATTTAAAATTTATGGAATAACAAGTGCAGATATAGGGATGGGATTTTAGGGAATTTGAACCCCCTCTAAAATAAAATAAAGATGGAAAAAAGGAAAAAATTGTAAAAACAAAGAAAAATGAAAAATTGAGGAAAGTCAAATAATTTTCAAAAACCTATCAAATGCTTCCGCACTTTCTTCTATATCAGCTTTCTTAACTTTTTCACATTTTACACTTTTGTAAATATGATTAAAATTTAGAGTACGAGGATACAAAAATTTAACTTTTTTGAATTTGGGAACAGTGTAAAGAATCATCGGTGAATATAGATTTAATTATCATGTGAAATCATTAGGAATGAATTACCAAACAATATGAATCTAAATTTCAATCTTCTTTACTTGTATATATAGCAACTGTAAACCAACGAATTTTCGACCTGTGAAGTAAACGTTAATTTTACACATGTCACTAATAACAGTCATATTTGAACGGCTATTGAACTTACAGGCATTTTGATAATTTTATTTTAATTCGTGAAAAACTGTTCGTCAATTTGCCATTTCAATTTTGAAAAACCTCTCAAATGATTTCTCAGCCTCTAATTGAGCTAGAGAGCTGGAGTTCGTAATGTTCGAAAGAGAATAAAATTTGCAAAATTTCCATACAATTTTAAAATTATTTCCAACTATTTGACCACAAACAAACAAAAAAGATGCGAACTATAATGGAAACTTTGCAGTTTTTTGGAATCTAGAAACCTTTCTTCTTTCACTCAATGATTCCTCATTCGATATTTAAGCTAAAGAGCTGGAAATTGTATTTCTGAAAAAAGAAGCAAATTTACTTGAATTTATTTTTCATACAATTTTTTATTTTTCTTCACCTGCGATGGTGAAATAAGTAGAAGAAGAAAATGGTAAGAAAAAATGAAGTGAAGGTAAACACTGTTTTGTCATTTATGGAACAAATGCGAAAATGAAAGAAAATGAGAAATGAACAACTCCAAATTTTTTTAAATTTTTGTAATATCCGCAATTACAAAGTTAAGCTAAATAAATATTTGTATATTGTGTGACAAGTGCGTAATATGGGCTATTTTTTTACCAAATATGAAGAATTTGCAGACGAGCTGAAGGCGAATGCTGCAAACTAGACACAAGTTAAAATAGCCCACAAGCATTTATTGCACACCATTCTTTTTGCAACTAATGCACAAAAAAATCTATAGCAACAACTCCTACTCTCAATAAAAAAAAAAACTTATAAAATAAATAAATTTTGGAAATTATATCTGAAAAAACACAAAAACTTCAAGTTTTTCATTATTTTGCGTTATTTTGTTAGCTGAGTTTCAAACATCTAAGAACCATTAATGAATTATAAGGAAATTAGTTTCAAGTAAATTTTTTCCTCTTTCTAGCAGTACTAATTCCAGATTTCTAGTTTAAACAGTGGCTGAGAAATCATTGAGTAAAAGAAGGGAGGTTTCTGGATTTCAAAAAAAAATTTTTTTCAATCAATTTGCGTTTTTTTCATTTGTTTATTTTCAAATTGTAAAAGATGATTAAAAATTAAACGAAAACTAAATTCAGATGAATTTTTTCCTCTTTTCAGAGATACCATTTACAGCTCTTTAGCTTAAATAGCGACTGAGGAATCATTGAGGGAAAGAGGAGAAGTTTCTAGATTCTAAAATATGAAAAATCTCCCATTAATTTGCGTTTTTTTCGTTTATTTGTGGCCAAATAGCTAAAGATAATTAAAAAATTATACGGAAATTTTAAATTTAATCGCTTTTGATCATTACAAACCCCAGCTCTCTAACTTAATTAGAGGCTGAGGAATCAACTGAGATATTTTCTTTGAAAATTGAAATGTTGTGTTTGATTGGATTGGCAACTTAACGAATAGTTTTTCACAAAATAATTAAATAATAATATAAAAATGATTATATGTTCAAATATTTTACACCCTGTCGCGCAGGTACTTTAAACACTCTTGCGCAGGATTTGGATGCGCGAGAAATTGTACAATTATCGTCAACCTCACAGGCCATAAATTCGTTTGTTTACATTCGCTGTACATGCATGTAAAACTGTAAAACTCGTTCTTTTGTGCATGTGTTGCAAAAAAGGAATTTTTTAAATTACATTCCATGCATTGTTTAAACGATTCCCGTCTACTTCGCGTTGTCCTCTAAGCAAACCTTTATATGAAAATTTCAGAAGTTCACATCTCTTGTTGCATTGTATTCATTGTTGAATATCTGGTGTAGGCCAATATGTCATTAGGCATAATTGCATTTTAATAGAAAGCTGACCGCTAGTTATAGGCCCACAGTTTTTCAAAAATTCCATTGCAAAACTGCTCTTTTTCCACTACACATTCATTTCCATCTGAACATAAATAATGGTGAAAGAAAGTGAAAATGGAAAAAAAGGAATGAGGTATATTGAATAAAAAGAAGACCCCCGAGTTTTTAATAAGATTACGATTTTTTTTTTTTTTTTTAAACAAAAGATGATTTGATGATTTTGTCTCTACTAGTCTATCCAACTTTGCAAACGTGATTAGAGAATGTAGGCACCCGGATATAAGAATACAGATAATGGTGACGATAACTTCCGAAATTTTGATGGACTGTAGGAATAACAGATTTCCATTTTATATAGAAATTCCACAGAATTGTTATTGTACAGTAACGCTGAAAATTTCTGCAAAAATTACTGCATCATCGATCATTTGCTGCACTCGATTTGCAAATGAAAAATTCTGGGCGTCTGCATTCTGGTATTTCTAATTTTTTTTACCTTTGTTTTTTTTTATATTTGAATCTTTCACCCTGGTTTAACTCTGGTGTTCGATGACGCTTGTATGTTCGTTAAATAAATCTTATTTGGATAAGTAGTCAGAAAACTGATACTGAGAACTGATAGAAAAGATGCATTCGGGTTCGAATATGAGAACGGTAACTCTGTAATTGGATCTTTTGAAGAAAAAAAAGAAAAAAAAAAAGCAACAACAATAAAAATGGAAGGGGGTTATATTCCTATGTACAGAAAGTAGTTCAAATCAATCTATTCGCTTTTTATGAAGGATTCTTCAGAAACGAAATAGCGCAATTAAGATAAGAACCATGTAATACGAGCAAAGCTTCTTAAATACATTTCTCAAAAACACGCTAGGCTACCCTTCTTGTTTCCTTTTTTTTTCCAATAGATTTTAATTATATTCGCTCCCTTGTATTTTTTTCCCCGCTCAAGCGTTTGATAAAAATTAGAGAAATATTTTGAGGTTAAGAGGAAAACTGTTTCAAATGATTTTAGAGTAGATCCAATTGCCACATATTTTCAGCTGTGATTTATAATGTGAACTACCTATAACTTAACAGATCTACACTGTTTTTCTACAAAAGTATTTTGATATCATTAGCATAGAGAGATTCTATATAGTTTGGCTGCCAAAATGACGTAACTTCGTGCAATCAATCAAAAAATTTTAGTCTGACTATTAAGATGAGAAAAATTGAACTGATCTTCACTGTTTGCAAGACCAACAACGACTGAGCAAGACTACGGCCAAATGCAACACTTGAGAAAAAATGCAAACGAACTGTATGGAATCTTGGTGCTTAAATTACTGCAGAATATTTAGACCCAGTTGTAGCCTAGCAAGTATTCAAATGGTGGACCGTAAATTTGTACAACCTGGCCTTAGGGTTTAACTTTTAAGACTAACTTGGGCTTGGTTCTGGTCTTGCTCTTGCATTTGCTCATCGTACCTACTAAGCAGGGGTACAGCATCATTTTTATGTTCACTTATGTTTTCTCATTAAACAGAGCAGCACTTCAGTCATAGTACATTAGTCTACAGACCATTAACAAAAATCCAAATGCGGCTAGTATTCATTCATTCCCAAAAAATTGGGTTCGGTTCATCTGATGCTCTTACATGCGATTGAAAAATTCATTCACTGAGACCATGAGCCACCGGATACCGACCACTCTCTTCCTCCTCATCCACTTCCATTTCCTAAACATAATCATAGTTCTGTATATAAGTACTTACTTGAAGTAATAGAACTCGCTTCATTCAAGACATCTGTTCTGGTTTTTTCAATGATTAGCCACACTTACACGTGAACATAGATTGAAACTCATTAAACATTCACAATCATATTTTGTAATAATTTTAAGCTCTAATTACTCCCCTAATTTTGAATTAATTTTTCATGGGCCTGCATAGGCTGCATTATCATTATCATCTAAGGTTTACAGAATCTCCCAAAATGACTCAAATATTATTGTTTAATCTTTTTACAAATTTATAGAGAAATTTGTTTACATAAACCAAAATGAGTTATAGATAGAAGAGAACCTCTGAAGGATACGTAAATTTCAGCTTATTTCCATCCGTGTATATGGTACGATGCTTTATTGCTTTGATTGTTCATGGTGATTGCAGAACATGATAAATAACTGTGGTTGCTGGCTGTGAACAGCGGTCATGGTTGGTTCCTGTGATAGTAAGATGTGGTCAATGCCTATGATTAATAGATAAATATAGTCAGAGAATTCATTCGTGAGTATGGTTGATGATTGTGGAAGATGGCCGCGGTCAGGGACTGTGATTAGCGGCTGTCTATGGTCATTGATCACTGTTGCAGTAGCCATGTTCGGCGGCTGTACTTAGCAGCCATGTGAAGTAAATATGGTCGATGGCTAAGGGCAGTGCCAGTGTTCCCTGGTTGCAGTTATTGGCTGGCTGTAGTAGCTGGTCACAATCAGTGACCTTGGTTAAAGGTAGCGTTTAATGGTAGTTGTTCCCAGGCCAGGCATGGTCACTCTCCGTGAGAACTGGCTATAATTAGTGGTCTTGTAGCAAGCTAAGATAAATGACTGTAGTTGATAGCTGCAGGCTGTTTTTGGTTACTGGTCATGGTAAGTGATTGCGGTTGGTGGAGCAAGTTATTCACCGCGATTGTCTGTAGCATTTGCTGACCTTATAGGCGTATGTATACATTTCTTGCAGTGCCGGATCAAACCATGCGGAGACTCCTACTCAAAATCTTGAGACGCCCTTGCCGGTAATCTTATGATTATTTTTTTAGTTTTACCAACTAATAATTTTGATTCCTTATCGCGGGGCGCATGACAGGTGTGGAGATCTATAGAACGTATCTACACTGCCTATTTGGTAATACAACCCAGCCTCCTCGGTCACTAAATGTGATTGTCGTCTTCGACTAAGCTAAAAATTCAACATTCTTTGAGGGAATATGGGGTACCACGAGGAATAATTCATAAGGAATGCCTTTATGAAAGGAATTTTTCTGCTGCAAATTCATTCAAAAATCACTGTACAAACAGAACTTCCTCATCCAGAAAGTACTAAGTAACTAAGAAAATGTACTTGAAAAATAAAATATTGATCGAAAATATTTGACTAATGTTAAACAACACGATACTTCAAATCCATTTATATCGCAGAGGTGTTGCTTAAGTAATGTTCCATCATTCTTCTTCCTATTTACAGAAAATCACTTACGTTTCACTCATTCAAGAATTATTAACATCTCATTTAACAACTTGCAATCCTGGAATAACTATTAAAATCCAGTCATAGGAATTTTTCGTCCAACTTCTGAAGATTGGAGCTCTTATCATTGAGTGAACGTTATACCAATGCTAGAATTTTGATTCAAAAATTAATATTTTTCGACCGATATTCGTCGTTGTCCGAAATCTATCACGATCGTTAAAAACTAGTTTGTCAGAAGATGTGTACTATTAATTTACACCGAGTAATAAGTTTCTATTAGTAGTAGTAAATTCAAATTAGGGTAAATTCAAATATAAGCGCGATATATTTCAACAAAAAACTGTCAGAATATATTCAAAAAACGATTAATCTTTTTTCTATTTTTTTCCACTTTTTTTTTATCAACTTTATTTCAATTTTTTGTATTTTTTGTATTTTTTGTATTTTTTTTTTTTTTTCAGAAAGCAAAAGTAGTCGCTGTTAGAACACTTATCGTTTTTTAAACGATGCTGCGTCGATGAAATGTTATTTTATAAAATGTTTAAGGGGAAAAAAGGAGGAAAACGTGGAAGAAAAAAAAGTCAACCCAGTATCGATTTCATTTTCTAATGCGATTGTTTCATAGGGCGACAACTAGAAGATTCGTATCAGTGTTGGTTTTTGAACGTAAAAATTCTTCAGACTTTTGGTAAAGTTAAAAATGGTAATTTATTGGACGAGCTAACCGTGCGGGTAGTTGAAAGAAAAGAATGCGAGAAGGAAGCAACCTTTTTTTTTCTTCTTCACATCTTTCCCAAATGTAAATCAAAACATGCTGGTTTTGTCTCACAGAGAACTTGTAACTAACATGTAAGTTCCAAACCCAGGCAATTCTTATGTTGATCCACCTAAATCAAGAAGCCACTTGGCAATTATTTAAGCGTTTCAAATTTTTTCGGTGAGAACTGTTCTTAATTTCATTTCTGGATTGCTCTCTGGGATCCAACGAAACTTTTTAACGAACATTTTTTTACTCTCTGTAACCTTCCTCATGAAGATCTTTTGTATAGTCTGCACTTATTACAAACAAGCGCTAAGCCCATCAGCAAATTATTTCCTAATATAAATTTATATTATTTAGATGAATGTAGTTATCCTCAAGTTTTGTTTTAACGATTGATATTAGAACCGAACAGAAGCGGATCTACAGTTCAATTTTTTTTTGTCAAGGGAATGTGAATAATTTTTGGGAGTTGAGCTCTTTTTTTCCTGTTTTTTTATTTTAAATAAATTTGGATGATTTTTATCTAGATTCTGTTCACTTTTTCCCTTTCATTTTTGTCCTTTTTTCATTTATTTCAGGGTTGTTGGGGGAGGGGAATTTTGATGGTTTTTATCTGGATTCTGTTTTATACTTTCATTTTTGGGTTATTAAAATTGACCTCATGGATATGGGTACGTAGTGAAAATTTTCTGCTTCACAACAAAAAAAAACTAATGACACCATTTTTCCATTTTAACTAATTTTTTTTTTAAATATACCTATAAATAGGTATATATATATGTATGTATGTATGTATGTATGTATGTATGTATTGAGGCGTCTGAAATCAATTTCCTTGGTTTAAAAGGCAATTTAAAATCGAGAGCTCATAAAGTCAACCTTTAATGTATAGTGGTGTTTAAATGCTAATGACGTCACAATGTCCTAAAACTAGGGCATCATGCAGCTGAAACACTGAATCGAGGGGTCTTGAATTGTGTTTTCAAGACATTTTATTTTTTTGACTTTGAGTATGTCCTACAGCTGAATTCTTCTTGACTTGAATTAAACTTCTTCGGACACAGAGGAACGTAACTTACATTTGTCTTCATACCTCAGCAAACTAATATGATGAATCAGCAATAAGCTAAGTTGTGTGGACAGAAGAGCCTAACAAAGTTTTCCATCCATACAAGGTTCGAAACTTACAAAAACAAACAGCAGAAAAATTTTGTTAAAGACTATAATTACAAAAGAACCATAGTGTCAACAAAGTGGAACAAAGCAAAGTGTGTAGGGGAAAAATAAAAAGTAAAAAAAAGCTATTTGTAACGTATATTTTCATCTATTTTTAGAAATGACGAACATATTCGTCCACACATTTTCGAATACCAAAAACGTAGATATTTATCAACAATAAGCATCCTATAACTCTTTATAAACAGCCACTAAATTACCCGTATTTGATTTTATGAATATAGATATATCACCTGTATATTCATGACCTACTTGTGGATGTCCCTCGAGTACTTGACGAGTCAGCACAACCCTATAATAACAATAACCTACCTCACTTAGCCTATCCGACAAGTATGTTTTTATACCCTGAACGAGTATATAATCCCTCAATTCAGTGGAAGAAGACACAGTTCCTCGACAGCTACTTCTAAGTACCTGGAACCTCTATAGTAGAAGTCTCTAGTGAACAGATAGTCTTGCTTGTTGGATTGTGATTGTATATGTATAACTATTAACGTATTAATATATGTACTGTGATGTACAAATTATTTTTAAAGGTGTAAACTCATTTGTGTTTCAAAATATTATTGAGTCTCTACTATATGTTAAGGTCCACTATAGTTTGTGGATAATAAACTTGAAATATTTTAAGAAGTATTGCTGCTGTTAGTACGTGATACTTCGTGTATGTTATAACATCGAAAGTGGTTCTAATTGGGTACATTACCACCTCTTTTGACCATTACATTGTTGGCGCCCAACCAGTCTGCTATTGCGAATCAAACTCTCGCTCTAGTACCTATTTTTTGGAGTTGCTGATCCAAGTTGCTGTTTCAATTCCTCTGATCCGAAGTACTTTGCTCTAACCTTGAAAACTCTAGTTAAGTACTCAATGAGAAATGCGTAAGGCGCACTCTTCAGGAAATGAAGTAAAGGTCACTTGCAAGTGGAAAAAGATCAGTAGTAAAAAGAAAATCCGAACTTCAAAACCAACAAAGGATATTTATTATACAAAAATTAAGAAAAAACAAGTGTATCTACAAAAAATCAAAGGTGAAGAAGGTTTCGGCAAAGAAAGCGGCAGCGGATCAATCAAGCTCCTATTCAAACAAAAAGAAAACAAAGTATAAATTAATATTAATTATAACTCGCGTCCCTCCCTTAAATATAAGATTTGTTAAATAATTTTAAATTGAGAAAAAAATTTATTTTTATGAATGAAACTTGGAAAAATTTATCCGAACCCAATACTACTAAAACAAATTTAATTTGGCTCATCGAAGCTAAAAATTTCAAATTAATTAACGTGTGTCAAAATTTAAATATCGAAGTTGATAAAAAATATTTTTCTCGTATAAAAACCCAAGAGGATATCCTATTAAAAATTAAATCTAGTAAAGAAATTCAAAAATTATTAACCCCTGAAAATGTAAAAATAATTTTACAAACAACACGAAAACCTCGTGAACAGATTCTCGAATAAGAAAATCCAATAATAAGAAAATATTTTCATCCTCCTACTACGTCAACTCCACTTTTGGAAAATTTGGATAACCCCACACCATTTCCAAGAGTTAGGTCAGCTATTAACCTAGCCGATATTACTGAGTGCCTAGAAAAATCTGACGAAGATTTTCTCAGCCCAGAAATTGAAACTAGAATTTTAGAAAATCTTTGCATACCCTTGGAAAATAAAATGACAGGAAAGGCGGCGATAAATGTCAGACCTTCTCTATATGGCCACACCCCGACTGAAGATATCGTGTCATTTTTAATTGGATTTGAAAATGAGGTGGAATTGTTCAATTGGGATGCTAACATGAAATTTAAAAAAATAAGAATTGCATTTTCTGGCCTCACAAAACAAATGTTTAAAGATAGAATTCAAGCAAACCCCGAATGTAACAATTGGCAAAACACTAAACAAAGAATTCTGGAAGTCTTTACTAGATCCAAACCCCAATTACGCGAAATATTGTATAAAAGGAAATATTATGGTGAAGCTGATTTCCCTGCGTACATCATGTTCGTGAAAAGAATCTTAAAACAAATCGAACCAGACATTACTGAAGAAAAAATAATTGAAAAAATAATGCCTAATCTTCCCAAAAAGGAAAGAGTGTTTTTAATATAAAAAGAACCAAAAACAATTGAAGAACTTGATAAGGCCTTCTCTAAATGCTTAGAGTTTAAAGACAAAGTATTTGGACATTCGGATCCCCTCCTACGGAGAAAAATCAAAAAACTTGAAAAAACTATTGAAGAATTAAAAGCTGGAAAAATAGAAAAGAAAATTGAAAAAAATGTAAATTTAGTATCATCCGATCCAGTCTGGAAAGCTGAGATGGGAAAAATAAGCGCTGCAATAGCAAACATCTCGAAGTATCAGGAATCCAAGAAAAATAAAAATCCTCAAAATAAAAATAACAACATTGAACAAAATAATTATAATCAAAATCAAAATCAAAATCAAAACCAAAATCAAAACCAAACTCAAAATAGGAATAATAATAATAATAATAATAATAATAATAATAATAATAACAATAATGCTAATTGGAACCAGAACTAAAACTGGAACCAAAACAATCAAAATCGAAATTGGAATAGTAATCAAAATTTTAACCCTAATTATAAAGGTAGAAATTTTAACCCAAATTTTCGTAGAAATAATTTTCCCAGAAATAATAATGGATACTATTCTAATAGAGCTCCAAACTGGAACCAGTTTGGCCCTCCAAGTTGGAATAACGCTCCAGCATGGAACGGTATATCATTTAATACTCCCCAAAATCCCCCTTATGTGGCTGCAAACACTCAAATGATTGCCCCTCCAGCACCTTCAATGGCAGCCCCACAACAACAAAACTACCTCCAAACCCCAAACCCCCAGACCTGCCAAAATAACTGCTCAAAAAACTGATTGTCCCCTTTACAGATGACTCGTCAGCTGTAAGAGATGTCTCGAATGAAGAATTGAAACAGGTTAAGAATGTTAGTGAGGAGAAATTTCAAAATAAAGGGTACTGCAGAACCAAATGTAAATTTCACCTCCCTTTTGCCATTTGTGGTAAACAAATACTTAGCCTAGTTGATCCAGGTTTGGAACAGACACTAATAGATGAAAAAGTTTTAAAGAAAGTCAATTTTACGGAACCAATTCTACCAACAAGAATAAGATTTCGTGGTGAGGATAGCCAACCTCTTGAGGTCATAGGAGTAACCAATGTGATTTTTTCCATTGATCATTGCATTTACCCACATCCCACCTTCGTTGTCCCAAATTTGGTTGAACCAGTCATATTGGGTTACGACTTCCTGTCAACCCATAAAGCCAAAATGGACTTCTCTAACAACAAATTCACTCTACCGTGTGGTGATGAAGAGCGATGTTTTAACATGCCTGAATGTCACAATTATCCTATTGAAAAGGAAAATAAGTTAGTGTAACGACCAAAAGAGGTGGTAATGTACCTAATTAGAACCACTTTCAGTGTTACACCATACACGAAGTATCACGTACTTAAAAGCAGTAATACTTCTAGAATAAATTCAAGTTTATCATCCACAAACTATAGTGGACCTTAAAATTTGTTAGAGACTCAATAATATTTTATAACACACGAGTGAGTTTACACATTTAATAAAATAAGAATTTGTACGTTACAGTACATACATTAATACGTTAATATACAATCACAATTCAACAAGCAAGACTATCTGTTCACTAGAGACTTCTACTAGAGAGGTTCCAGGTACTGAGAAGTAGCTGTCAAGGAACTGTGTCTTATTCCACTGAATCGAGGGATTATATACTCGTTCAGGGTATGAAAACGTACGTGTTGGATAGGTAAAGTGAGGTAGGGTGTTGTTATTATAGGGTTGTGCTGACTCGTCGAGTACTCAAGGGACAGGCACAACTAGGTCATGAATATACATAAGGTATATCTATATTTGTAAAATTGAATACGGGTAATATAGTGGTTGTTTATAAAGAGTTATAGGATGATTATTGTTGATAAATATCTACGTTTTTAGTGTTTGAAAATGTGTGGACGAATATGTTCGTCATTTCTAAAAATAGACGAAAATATACGTTACAGTTAGGTTATGTTAAGCCCTTTAAATATTATGCCCCCCAAACTTTTAAAATTGAGGCAAATTCAGTGCTAATTTTAGCAACTTTGCCCAAACACCTGGAGTTTTTGTGTGAAACATCCATGGAAGAAAAACATAATTTCTTTGTAATTGTATCAGAAGACACGATAGTGGCTGTTAACCACAATAACAGACCTCACATGATCTACAAAGGTGAATACCTAGCGAGGAAACCCTATCCCGATTAACCCAAAGCTTTCGCTTGAACAAAACATAAAAATGTATGAAACAATTAATTTAATAATATTTTTACGGGAAAAACAGACCAAGTCTCTGTCTGTAAAGTACCCAAACAAGTTGTCCGAGTAGATGACGAAACTCCACTGCGGTGTAGAAATTTTAAATTCTCACACGCAGAACATGAGGCCCTACATAAACTGGTCGATGACCTAGTAAAAGCAGGTGTCCTAAAAAAACAAAAATCAAAATTTGAGTCTCCAATTTTTGTAAAGAAGAAACCAGATGGAGTCTATAGAGTACTAGTAGACTACCAAAGAATGAATCAAAGAATTATTATGGATAACAATCATGTTCCTACGATTGATGTTATTTGGCCATACTTAAGAAATAAAAAATGGTTTACGACGATTGATTTAAACAGTGGATACCTACAGATTCCTCTCACGGAAGAATCTAAACAATACACTGGAATAAATGTGGATGGAATTGGATATGTATTCAATTCTACCCCAATAGGCCTAAGCATTTCTTCGTCCATTTTTCAAACATCATGGATGACATATTCCATGAGATATTTTGGAAAAAAAGTGGTATGTTACCTGGACGATATTTGTATTTTTGAAGAAACTTTTGAAGAATGTCTCAAAAATACAAGAGAAGTGCTAAAAAGATTAAACGAAGTAAATTTAAAAATAAAAACAAAAAAATGTCAATTTGCAATGAAAGAAATTGAAATCTTAGGACATACTGTCCGATATAACGAATTACGCCCATTAAATAAAAATATTGAGACTATTTAAAATTTAAACCCCCCAAATACGTTAAAACAATTACGATCATTTTTAGGATCAATAAACTACCACAGAAAATTAATCCCTAATTTAGCTAAAATTACTGCTCCTCTTACTGACTTATTAAGAGGAACAGATAGCAAATCAAATGCCAAAATTAAATTAAATCAAGAACATTTTGAAATCTTTGAAAAATTAAAAGAAATAATGATTTCCAAACCTGTATTAGCAATTTATGATCCAAAATTGGAAACCTGTGTAGAAGTTGATGCTTCGAAAATCGCAATAGGTGCAAACTAATCCCATTACGAAGCATAAACATCCAGTTGGAAACTTCTCGGAAAGAGTCCAACCTGCCCAGTCAAAATTATGTTCTTTTGACTCGGAAATGTTAGCAATTACGAATGCGTTAGCCCATTTGCGTGGATACTTACTAGCACTACGCTTTGTAGTATACACGGACCATAAGCCTCTGATTTATCATCAAAAATTCAATATTACCAGCCCAAAATTAATTAGATTAATCTCAAAACTAAATGAATATAGTTTCCAAATTAAACATATCGCAGGAAAAAATAACTGTATGGCTGATATGTTGTCCCGTCCTTATGATGAACCGGATGAAATTACATTCGAAAAAGGTGAATTTCTAGTCGATAAAAAATATGCTCTCAATGATGAAGAGAAAAACGTGAATACTCTATGTAGAATTCATAACGACAACTTTGCCCCAGTAAACCCTGTGTTTTACCAAAATCCAAATACGTGGTACTACCAAAGTACTACATCCCAAAATTACAATTACCCCCCTTCCCCCGCATCAACTTTCGCATATTATCCCGTGGTACAAACCATAACCACACAGAATGAATCTAAACATTTCCAAAATTGTCCCAACCAAACTACAAATGTAGTTACCAGATCTGCTCTTAAAAGAGAGTCAAATCTCAATAATCAGATCAAAATAACCCCTTCTGTGACTCCCGACTCCCCGCAAATTTCAAATCCCGATATTACATCACTTCCCCAAACAGAAGACCCAACTTCTGAACCCCTCAAAAAAATCAAATTACCTGAAAATTTAAAAACAATGCAGGAAAATGACCCGCATTGGAAAAATGTGATCTCATTATTAAATTATAACGAAATAAAAAATGATAAAAATAAAATATGAAAACTAAATCGTACAATACAATTATACTTTCTCGATGAAAGTAATGTTTTAAAGAAATTACCTACCCAACTTCATCGTATGATGAAGCGGTTATTGTAATTCCTGAAAAATTAATTCCGGTAGTTCTAAAAAAACTACATGACAATCCGTTGTATGGAGGTCATTTTGGAATTCAAAAAACTAAAAATAAAATAAAAAACCAGTTTTTTTTCAAAAACATGGTACAAAAAATAACAGAATATGTATTATCGTGTCATGAGTGTCAAATGGCACAAAATTCCCCGAAAGAGGCTGGCTACCTCAAACATATTGAAATAGAAAATCCTAAACCATTTTCACATTTAGAAATTGACTTCATAGGGAAAATTAATACCGATTATGAAAACTTGTACGTGCTTGTCGGTGTCGACAAAAGCACAAACTTTTGTACCATACGCCCAACAAAAAACCCAAATGCTCAATGTGTAATTGAGTATTTGAAATTTATTTGTTATACATATGGCACACCCGGAAAAATTTCTTGCAATAACAGATGTCATTTTGCCAATGAACCCGTTCGCAAATTCTGTGAAGAGAATAATATCAAAATTATTTACTCCTCTTTTTATTCCTCCCAATTGCAAGGACTCGTTGAAAAAATCAACGGTGTCATTAAAAAATCACTTTCGAAATATGACCATTCAAATGAAAAAGAATGGATCGAGACTATTAATAAAATTATCTTTGCATACAATATAAGTCCGATTGATCACTTAAATAATAAATCCCCATTTTACCTACTTCATAGATTTAATCCTGAAGTACATTTACCAGAAATACCGGAAAACTATGGAAACAAAATAACTCATGAAGAAGAAATTAAAACACTTCTTCAAACGAGAGAAAAAACACCGAGCTTAGCAAAGAAAGCATCGGAAAAAAACACAAAACATTATAACGTGCACCACAAGATCATTGACTTCAAGCCAAATGACCTTGTTCTGCTGCGTCAATCAAAAAACGTCGTAAAAAATAAAAATAAATACACCGGATCACATAAAATTGTTAGAAAGGTCACAGATCTAAATTATATAATTCGTATTAAAACAGACGATAAAACGGCATATGACAAAACGGTGCACGTGTGACGACTAATTCCGTATAAATCTCGTAACATTAACGAAACAAATACCGAAATAAATTTGGAAGAAAACAACGAAAATCTCGAAACACCCATCACAACCCAAATTGTATCTAAACCAAGGTGTCGCCCTTGGAAAAAACCAAAGTAGCTGCGTGTAAAGTATATTACCTGCAGCTACATAGTTTTTTCACTCACAATTTTTTTTTATCCTCTCTTCTCCCCTTTTGTTCCTCTCTTTTCCCCCTTATTCCTTCCAGCCTACTCTAGTCATAAAATTGAAATAATTTCAAAATACTAAAAAAATCAGTACAAAAAAAAATGTTTAACTCACCGTCAGCCCATTTCTCAGCATATCCGGAAAGAAACTCAGTTAATTGGTCACCTTCCGATGAACTGCTGCTTCCAGTGGAAACTGGTGAGGCTCCATCTTCCATAACCTGGCTCTCTGGCAAACTGCCTTCCGCTGAAGAGATACTATCTTCTATGGACGGGGTATCCCATAGAAGGGAGTGGACTATTGGCTCTGACAATAGCCACCCTCCTCTCAGGGACATGGCATGCCCGTGCTCAGTGGCGTCATAGTGTCTGGAGAAATGGAACCCTACCATCGATGTCGACACATCTAGACAAGGTTTGTTATGCTGATTCAGAACGCGGAAAAACTTGGACCAGTCCACCCCTGTCAACAGGTCTACTAAGTAGTACCTGTCCAGGTGGACATACTCAACTGTCACGGTATGATTAGTTTGTTGCAAAACACAAACCAACCCTACCTGTAGTCCAGCAAGTATTCCCAATCTTACCAAACATTTTGTGTCCAGGTTTCCTCGGAAAATTAGCTTGATGCCGGTGGTCCCAAATTCGACGACAAGCAATCGAGGATAAAAAATCCGTAGCTCAAATAACAGCTCTTTCACATAAACTTTGGAGTCTGGACAGCATAGGAACCAAACACTATGGCTTCAGAACCCAAGATCCTCCTCTATCACCTCACCAGGGATGCGATGAGGCTCGAACTCGTTTAAAAACGCACTACGGTTACTAACAGTGGAAACACGATCAAATAAAGAAAAAACGTGGTAAAGAGCAAAATAGACCCTGGCCTCACAGGGACAACGTTGAAAATGATGCATTTTTGCAAGAACTTGGTCCCCGAGGAACCAAGTCTCATTCACCTCCACTAACCCAACAGAAGTAAAAACTCGATCATTCATATACTTTACAGGCATGATTATAAAAATGGTAATAAAAATTTAACAAAGAAAAAAAACACTACAAAATTTCCACTTCATAAAAAACACTGTCCGATGAAACAAAGGAAAAAAAATCCGGAAGAAAGTTATAAATGTAATAACAAATTACGCGAAAAAAATCAAAAGAAATGGAAAGCTATTGAAGAACCAAACTCAGACAATAGTGAAACTCAAACTGACCGATCAAACATAATAAAGTTTATACTAATAATACGACCGAAATTAGTAGGTCGAACGTCTGCAAAAATTTATCTCTCCCTTTGCCCCAGCATTCTCATTCCATAACAAATTCTAAAAAATTCATAATCTAATTACTCGTAAATAATTTAGACGTTGCATTTTTTCTGTTTCAGAAAATGTATACGAATCTACTTTTCTATTTCGCAATAACTATTTCTTCGATTACTATTGCGCAAAGAACATCGTCTGACCCATATAGGATTACGACGGCGTCAACTGCGCTTATTTTCAAGAAATAAGCAATATTTTCATATACTCTAAATCTGCCCCAATAATTTATTCTAGTAAGCCAGATCTGCATGAATCAGCAGACAGGCTACTTGCAACAAATTTTAAACACCGGTTATGTAATGAAACAAATTGGAAAAATTGCAAATATGCAGAAATGGCAAAATGTCTAAAAAATGCAATAAAAAACCTTAAAGAACAAAATACCGCCATGATTCAAGACTTTTATTCAACGCCATCCTCCATTCGATGCAAACGAAGCGTATTCACCCCTATCAGGTCTTTTTTTGGAGATGTGCTACGCTTTTGCTGTTGAGTGCTAAACTTTAGAGATGGACGAAATTTTCTGGCTAACAAAATCTCGTTAAAAGAAGAATATGATATTATAAAAAATCAACTGTTGACCGAACATGCAGCGTTAGTAAATACGTCCACTAATCTGCATAGCTTTATCGACCATACAAATAATTTTATGACAAAATTCATTGTGCATACAAATTCTTTTATGGAAAATTCCCTAGAAGAACATGAACTTATAATCTCTCTAAATTATATACAAGGATTTTATAACTACCTTATAAACACGTTAAGACTATCAAACATCCTAACGTCTTGTAAATCTCATATGATCCCCTCGTAAATTATTTTGAAAGAAATATTAGGAAAAGACATACTAAAACTTTTGGAAATTACAAAAAATCTAGACCTTGATCTAGCCATTCCCATTAAGGATATTTAAAATTACTATCACGCTGAACTTGTAAATTCCAATTTCTTTAAAAATACCTTAGAATTAGAAATCAAAATTCCCCTAAAACAATTAGACTCTAAATACGAAATTTACGATTTCATTCCACTCACATTCAAAAGTCACTCTAATGAATTGTGTAGCTGGGATCAAGAACCATCTCTGATTATTCATGAAATCAGAACAAACTCTGTACGCTACATTAGTGGAACTAATCTCCATTAATTTAATTCTGATAAACCATTATGCTTCCTTCCGTCTAATAGACGAAGTGATAAATTATCATCTTGTGCTAAGAATCTTTTCTTCCAAGATCTAAATCCAAATTTATTGCAATCCTGTTCGTTTAAATGTAATCTTAATAATAACCAAACACTAGTGCATCCTATTGGACACACCAAATTTGCTATCGTAAATTTCAATACCCTTGTAGCAACGAATTCTATTACAAAAAAATCCGAAAAACTAAAAATCAATAATAACTCCCCTGGAACCTTTATTCTGGACGTACCTTGTCACATCCAAATCGAAAACGTTGACAAAAACAATAAAAACACTGTAATTATCCAAATAGAAATTCCCTGTCTCTCTGAATCATTAGAAGAGACTATTAAAATTGAAAATTATTTACCACTTCTTTGGACATATTTTTCCAACTCCATGGAACCTTTTGATCTTGCCATAGACCAGGCAACGACAAAGGTATACAATCCCAAATAGAAAAATTTTGTTCCCCACACTGTTCCCATTAACGACTTGGAAAACAAAATTAAATCCATTGAACTACAAATACCCGATCAAAATTTTAATGATTATCTAACTTTTGTCAATGGGATATTCCTATTGTGGCAAATTACAATCTCGTTTTTTTTAATTTTTATTATTATATACTTAAAGTTAACCTCCCACCAAAATACACGTACGTTTTCATACCCTGAATGAGTATATAATCCCTCGATTCAGTGGAAGAAGATACAGTTCCTTGACAGCTACTTTTAAATACCTGGAACCTCTCTAATAGAAGTCTCTAGTGAACAGATAGTCTTGCTTGTTGGATTGTGATTGTATATGTATAACTATTGTGATATACAAATTATTATTTAATTAAAGGTGTAAACTCACTCGTGTGTTTCAAAATATTATTGAGTCTCTACTATATGTTAAGGTCCACTATAGTTTGTGGATGATAAATTTGAAATATTTTAAGAAGTATTGTAGCAGTTAGTACGTGATACTTCGTGTATGGTGTAACATCGAAAGTGGTTCTAATTGGGTACATTACCACCTCTTTTGACCATTACATTGTTGGCGCTATCAGATTTTATTTCTGTCTTCACGTCTTCATCTGAATACAAGTTCGAATTCGGATAATATAATGTCCAAATTCGAATTTTGTCTCTCGAAAAATTGTCTGAAATTGTGACATCATTATTCTGTCAGAATTAATTTTTATTTCAAGGTCCAGATCTCGGACTTCTCAGTATATATATATATATATATATGTGTGTGTGTGTGTGCATGTGTGTATGCGTGTGTATGTGTGTGTATGTATGTATGTATCGATTAAATTTTTGGTTTACGGTTTTGAGAAAACTGCAGAAGAAATAGTGCTGAAATTTTCACGAAAGATAGTCCTCATATGAGACCAGGTGGGAAAGAAATGTAATGCCTTTTGGTTCGATAGTTTCTGAAAAAACTGGAGAACAAAAACTTCCTTGAAAAGAGTTTTTTCCAGAATTTTTAGAAAACTACAAAAGGGATCGGGTTGAAATTTTTGCGATAGATTTTTCTTAAATAAGTGCGAGTCAGATAGACGTTTGGTGCCTATTTGTTTAGTAGTTTCCTACAAAAATGGAAAAGAATTTTGGTCCACGGTTTTGAGAAAACTACGAAGGGGATCGGGCTGAAATTTTCATTGGTTTAGTGATTTTGGAGAAAAATGGGAAATAAAAACAAAAAATTGCTGGAGAAAAGCAAGTCGACTGTGTTGTTTAAAGCATATTTTTCTTATTTACGACGCAAGGGGTTACAAGTATCTTTTCAGCATTGTATTGATTAAATTTTATTTATTTTTTAGTTTTTTCATCTTTTTTGTTTTAATATTGTTTATGAAAATTGGTAAATTTTTTTCTTTCATTTTCCTATTTTTTAATTTATTTTGGCGTTGAGGAAATTTTCTCTCACCCACCCGTGCATTCGCGCCTGACCCTGAATGTCATTTTTTATTTTATTACATGCCTTCATCACCTTTCTAGTATCAACATTCTATAAAAATGTATTCCAATTGGGGTATTTCTTTTCTTCAACTTTGCTCTCGGGATAGTTTTTTAACAGCCACGATAAAAAGTGAACATCTCTCTGGTACACTTGCAAGGAGTGCTGGTGTTGCAGTGATGTGTGGACATGCCTATTTCCCCCTTGCATATCACCTAATGGATGGTGAACAATTATCAGAGGTAAAGCGTCGTTTAATATTCGTAACAAGGGGTAAGGAAAATGCAAGAGAAAAAATTTAGAATTAGGAATTAGCCCCTCCTAATAGAAAATCCTGGGTCCACCTCTGAGTGGAAGGTAATATTAGTAGAATGTGGGAATGTATTTATATAAATCATTGATGACCAAATTTGAAAACGTTATTTACCACTTAAGAAAAAACTCGAGTCTTGGTATAATGAAAAAATCCGTTACTCATGCGATAAGTTACAAAAGTGTTTGATTCACACCCTATGACCTTGACTTAAATACTTAATAAATTGAACCTAAATTCAAATTTTGAATCATCTTTTAGATTTATTCCTATTAGATCCAATGTTTATTGAACATATTTCATCAATAATAAATTAGAAATTTTCAGGAAATTTCGAATTTTTACCTGAGATAGAGGTACCGATATTTTTTTCCATTCGATCTCAAGTCTCTCATACAATGTGGAAAAGTAGTTTCACCACACAATTCATTTTATGAAGCAGGTACAAATTTAAAAAGTGATTATATTATCCCACATTACTAAGCGATTTTGAACAAAAACTTCCAGTTTATTGAATTAAATTTTGAGCAATAAACAAGAAAAACTAGTAAAAAATCAAAGAAGTCCCATCAAGTCGTTGAGAATATCTAGCAGCCGTTTTTCAAACTAAGCTCAAACAGAAATGGCCTTAAATTACGTTCAAAGAGCCAGATTTTGTTCAAATATAGGTATAGTTAATAGGTAAGCTATACCTAGATAGTTAGATGCCTCAATAATATTAGCAACAAAATATTTACAATATATCGGTCGACACTAAGTGTGTCACCCAGAGTATATGTAAATATTTTTCTCCCCAAAAATAATTGCTGTTTGCCTAACAATTCAGGTATTTCTATTTGACATTTTTTTCGTTTCTTCTTCTCTTTTCTTTTCAACAAATCAGCGGGTGGGCTTAATCTCTTAAAGCATGGTTGGAAAAACGAAAAAATAAAAATTACTCGTTAAAATTTTTTTTTCGGTGTAATAAATTTGCGTAAGTTAATAAAAACTACTTTGTTACGTTCAATGTGATAAAAAAATTTATTTATTGGCGGCGTTGACAGGCGCAACAAGTTCGTAATTCTAGGATAGTAACTTTCAATGATGGTGATTCGTTCATTTGAGATTAAAAAATTTTCTCATTCAGTCAGAAAAGGATTCAAATCTAGATGAAAAACAAACGATTTTTAAAGTATAATTTATTTTCGTTTTTATCGCTTTTTGTAAACTTTGCGTTGTTTGTTTTGTGCATTTTATTCATTCGAATACCAAATGGAGTGACACAGATGTTGGAGCTTTCAGTTTTCTACGGTTAAGAAATTAGAATCATTAAAAAGGCTAAAAGATAAAATAAAATGGAAGGTTTCGTAATTTCTTCAATAATTTCTTCGCCAAACACTTACTACTTTCCTTTTCAGTTTTAACGACCCTCCATAAGCAACCATGTACCAATCGCACAGCCCATCTTGAAAAGTCCTACGAAAATTTCATTCAATGTGATTTATTTTTTCGATAAATGGCATGGTAAGTAGGACTAGGGGATAGATTTATGAATATTCTATCTGTAACGGCCAAATGAGGTTTGAAAGTGTTAGAATAATACCTCTTTTAGAATGATTACACTTCCTTCAAGTACAAAAATATTCAAAAGAATATTATTAGTAGGTACTCGAGAATTAAGTTCAATTAATTAACTTATTATCCACAACTGTTGTGGACCTTAACATCAAGAGAGACTTTAAATAAAATTCAAACACAAATTAAAATTCAACAATCTATTAAAATAATAATTTGTACCTACATACAACAGTACAGTAAAATGTTCAAGACAGTTTAAGACTACTTGATAAGTAATAAGCTAACAGTTGTAAGACTAAAAGAAGACAGTACAGTACAGTTATTCCATTGTCAACATGAGTTTATATAGGTATCCAGTCAGGGTATACAATTTTACATTATGATTAGTGTGTGTGAAGTAGGAATTTATTAGAAGGAGAGATTTTGCTTATTTGAGTATATTCGAAGACTAGAGTATTGAGAACACCAAATATCCTGTTAGGAGACATCTTGTAAGCGCTGACAGGAAGTAATGGTACTTTCACCAGGTAACTGTACAATTTTACACAGGACAAATGCACTGAATAAAATAATTTTTTTTTGTGTAGCTGAATGTGTTTGTCTTTATTTTTATATGACGAACATATTCGTTACACTATCCTCACAACACCATCTCAAGACACAACTGTAATTTGGTTACAGGATAGACCAAACAAATTGTATGGACAGCCTAATTCAGCTGACTGACAAGAACTAGGTACAACTGTGTGGTCACCAGGCCATTTGTAGTAAAGCAGCAAATGGAGCAGCTGACAAAGGAAGGCTCAAAAAAATATCCACAAGACTTAAACCCTACTAACCCATCCATATGGCAAAATCAAATTCAGGATAGCAGGTTAGATGGAGAAATAGATGGAGGCCTACTAGAATACTTCTAATGACATGAAAGTCAGTAAAATGTGTTTAGAAGGATCATCTAACAGGTACGTAAAATTTCTAGTAAATGTGGAGACCTATTATGAAACAGCAGTTCCGACCTTTTGGACCTAACTCGGTGTACAAGTTCTCAGGAAAAGATTTCTTCTAATTTCCAACGAAAAATTAACAAAAGTCTATCATCAATATTTGTGGAGACAATACTCGTATGAGGTACTAAAGGCTCGCACCCCTCAATGACAGTCACCGCCCAAAGGCTGGCAATTATTCGTCTCTATGATGTTAAATGAATAAACACTTGTACGTTTGTATGTTTATAACTGTATGTACGTACAGGTAAGATACATAGCACGGGCCGTGATTAATTACCCAAAAACAATCTCAGTGATGTCACGGACCAATACCAAACGCATTGCGGCGTTTCTTATCACCTTGTCAGAGGCAAGAAACAACGCAACTGATGACATAATATCATACATATATGTACATATGTGTGTCAGTGTGTGTGTACCAAATCCGGTATATAAACTCTCAAAACTGGCTATAAAATTGCCAGTGTTTGCCAAAGATTTGACTCTACCATACTATTATGTATGAAGTGGCAGAACACGCAATACTGTTAAAGACCTTCGATGTGTGAATATCTCTCACAACAAGGTATTCCACAATATTCATTTTAAAAAAAACTGAAAATCGTGTTTTTTTTCAATTTTTTAGAAAATATTTGGGTTAGAGAGCTGAAACTTTTAAGAAAATTTTATTTTTTAGTCATTATAATATAATAGGCCAAGTATCGTTAAAACTTAGCTGGAGCACTTTTAGTATTTTTATTAAGCTATACCCTTTTAAGCAAGACTAAAATCAAGGCCAACTAGGCAAGACCAAAACCAAAGCTTTTGCACCATGGCCTTGGTCAGTAACTTGATTTTGTTCATCAGTAGTACTTTAAGGGGACACTTATTTCAAATACATTCAGATTTGACGTCAAAATTCTAAGCAACCTTGACAACTTTGATTTTTTGAGTATTATAAAGTATAAGTAGTCTATGGTTCTTACATAACAATTTTCTTTGGCTACATATCCACATGATATTATTGTTAAGTAAACTCCAAGCTTTTGGGATTTGCAATCTAACTCATAAGTAAAAGAACTAATAGATAAAGCTTCTTATCCACACATAGCTCAACCCAGATGATAAATTATCGCAGTGGCCTAAAAATGAGGGTGGATTTGGGGACAACACCCAAAAAAAATTTTTCAAGACTGATCCAATCAACTTGAAATTTGGTACATGGTAAATGCTACAGGAAAATAATTATTTTATTTATTCTGGAACCAACCAATATTCTTTAGCAGTACCAATATAAAAAAAGTTGCATTTTCACCTAGTATGACTCCCCCTTCATCTAGCCCTTCTTCATCAACATTTTTAGGTTGTCTCGCAAGTTGCAATGACGGTTTTCAACCGAAAATCTATAATTATTTGAAAATTTCATTCACACGGCCAGTCACACAGTCAGTCTCAGTTTTCCACTATAAAACATGTGAAAACTATGAGTGAAAAATTGTGAACATCAGAACTAAAATTGTTTATCTACTGTCCACCAAACCTCCGAGTACCTATTTGGCATAACCTATTTTGTTGATTTCAAAATTCGGTCAATCAACAAATAAAATATGATAAAATTTAATTTTTCTTCTTTCAAACAAAATCGAGCATAGCTCCTCAAACAACGATTATTCAAGGCGAGAGAAATTTTTTAGGCCACCTTTAATTTCACTCAACACGAAAGTATGGCAATGGATGGGGATGGTGGAGTATTCGGTATCCACTCACGTAGGTACTTAGGAAGGGTACCTATGGACATACAGAAAAAAAATATCGTTAAAAGTCAGAAAAAAGAATAAGAGAATCAGAAAATAATACTATAACAATCGACATGAACTCAGTTGTATCCTTTGTGCCGGATCTGTACCATTTCTTACCCTCATCGCCTTACCGCGAACATTCAGGTCTTTCCCTCCTCTCATAATAAATGTCATCGAAAAAATAAAAACAGTTTTTGTAATAACAATATGTATACATAGGTACCTACAGACATAGGTACACTAAATTCCCTTTTATTATATTTTGATTTCCAAACACTGAGACAACGCGAGAAGGACTAGCACGATAGACGAGAGAAGAAAAAAAAAAGCCGTAGGATAAGAAGATGATGGGAAGGTAGTGAAAGAAGAAGCGAGGGAATGAAAAAGAAGAAAAGGAGTTTGCAAACAGTCAGTCACATTTATACTATACCATAATACACAATTCGGGTAGGGGAGAGGATGACCACACGGCGAGGCATTCGCCTTTTGTCGGCTTCTTCTGCTATTTTAGCCAAGTCCGAATAAAAAAAAAAAAAAAAAAAAGAGAAAGAAAGGGCATCTGACGAGCTCAGTCAATTTTCAAAAGCGTTTTTGAAGGTTGGCGGATACAGAGCAGGGAGACTAATCCTCCGCTTTTCGTTACCCCTACTGGGCAGTTTAAGTTTAATTTATTTATTTTATGATACATTTGCTTACAATAGAAAAATTCGAAAGGTGTGTGCGTGTGTTTGTGGGTTTGCGTGGCAAAAATACAATACCAAAACACTGTGAGCACGTTATTGACCATAAACGGTTTTGGTGTTTTTGGAGAAACGATGGAGGAGGGAGTTACTCCCAACAAGAGTTTACTGTGCATATATTATCACATATATATATATATGAATATATATATCACATATTTTTGGGGTGGAACAATGAGAAAAAAGAGCCCCTACCGCCGTTCTACAAAAGACTGAATTTAATAACTTTTAAAAACTTGTGCAATGACGTATACATAACGTACCTATATATATAAACAGGAGTGGATATGAATGAGAATAATTCTTGTAGAAGACACCCCCAACTCGTGTACATTTCATCAAAAACTCTTCTGCTGGACGAAGGTGGGCTCATATTTCGTCGGAAAAAAAAAAATTAGACACCCTACTTGTAGGTATGTACTATTGTAATCGGCTGCAGGAAATGAATCTGGTTTCTCGCGCCACTGATTAAAAAGTCGCTTATATGTATAGGTGCTTCTTATTCGATTGTGCTCTCGTTAGGATGGATTTGTTTTGTTTTGCCTTTTCTTTATCTTTTCGGTCTCTTTCTCTGCACTCTTTCTTGTTTTCCGAATAAAAATCTGGTTATTGATGTATTGATGCGAAAACTGCATTCAAAAGAAATATTATTGATATTTTTTGCTGTCGAAATTTTCATTTTAGTTTTGTTGGTTTGAAAGCTTTCGCGGTGGTATTTGAAATGAGATTTCACAAATGACGACGACTGCTACAAATTAGATTTCAGCGTGTAAAAGGTTTTTCGAATTCGATTTATAGGCCTAAGTGGATCCGTTATAGGTCAGAGTGAATGGGGTTTTAATTGAAAAGTTCATCCTATTATTCCAAGGGATTTCACCATGTTTTTACAGTTTTCTTTCAAACTGAAAATTGGCCTCACAAAAGGGTTAGTGCTGGGGATAATGAAAATTATCTATTTCATGAGAAAAGAAAATGATTGGAACTATTTTCCCATTTTGACTTAATTTGTTTTTCATGTGGGTATACATATATATATATATATGTGTGTGTGTATATATGTATGTATGTATGTATGTATGTATGTATAAATTCTTGGAAAAGTTGTTGTTCCAAGATTTTAAGAAAATGAAAAAAAGGATAAAGCTGAAATTTTCACAATAGATTGTCCTTCTGTAGGTACAACTCTGATAAAAGTTTTGTGTCACTTAGTTCAATAGTTTCCAAGAAAATTGGAGAAGAAAAATTGCTGAAAAAGATCTTATGTTCCTGGTTTTGAGAAAACTACAGAATGGGTATGGCTGAAATTTTTACGAAAGGTATTTTTTATAACGGACTAAGTCTGATAAGAGTTTGGTGCCTATTGGTTTTGTAATTTCTGAGAAAACTGGAAAACAAAAAATTCCCAGAAAGTCAGTTTATAGCAAAACATTAATAGATCAATATTTTTGTCAAAGATATCGATAACTATCTATAGTTTTTTCTAATTTGTTTTCCAGAAAGTAGCTATGAAATATCTATGATATGTTTGTTAGATATAGGTAACTATCGATACACATATCGATTACTATCGACGTTATTTTATAATTTTTTCAAACATTAGGAATTAAAATTTTTTTTTTGTGAATTACTGATAAAAATTGACAAATCTGGTTTTCAAGCAAAGTATTGTGCTAGTTTTTATTTTTCATTTTTTTTAAATTTAATTTTAAAGAGCAATACAGAAAAATTTGCGAAGTATTACAGGGCGTTGGCTAATAATTATGAATGGGATGATTGCTGTCATGACTGCTCTTCTAAATACAGTATTATGATTTAAGATAAAAGTATTTTATACTGTTTCTCTGATCATTCATTTCTATTAGTAATTTGGGAACATAATGAATGCATAGGCATAAAATATTATAATGTATAGTCGTATATACTATTACACATTGGGACATTTGAAAACTCACAGTCTTACCACATTACCAAACATTTTATTAGTCTCAGTATTATATACTTGTAATTAGTAAGGAATTGGGTCATGAATATTAAGATTGTTCATTTACTCTTAAAATTTATTAAAACACATTCAATCATCAACATTTTCAGCATGCCAATGGTGAACCAATGATGTTCCCCATTTTTATCTTTTAAACTATTCTCAATTCTTTTATTATAATGAACAGTCAGTATCATTTTAAATGTAGAAGTAGCTGTTTCCTGTGAATATTGAAGTGCTCATGGATCATACAGTTTTAGTTCGACCTTTCAAGTCATTCAGTTCCACGATTTGGGAACCTTGTTTAACTCTACAAAATCAAATTTAACTATCCCAGCAGTAGAAATTATCTTGTCCCGTTTTGTGACTGAAAGACCGGAGGTGGTCTCAACGATTTGTCAATAATTGAGATCGTTGGTTCACTATTCACATGGATGACTCGATGAAGAAGATAATATATTAAATGATCTAACATGCACGACTCAATATTTTTCAAATTCAACAATAGTAAGTTACTCTTGTATATTTTTAACTATGTGATTATAAGTTGGCCTATCCATCTCTCCCTCATTGATAAAAACATGAGCCTGTTTCACGGAAGGCTACTTGGCTGGTTCTCGTAGGCTGGTAATACATACTGTTTCTGCTGGCCTCGTTTTCTCTCAACTCACTATTCTCTAGCCTGTGATTCTATTTCTACTGTTTAGACTTTCTAGACATATTATGTCCTCATAACTTGTGGTGTTGGTTTTCAATTTTGGACTTCACAACAATATTGATGATAGGAAATCTCAGTTTGTTACTAATTGCTTTGAAGACCGTTATGTCAACTATGTTCATTATCAGCTTCCCAAATTCCCAATAATAAGAAAATAACATCGATTTCAGTATTATTTATAAAAAACTACCTTACTTTATTAACTAATAATTATGAACTATATATCTCAACTGTCATGATGGTTACAAAAAAAAAGTACCTGTAAAAGTTTTTTTGTTCCATATTTTATGAACCTGCATTATTTTTATTTGTAGTTAGTGTAATGGCCAAAAGAGGTGGTAATGTACCTAGTTAGAACCACTTTCAGTGTTACACCATACTCTAAATATCACGTACTTAAAAAGCAGTAATACTTCTAGAATAAATTCAAGTTTATCATCCACAAACTATAGTGGACCTTAACATATGTTAGAGACTCAATAATATTTTTAAAACACACGAGTGAGTTTACACATTTAATAAAATAATAATTTGTATATCACAGTACATACACATACGTTAATATTATACATATACAATCACAATTAACAAGCACTACTATCTGTTCACCAGAGACTTCTACTAGAGAGGTTCCAGGTACTTAGAAGTAGCTGTCGAGGAACTGTGTCTTATTCCACTGAGTCGAGGGATTATATACTCGTTCAGGGTATGAAAACGTACGTGTCGGATAAGCTAAGTGAGGTAGGTTATTGTTATTATAGGGTTGTGCTGACTCGTCAAGTACTTGAGGGACAGGCACAAGTAGGTCATGAATATACAGGTGATATATCTATATTTGTAAAATTGAATACGGGTAATTTAGTGGTTGTTTATAAAGAGTTATAGGATGATTAATGTTGATAAATGTTTCCTCCATTATCCTTAAAAATAGTCGTTTCAGTAATTTTTTCTATTTGGCAGGAATTAATTTCTACTGCGCTACTTAATTCAAATTTTCCTAAATATTCGCCTTTGTAGATAACGTGAGGTCTGTTTTGTGGTTTACAGCCACTATTGTGTCTTCTGATACGATTACAAAGAGATTGTGTTTTTCTTCCATGGATGTTTCACACAGAAACTCCAGGTGCTCAGGCAAAGTTGCTAAGATTAGCACAGAATTTGCCTCAATTTTAAAAGTTTTTGGAGGATAATATTTAAAGGGCTTAACATAACCTAACTTATTTTCCTTTTCAATAGGGTAATTGTGACATTCAGGCATGTCAAAACAGCTCCATGTCCCCAGATCCTAACCTAATGAAAATTTAAAATTCAATAAATGTATTCGTTTGTGTTAGGTTTGTGCTGGTTTGTGCTGAAATTTTCATCGTTTGTGCTATTTTCCTAAAAGAGTTATTCAAGAAAAACGTTTTCAAGGTCAGTGAGGAGCTAGAGACATGTTCCCCAAAACCAAGAAGCAATTGAAAATTTCAATATGGCATTTATTTGTGCTGGTTTGTGCCACTATTTTTTTCGTTTGTGCTACAACCCCCTCCCCCTAGGGCAAATGAAAATTTTATATGTGGTGGAATTTCAAAATTGCTGAAATGAATTGAAAGTGGGGTGAATCGTTTGTGCTACGTTTGTGCTGACAGAATATACCAACCTCAACCCTCTGTCCCCTACCCAAGAGCTATTATTTGGAAAAAAACGTTTATGGGGGCAAGAGAAAAATTGTTTCACATGACAACTAAACAGGCATCATTAGTTTGTTCTATGTTATTTTTGGTTTGTGATAAAATTTTCATTGTTTGTGCTATTTTCCTAAAAAAGTTATTGAAGAAAAACATTTTCAAGGTCAGTGAGAAACTAATGACATGTTCTCCCACATCAAGAAGCAATCAAAAATTTCAATATGGCATTTGTTTGGGCTGGTTTTTTCCATTTTGCTACCTCCCCTTCACCCCTACAGCAAATCAAAATTTTATATATGATGGAATTTCAAAACTGACATAATAAATATAAAGTAGTATAAATCATTTGTGCTATGTTTGTGCTGGCTTGTGCCGCTATTTGTTTTGTTTTTGCTACAACCTTCTCCCCCTTAGGACAAATGAAAATTTTATATATGGTTGAATTTCAAAACTGAAAAAATAAATTGAAAATTTTATAAATCATCTGTGCTACGTTTGTGCTGATGAAAAAAACCACACTCAAAACCCTTACCCCTGCCCAAATGACATTATTGAAAAACAAAGTTCATAGGGGGAAAAAACAAAATTACATCCGAAAGCAACCAAAATGGCGTAAAAGCAGTTAGGTTTAATAACCTTGTGACCTTGGGTTATCAAATTGTAACAAGAAAATATTGAAAAATTTGATGTTGCCATTTAATTATGCTGGTTCATGCAGCTATTTTCTAGTTTGTGCTATTTTCCTAAAAACATTTGTTCAATATAACTTTTTGAAAGATAGGACAGTCTTTTGTTTTCAAGGTTTTACTTCAGAGCTCAGGTGGCAGATGTAATTCAGTAACCATAATAACGCATATTTTATTTAATTTTTTATCTGAAAAAATTCCTCAAGTATAACTTATTTGAGTATTAGAAAGATAACATATGAAAACATTATTATATACTATGTATGATACTAAAGTTTAATTTATTTGTCTTTATTTCATAAACTGCTAGGTATCTAAATTTAATGAAATAATATTGGCAAAAGTAAAGAAAAAAACAAATAGAACAACAATAATATGAAAGCAAAAAGTTGAAGGTGGAATTTTCTTTATTCGGCTTTTTGCTCCAAGCGATAATGTTGATTGTAGCATGTCATCTTACTTTTGAATAACGTTAACTGCTTTTTAAAAGCAGGTTTATGACTCTTAGTTCTATAGACTAGTTATGTCTGTCTCCTTTTTAAATAAACTTTGGGACTTCAAAGAAACATTCCATAAAAAATATATTCATTATTATTTTTATAAATTTCAAATAACAAAAAATTCAGTACCTAGATTATAATATCTTTTTATAAAAAAATTAATTTACCACCTACCTATCATAATTTAAAAAGTTTTTCAATTGAAGCTTAAAAACAATTACAATATTGTCTTAAATAAATTTCATAATTAATGAAAAGATTATTATAATATTTCACACAAGTAAAATAAAATCATATTTTAATCCTATTTTATGACAGCTTCATAACCCCAAGAAAATTTTAGCGGTGAGAGCTCAAATTGATGGGTGTATCTATTCAGGGATGGGCATGAACCAAATCATCAGTGATTTGGGTCAAAAATGAATAATCCGTGATCAGTGATTCAAATAAAAAAATTAATAATTTTTCCAATCCTTGCATCTAGATATACATTCATTTTTCTTGTTACTAAGGTACAGGTCACAGTTTTGGTCAATAGTCATGAAATTTGGCATGAATATCAATATTGAGTCATTGTCTAGAACAATTGATTTTGGTACCAATGGGAAGGGCTGCGTGTTATTTACATAAAATCAGTTTTTGTTTCGATTTAGAATTAAAGAACGTTTTAAATTGTGTATTTTTAGGTATAGTTTAACTGCTATAAAATTTAATTTAGTCATGAATTATAATCTACAATAACATTTAGTGTATTTTCTAAAGGAAAATACAACTACTGCGTTCAGTGAAATGGTGGAACCTGTGGAAAAACTCCGATCCTAAGTTGTAGATCACAAATATCTCGGTCACTCATATTCTTCTGTACACAATATATATATATACATGCCATCATTAAATGTACGAAAACATTTTGTTTATAGTTTGCTGATCAAAGGTCAGTCACAAGGTCACTGAACCTATCTGGTATTTGTTGTTTTTTTTTCAAATATAGGGGCCCAAATTGAAGAGCGGAAGGGCATTGAAGGTATTATCTGTCAGCACAAACATATCACAAACAAATGCCATCATTAAATTTTTGAATTTATTCTATTTGCAATTTGATGTCTAGAGATCACCAGGTCATTGATCCTAACTGTTTATTTTATAAATATAGCCTCCCCATAGAAGGGAGGTAGGGTATTATAGGTATATTCTGTCAGCACAAACGTAGCACAAACAAATGACGCCACTTCAGTTTCCCTCCAAAACAATTTTTTTTTGCCCCCATAAACGTTTTTTCCAAATAATAGCTCTTGGGTAGGGGTCAGAGGGTTGAGGTTGGTATATTCTGTCAGCACAAACGTAGCACAAACGATTCACCCCACTTTCAATTCATTTCAGCAGTTTTGAAATTCCACCATATATAAAATTTTCATTTGCCCTAGGGAGGAGGGGGTTGTAGCACAAACGAAAAAAATAGCAGCACAAACCAGCACAAACGTAGCACAAACAAATGCCATATTGAAATTTTCGATTGCTTCTTGGTGTGGGGGAACATGTCTCTAGCTCCTCACTGACCTTGAAAACGTTTTTCTTGAATAACTCTTTTAGGAAAATAGCACAAACGATGAAAATTTCAGCACAAACCAGCACAAACGTAACACAAACGAATACATTTATTGAATTTTAAATTTTCGTTAGGTGAGGATCTGGGGACATGGAGCTTGTCAAAACATCGCTCTTCATCACCACATGGTAAAGTGAATTTGTTTTTAGAGAAGTCCATTTTGGCTTTATGGGTTGATAAAAAGTTGTAACCCAATATGATCGGTTCTACTAAATTTCGGACAGCGAAGGTGGGATGTGGGTAAATGCAATGATCAATGGAAAAAATCACATTGGTTACTCCTATGACCTCAAGAGGTTGACTATCCGCACCACGAAATCTTATTTTAGTTGGTAGAATTGGTTCCGTAAAATTGACTTTCTTTAAAACTTTTTCATCAATAAGTGTCTGTTCCAAACCTGGATCAACTAGGCTAAGTATCTGTTTACCACCAATGGCAAAAGGGAGGTGAAATTTACATTTGGTTCTGCAGTACCCTTTATTTTGAAATTTCTACTCACTAACATTGTTAACCTGTTTCGATTCTTTGTTCAAGACATCCCTTACAGCTGACGGATCACTTGTAAGGGGGACACTTAGTTTTTTGAGCAATTATTTTGGCAGGCCTGGGGGTTTGATGTTTGGAGATAATTTTGTTGTTGTGGGGCTGCCATTAGTGGTGCCGGAGTATCGTTCTTGCGTTCGGACCTTAACTATTTGTACTTGGAAAAAAAAAAATCAACTGTCTACATCAACGACAGAGATCAAGCAACGGGCATGAGACTAAGCCTTTAAAACCTAGAAAATTCCCCCCTCTCCAACCAAAAAATTTAGCAGGAAATATTATTATTCTTGAAACAAGGCTTTCAAATTTTTAGAAAATAGTGAGTTAACCTTACTTTAATTTGACAGAAAATGGCAGGAATAATGACCTCTCCCCCATTCGTTACAAAAAAAAAAAAAACAACTGTCCCTTCTTGAACTTCGTAGGCTTACAGCTCTTTGAATGTTTAGTATAGGCAACCTCTACACAGAATGAAAACTACTGCCGACATGTGAATGAATCATCAGACTCCTACAGTTCCGTACATAATTTCCCTCCATTCTCCACGACAGAATTTCCCAGAAATTTTTCAATCGTCGAAAATGGGCAATTGTTTTTTCTTACTTTTCGTTCGAATGAAATCGAAAGGTACGTGACCTCATAATCTTGATCTTAGGTAATGTTTAAAGGACTTCTGTACTAGGATACTATAGGCGAGACGACGGTAACGAGTAAAACTGGTGGTATGCCAAAAAAATGTTCACATTTAACGTACGCGAACTAGCCTACACGAAAAACATTAATTTCGTTCGAATAGGCAATAAGGCATGTACCAGAAAATGAAAGAAATAGGACAAAAAACGAAAAAAAAAAAAAAAAAGCACAAAAGAAGACGAAAATTGAAATAAATTCAATGGAGAACGTCAAATACATTAAAAATACATTGGTTAACTTTTCAGTCTTTGTTACATCAAAGAACGTTAATATCGGGAGCGTATAACACGCGCGAAGATGTTGCCTTTGGCAGATGGCATTCGGATGGCATTCGGCATGGAGGAGAGAGCCTTTCAAGAGTGGCGGCGCACGCCTAGCCTGGAAAATTTTCTCCGCCTACATGCCTGGAGCTAGACACGTCGTCGAATATTGAACGGCCGATCCAACCGAACACACCATTCGTAAAGTTGCGAATTTAAACAGTTTGTGCGTGTATTTGTGTGCGTGTGTGTGAGATTGTGCGCGCGTATTTTAAAAATGGTCACAAACATTTTTTTCGCCTCAAACCAAAAAAATGTTCGTACGAAAAAAAGACACCTTCAAAAATAAACGACTTGATTAATTTGGGAGATTATGGAACATACACGTGCGAGAGAGACACGCAATGTTGTAATGTACGATATGCTAGAGGATCGACGAAGTTAGCTCCATTCATCGATCATGACAAATCGCATTAATACCTGCAACAGAAAAATAACATCGTAGTGTACAGGTTATTGTAGGTCTTCGCCGGCGGAACGTGTGCACTGTCTTAAATGAAATTCGATTTGTAGACTGTTCGCACCTGCTATGATTTTAGGTATTCGGTACCTAATCTACACGCTGCATATATGTACAGCCGTTTAAGCAAATCGTCGTCGATTTTTCTTTTTCAAAACGTCACTCTTCAGCATGAAATTCAACAATTTTCTAGTAACTCCCTTTCCAGAAGTTCCTCTACATTTTACAATGATATTTTACGTACTTACTTCCTTCCTCTCTTACCTTTTTTTCACCTAAAATCAGAGTCACGTGTCGACTAACTTTTTAGGATACCTACAAGAAAAACGAAATGATCGTGCGTCCATTAAAACCCTTCGAGTATCGGGTGAGATAAGTATAGGCCAGTAACTCAACATACAAGGTGGTCACTTTTTACCCAGTTATACTTGCTAAGGGGGTATTTGAACTGACCTTACAAAGGATTAAAGGTGCAAAGGATGAAAATTATCCGTTTCATGAGTAAAAAACGATTGGTGCCATTTTACCGTTTGGAATAAATTTGTTTTAATGGAGGTCTATAGATATGTATTATGTAATAATTATGTATAATACGAGCTGTTACTGGCAGCTTCACTTGCGTAGTTTCTAGTGATTATTTTAATCCATTTTTTGCAGACCTAAATGAAATCCGATGAAAAAAAAAAACGGAAACAGAGTGAGACAGAGAGAATCGTATCCACCTTACCAACTAGTAGACGTCAGACGATAATTTTTTTCAGTTCTCTTTTTGACTCCTTTTCTTTCGTTTAAAGAAATGTTTTGACCCTTTTCTGTTTTCGTAGAAGGTACAAACTGGTAATTTCATTTGCTCGCAGAGGGGTGCTACGGCCTTTCACGATTGCTATAAACCTTCCACGGAATAACACAATTTCTTTCGGAAAATTTTATACAAATCCATCCAGCGGTTCTGGAGTGGTTGTGTTTCCAACAGTTTTTAGGCCTTAATATTTTATAATATGTAGAAATAAATGTAGAGATATATACTATATTATGCATTATATGTAACATTTATGTGTGTTTATATGTATGCTGCACAAATTTTGTGTTCACGGTTTTGAAAAAACTACAAAACGAAGAAAGCTGAAATTTTTACGAAAGATGGTTCTCATAACGGAGCAGAACTAAAAGAAGTTTGGTGCTAATCGGCTCCGTAGTTTCCGAGAAAACTAGAATACAAAAAATTTCATGAAAAGTTGTTTTTCCATGATTTTGAGAAAAATGACAAATGAGATCAGGCTGAAATTTTTACGTTGTATTTTTCTTATGTAGCTGCAAGTCGGGCAGAAGTTTGGTGCCTATTAATCCGGTAGTTTCGGAAAAAACTGGAAAAGAAAAATTTGCTGGGGAAAATTTTGTTTATGTTTTTGAAAAAACTACAAAATGGAGGGAGTTGAAATTTTCCCGATAGATAGTCATTATATGGGATGGGATCAGATCTAACAAGAGCACGATACCTAGTGGTTCAGTATTTTCCAAGAAAAATGAGGAACAAAAAATTCTTGGAAAAGCGGTTTTTACAGCATTCTGGGAAAACTACAAATGGTATCGAGCTAACATTTTTACGAAAAATAGTCCTGATATTATATTAGTAGGTCTGATAGAAGTTGATTCCTATATTTGTTTAGTAGCCTCCGAGAAAAATATAAAACAGATAGTTTCTGAAAAAATGGTTTTTCCAGTATTTCAAAAAAACTACTTAAGGATTAGGGAGGAAATTTCCATGGGAGATAATCGTTATGATGTAGCAAGCAGCAGATTTAATAGTTTGATGCATATTAATTCAGTAGTTTCCGTAAGAAATGTAAAAAAAAAAAAAATTGCTGAAGAAAAGGAAGTCGCCTGTGTTAATTAAAGTATCTTTGTTTGTATTTATAATTACCAACAAAAGGGATGGAGCTGAAATTCATGGAAGCTAGTCTTTATATATAAGATCTGGTGTGATGGAAGTTTAATGCTTATTGGTTCAGTAGTTTTCAAAAAAACTTGAAAAGAAAAAATCTGTTGGGAAAATGAATTTTTCTAGGATATTGTATGAACGACAAAAGGGATTGCGCTGAAATTTTCAAGATAGATAGTCTTCATATAGACACATATCTGATAAAAATTTAGTGCCTATTGGTTCTGTATTTTTCAAGAAAACAGGAAAAGAACATTAAATATGCTGGAGAAATTGGTTTTTAGTTTGAAAAAACAACGGTACAGGTCATCGGGCTGAACCTTTAACAAAAAGTTCTCCTTATACCACGCCTGTTAGGAAATTAGTGCTCATAAGTTCAATAGTTTCTCAGAAAATTGGAAAAGGAAAAAACTGCGGGAAAATTTGATTTTCAAGGATTTTGAGAAAACGACAAAAGGGATCAGGCTGAAATATTCACAAAAGATAGTAGGTACTAATATATAGGCACCTGTTGGATAGTAGTTTTTAATTCGTTGGTTATTATTTCGGTAGTTTCCGAGAAAACTAGAAAAGAAATAATATTCGTTTTTCAAGGATACTGAAAAAACGACAAAAAGAAAAGGTTATCGGACTGAAATTTTCACAAAAATTAGTCTAGAAGTTTAGCGTCTCTTAGTTCAGTAGTTTGTAAGAAAATAGGAAAATAAAAATAAGTGGTGGGAATGAATTTTCCAAGATTTTGAGAGAAAGACAAAAGAGATTAAGCTTAAATTTTCATGAAATATATTACTTATATATGTATTATAGGACTAGGTCTGGTAGTAGTTCAGTTTCTATTAGTACTTCAATGATTTTGAGAAAACGAACAACGGGATCAGAGTGAGAGGTTCACAAAAGATAGTCCTCATATAGACACACGTCTAATAAAAGTTTCAAGTTTTGTTCTTATTAGTTCAGCAGCAATCGAGAAAACTAGAAAATAAAATAATTATACAAAAGAAGTGTTGTAGGGATTTTGAAAACAAAAAAAACAAAAGGGATAGGTCATCGGACTAAAATCCTCACAAAAAGTAATTCTTACATAGGACCAAGTCCAGTTGGTTCAGTTGTTTTCCATAAAACTGGAAATTAAAAAAGAATGGTTGGAAAAGAGAGTTTTCTTTTCCTTTGAAAGAATAACAGAAAAGAACGAGCTGAAATTTTCACGAAAGATAATACTTACATAACTTAGGACAAGGTCTAATAGGATTATAGTACCTATACTGGTTCAGTAGTTTCTCAGAAAACCAAAAAAAAAAACTGCTGAAAAAGGGTCAGGTTGAAATTTTTTCAGAAAATAGTATTATATACTATAACTTAAGACTGGTTTTGATAGGATTTTATTGCTTTTTGATTCAGAAGTTTCTAAGACAACTGGAAAAGTCTAAATGTCCTTACAAATTGTTTCTCAAGGATTTTGAGAAAATGACAAAAAAAAATCAGATGAAATGTTCACGAAAGATAGTCTTCATATATGCACAGATTTTATAGAAGTTTGAAGTTTGGTGCTTATTAGTTAAGCAGTTCCCGAGGAAATTGGCAAAGAAAGAATTTCTGGAAAAGAAGTTTTGCAATGATACTGAAAAAATGACAAAACGGGAACGTCATTTGGCTAAAATTTTCACAAAAAGTAGTTCTTACATATAGGATGAAGTCTGATCTGAGTTTAGTACCTATTAGTTTAGTAGTTTCTGAGAAAACCAAAAAAGAGAAAAAACTTCTGGAAAAGTGGATTTTCCTGGCTTTTGATGGAATGAAAATGGATCGGGCTGAAATTCTCATTAAAGATAGTACTTACATAGGTCTAAGTCTGATAGGTATTTATACCTACTTATTGGTTCAGTAATTTCCGAGAAAACTCGAGGAAAAGAATGAACTGAAAAATTTGCTGAAAAAGTGGTTTTTCATGGATTTAAAAAAAAACAACCAAAAGAATATAGGTCATTGTGCTGAAATTTCAACAAACGATAGTAATTATGTAAGACCAGGTCAGATAGGAGTTTATAGTCAGTTTGTTTAGTTGTTTCTTAAAAGAATGAAAAACCTATAATTGCTAGAAAAATGCTTTTTCTAAGATTCTAAAAGAACTACAAATGAGATCAGGCTGAAATTTTTATAATAAATAATCTTCATTAAAGTAACAAGTAGGAGAGGAGTTTGCTGACTATTGGCTCAGTACTTAATACTTATCAAAACAAAAAATTGTAAAACACAAAATTGGGGGAAAAGAGCAAGTCTCTTGTGTTTCTCGAAGTATATCTTTCTTTCATATCTGTGGTGCAAGGAGTTCGGAGCATCTATCCTGCATTGCCAGTACTATATAGTCAAAGGTTTAAAATTAAAAAACATATTTTAATCAAAAGGCGAAATCTTACAGCCGAAGCTGTTTTTTCTAAAGAGCAGGCCAAAAGCCTACAGCTTAAGTTTTATTTATTCAGCTTAACAACCCTACTTAAGACCGATTTTTATGAACGTTTTATTTAATGATACATAGATGGTGATCTCATGGTGGTCCCTCTATAGATTTTCCTAATGTTAGTGAGTTTGGTGCTTATTTATTCAGGAATTTCTGAGAAAACTGGAAAAAAATAAATTGCTGGAGAGAATCTTTCGTTCTTGGTTTTGAGAAAATTAAAAAAGATATACGACTGAAATTTTAAAAATTCGCAGTCTAATATACAGGACCAGATCTGAAAGAAGTTTGATACCTGTGGTGGCCGCCACACTACATTGGCGCATATGTACACTACTCCCTCGACCACTTTCACCCAGCACCGTGGCCAAGTGAATATGGTGCTGCCTTTTAGTGACGGTGACGAGGGAGGTTTTAGGTGTTCAGCTGGTACGGGTTCGAATCCCCATGCCGCCTGAATACCTAAAGTGGTGACCTCGACGTGATACGAGAGATGGATATTAACGCCATCTCTCGGGCACTCGTGAAGTTGATCGTAACTGTGGTGTGTCGCACCACTGTTACTGTATTTGATGGCGCCAGTGGGCGTATGCCACAGAGTGATGATGAAGGGCGGGCATTGCCATGCTCCGGTGTATGTCCCTACCTGTTAGGCGCCTCCGTATAGGTAACAGTATTTACGCTCCGCTATACTGAGGGGGGGAGTGGTGTGGCAGCCGCCACACTACGTCGGCGCATATGTACGCTACTCCCTCGATCACCATCACCTGGCACCGTGGCGAGTGAATACGGTGCTGCCTTTTAGTGACGGTGACAAGGGAGGTTTTAGGTGTTCAGTCAATACGGGTTCAAATCCCCGTGCCACCTGAACACCTAAAATACCCATTGGTCCAGTAGTTTCAGAAAAAACTGGAAAACAAAACAATCTTTGAAAAGTGGTTTTTCAAGAATTTTGAAGAATCTACAACAAAGAAATTTTCATGATAAATTTTGCTTATGTTAGTGCAAGGGATAGAAAAGAGGAATCAATTTCAAAACTCTTTGCAACTTGAACCAACGAAGGAATGAATAGTAGGTATAATACAGCTATAGCTACAATAGTAGAAACCAGTTTTTACATGTATATGAATTGAAAAATTGTCAAAATAGGGATTCCAAGTTCCACTCAATGTTGCCAAATTTGTAGCTTAAATACCCAATATACGTAATTTTTTATACATTAAAATTCTATTATAGCTCACTCTAGGTGAGTAATCGTTGGGACTAAAATTATATATCTGTTGCAGATATGAGGAATCTGAGCTCCGTGCATTATATGCATCGATAGACTGTTCTAGCCATAGAGATTTGTATAGTATAAGGTTCAAAGCGTTCTGAGCTCTGGAGGTTGGAGTTTATATATATATATTATACAATAATAATAATAATAATAATAATAATAATAATGATAGTAATAAATTATTATTATTATATCTATGTTATAAGAATGAAATTGTTTTCAATATAGTAAATTGTCACCAGAACTGCTGAACCAATTTGAATGAATCTTTCACTAAATTAATTGTCCTGATGAGCTTCTCCTGGTTTAAAATCAATATATTCAAAAATCTAATGGAATGAAATTGAGCTATATTTAAAACAATGATCCCTTAAATAAATTGTGTGACTTTGTGTGTGTACAGCTACAAACACATGTGGCTGGTATTTTATTTATTTCTTTTCATTTTTCTGTTCTTCAACTATAGAGTTGTTGCAGTTGCAATACCTATATATGTGTGGCAACTACTGCCACACTACTTCGGCTGATTGCCATTCTCCCTCGATCACCATCACCCGGCATCGTGGCCGAGTGTATACGGTGTCGGCTTTTGGTGGTGGTGAGCAAGGGGGGTTTTAGGTGTTTGGCCGGTACGGGTTCGAATCCCCGTACCGCCTGAACACCTAAAATATGACTTCGATTTTTTTCATTTTATTGAATTTTCTCATTCTCTAAATTTAGTATTTCTGCCTTTGAAAATATCTAATGAAAAATTAGTTGGGTAAATGTTGCTGAAGTGGGAAAATTTGCGTATTTTTATAAGTGATTAAGCTTAAATTATACCTCTGAAAAAAAGTATAGAATAATTTTTTATTGATTTTTAATCTTCTTCAAATTTTATTGAACTATTTACACTTACCTCAGATGAACCTGCAATGAACATTGTGGAATACCTTACGTCGTGGAAAGTATACCAACAACAGAAGGTGTTCAACAGAACAATTTGCATATTTACGCCAAAATACCTAGAAGGTATAGGGGAGCCAAGACCCCGGCAAACACTGGCAATTTGGCTTATGATTTTCTGGTCTTATATACCCAGCTCCCTACACGCACACATACACACTTTATGTAATATTTACATAAGTATAGTGTAGATTATTCATCGTACTTTACGGTTGCTATGGCAATGGTAAAGTACAGAGAATGCATCTTTGTATTGGTTTGTGACATCGCCGAGATCGTTATCTATCGATTCGTCATGGTCCGAGATTTATAACTTGTCTATCTGCAAAAATAGACAAGTACAAACAAACAAACATTCTGTTTTGGTTTAACGTGTAAGGCAAGAATAATGGTCACCAAAGTTGACGACTGTCGTCGATAGGCCGAGCCTATTTCCTCATACGAGTCATGGTCCAATCCCCACAAACATAATTTGAAATAATGTTTATTCCCTGCAACATTTATCTTTCTGACTGGAATGTGCCATTGCCTTTTTTTTCCACTAGGACAAATATTTATAGATTTTCTTTCAGCAAGTAAAATAAAGCTTTAAAATGGAGTTAAAATCAATAAAAATTTTTAAACTGAAAAGGCAATGGGGTGGACTACTGAATAAGTGATGAAAATGCATGACCCCAGTACCATCTGATTCATTTGAGGGACTCAAACGTGTCACTATTTTCAGCTTGTTTGTTTTATAGATGAATACACAATACACTAGAAAAATACTTCATTAAAAAGAAAGTCCCTAAAATTTTAAACAAAAAATTGCGAGAGAAAATATTACACCCTCACCTGGGAGAAGCCAGGTTAATCAGCTAGTATTATATATTTTCACTTTTTGCTTATTTTGACATTTTTGGAAGTCTATGGAGCCTTTGCTCTCTAATGTATGGCAATGAAATTTACAGAAGTGTAAGAATCTTTTATGGGCTACACGTTCGTATTAAAAGTTTTGAAATTCTTTCTGTGTTTTTGAAGGGAAAGGTTCCCAAAGTTTTGTTGAAATATCCCAACCAATAACACTTCTTCAATGAAAGAGTTTAACTTCCCCAAAAAAACTGTTCCATAAATTTTTAAGCAACTCAACAACTTAGGAGTCTTCAAAATATGCGTGTAGGTCGCCAAGTTTGGCGGAAAAATTAAGTTTTATTATTAAAATACGCTTTTATTCCATTTGCTCACCAATTACATTTGGGGCGACCACCACAACTGCGAAGATCGCGGTCGCTAAGAATTCGCCAAGTGGCCAACTATATCGATATGAAAAAGTATTAATATTCGTTATCGGTGTTAAAGATAAATGATATTTTAAAATATTTATTTCGTAGTTTCGTTTTCATTGTAAAAGCGTAATTTTAAAAATTCATTAATTTTACTTGAATTGTTTATTAAAATTAAATATTCTGAAATAAAATTTCAATTCCTTTTTTACCCAGTTTGCTTGCAAACGGGATATTAAAATTGACTTCATGGAGGGATTAGGGGAGGTAATGATGAAAATTATATCCGTTTCATAAGAAAAGAAACCGATTGACACCATTTTTCCACTTTGATCAATTTTCTTTATCCATAAGTACAGCAGAAGTTATAGTGTAGAACCATTAAAAGTAAACAACCGCCTTTCGGAACCACATACTCCTTGGAGTGAACACGGATAATTGTGGGTAGGGAATCATTTACATACCTATACCAGGAAAACACTGGTTACAGTAGACATATCCCCTATCGGCTTTTGTCGACGCAGTGTGAGGTCATCAAAGTGAGAGTGCCACGGTTAGAGTACACAACTCATACTTTTTTTTTGGTAGCGTATGCACTAATAAAGTGATATTTTCGTTTTTCATACACGTAGTTACGTGTGCACGTATATTGGCTAGATGAAAATTACGTTCGTTTACACTAGAGACATATGCCTTTCTTTTTTTAACGATAATGATTGAGTACAGACTGTACTTGGATTTACAAAATTACTGGGGTAACCAGGCCTTCCAAAAATTCCCAAATAGGCACCGATGACAAAATAACGCTGTACATTTCTGTACCAATTCACATAGACTAAGTTCACTCGCAGAGAAATATTCGCAAAACTTTTATTTTCTCATACCCTACAGGAAAACTTTATCGTTGGATCACAAGAAAAAAAAATTACGAATGCTAGTCATAAAAATTTCATAAATTTGTAGTTTAATTATGTCTTTTGCGTACGAATGCAAGCAGAAAGGAAAAAATGAAAAGAAGAAACAAAGGGAGGATAGAAAAAGAAAGACGTAGTTCAGTTGATTACTGATGCTAAAACGTCGGTGCTTAAGATCCATCTGATAGACAGTACAAGGCCATGCTAAAAGCGATCAGTTATAATACCGTAGACAGTTATTTGATGGTTCGCACATTAAAAAATGAAATATTACGGTAGTTTAAAAACGAGAAAAAAAAAGAATATCGTTTTACAAAATAACGATTTACAATGTTCCATAAAACAAATGTAGGTAGAGGTACCATACGTTATTAAAACGAACAATGCAGTGACCTCTTCGATGCACGAATAACTACAAAAGCATTTTCAAATAATTTCAATAAGAGAACCTTAATTTCCAAGAAAGCTTCAGAGAGCTGTAAGAAATTAAGCGTGGAGAATAGGAGAGGCTACATCTTGAAAAAATGGTTGAAATTTTGATAAATACTTTGGAAGAAATATTCATCCTAGTTGGAACCGTTCACTCAGCAGTTAGCCTAGTCTATAAGTATAAATAGGTATGGGTTAACGTTACATCCTCAACCAATAAAGGATACTGCCTTCCTTTCTGGATTCCTTTTTTTTGTAAATAAAGATGGTGGATCAAGAAAGTATCTTTGTTCATTAGTTTGACTAAAGCCCTACAGATATGAGTGTGGCAATACGCCATTTTGTATCCAACAGCTCATAAGTTAATTCATTGATATTTATGTTAAATTTGGGAAATTTAATGGTTTTAAATGTTTTTATTAATTTTATAGCTATTTTTCATTGTTTCATTTGAAATCTACGTTCCCCTAACAGGCTGATGGGCTAAAGAAACAAGTCTCTCATCATACACGATTTTATGGGATCAAACTATGTAATCAAAGTTATTGAATGCGATTGCAGGAGAACCATTGATAGTAGAAAGCTGAAATTTTGGCTAAACATTAACATATGTTTGCTAAAAATTCTGTAAAAATTTTGCTGAAATCGTATCATTAGTTCTTGAGATAAAGATGAAATTCTGAAAGGTTTATGTGAATTAAACTGTGGGTACAAAATGGCGTATTTCCGTACTTGTGTCTGTAGGGCTCTAGTTTGACGTACTCATAGGCGAATTTTCGACAAATAATTTAGGAATGCAAGGGAGAAAATTTCTTTGACCTGCTCTCGCAATGTTATGCTTTGATCAAATTTCTGGGAAGGGCAAATAAATTTTTTGCTCAATCCACTCGCAATTCAACTCAAATAATAGATATTTAATAAGAACTTGACAAATGAAATAGCAAACCAAGAATAAACAAGCATCTAACAAAAATAAATTTTCCCTTACACTTGATAAGAAACTTATCAATAGAACCAAAGTCAACTTTATTATCAAGTTGTGAAAAGAAATTTGCAACGACACAGAAATTGACATCTGATGAACCAATTTTCGAAAAATGAAAGCTTTAGGGTTGATTTTTAAATTTATTATTTTTTAAAATGTAATTAGTCATAAATTTGTGATCGTTTACAACATTCTTTCACTAGTTATGATTAAATTAGAGCTAAAATAGTGACGATGTCAACTGTGGTGAGGAACTGATTTTCATTCTACTTTTAATTTCATCGCCAATGAAAACATAATTTTATGAAGTCCTTGTTTTTGTAAATTAAGATGTAAATTTAAACTGGTTCTGATTTGAAACTTCACACCTGCGACTGAGGTACCTAATTCATTTTTTAAGTTGATATAGACGAAAGTAATATTCTTTATATTTCATTACCTACTTGATAGATAAGTAAAATCAAATGATGGAACATTTTGACATTTAACATCAATGCAAAAAAACTATAGCGCAGCAAGCCTCGCTAAAAAAAAGTAGGTTTTTGAGAAAAATAATTATGAATTTTGATGGTGACATTAGTTGTCTGTAAGTTTATATGCTTTAGTGATAAGTCATGATGGTACGAAATTTGTTAGCTGTTGACAAAATATTAGACAATATAAAATTTAAAAGCATTATTTCTTGAAATGAAAAATTAATTAAAATGATAAAGTATGGTAAATAATCATGTAATTTAAAAAAAAACAAAAAAAAAACAAATAAATATAATAAAGTTATGGAATAAAAAACACAAAACATGAACATGTAATTAATTTTTATAAAACAAAACTTTCATGTAAATTAGGAAAAAAAAAAAAAAAGCTTTACCGAAAGTACGGCCCGATTGATTTGTACCAAAAATGGTAGAATGCTACAATAAATTGTAATGAGTATGTTTCAAATTTCGTACATATGGTTTCAAAATTCCACATTTCATGACTAATATAAAAACAAGTACCGGTACCAGAAATGTATTTAATTAAGTCATATCAACTTTTAGATGACACTTTTAAGCTATATGTGGACTTTATTAGTTTAAGGTATTTATTTTTTTGTAGATTGTATCCTTTTGGTATAAACAAATATATCGGATATGTTATTTTAGAGTTTAAGAAAGCTGTTTTAATATCAAATCGTAATAGGTTCAGACTCCGTGTCAAAATTAGTAGCGCAACACAATTAATTAAAATAAATATTTATTCTAAATTTCGTAGCTATTGGTGCAAAATTGAACATTTTATAGCCAAAATAAAAACAAAAATGGTGGAACTGGAAGTACCGTCAACAGGTCTAGTCCTTGGCTTAGTGCAAATGTTCGTACAAAATTTTGTGATTATCCGACAAAAATTGCCACCTGTACCGAGGAACAAGAAATTGACTTATATCTATCTATCTATCTATTTATATCTTTGACTATATAGTACTGGACCAGTAAAGCTCCGTAAGACCAATGTACTTATTATTGTCAAATTATGCTGGCCAAAAAGTAGGCAATCCTAGCGTGCCGTCTGCATATTTTCGACGTTTTGCTTGAGTTCATCAATTTAGAATACATCTGTTAAAGATATCCCTTAAATTCACAAGGATAGCGTACATAAACACAATTAAGAAAAATACGTCAAAAGTTACGCTCTGGTTGCCTATTTAGCGCCGGCAAGTCTAACCATAAATCATCTGTCTTTACTAGTCCAGTACTATATAGTCAAAGATATATATATATATATATATGAATTTGAGTTATTGGTACCAAAATTTTCCCGAGGTCATGAAACGAAAAAGTACCCACCTTCAACCCTGGGGGCTAGTACCCCACCCAGCGTGATAAGTAGATTTTCTAAAGAAACCTACTAAAAAAGAATCTTCTTCAAATGATATCACACCTGCTCACTTCTCCAAATTCCATAACCAGATAAAAATTCACGCTTACCGGAGTAAAACGCAAAAAATATTGGCTAATGTAAGGAAAGTTAAAAACATTTCTATTCTGAAATGCAGTGGAGGCAACTTCGTAGTAGGACATGCATTTTGAATAAATATACAAGTAAAGTATTTACATATATACTTGTATAGTATACTCGAAACTATAATAATTCACAACAGATAAAATTGCATAAACCGCAATTCATGATATTTCGGCTGGAAGGTCTCTCCATAAAGTAATAAATAATACAACCTGAAACCGTAAATATTTTGAAAACCTTCACCGTGACGGCCAACCTCGAAAATATAAATAAAATTGATTTTTCATTTTCGAGCTCCCATACAGTTGCCTTCTAAAATCACCAAATTGTAAAAATTCACGATGCCATGTATGAAATTTGAGAATATTTTTTGTCTTTTCCGTTAAAAGATTTGATTCTGAAGTTATTAAAATGTGCTAATTATCTGATGCAGCAATTTAATATGCATTGAAAATTTATTCATAAACAAAATAATAAAAAAACGTGTGTGGAGCCAATGATTTACAGTAACTATTTACCGATAGCTATCATTGCTAAATGACAAATTACTGACTAATCTCTTCTATGTTTTCTGATATTTCGCCAGCTTTTCTGGCATTTTTTATGAGGTGAGAACGTACTTTGCATAATTTGACCTCCTATAGCGTACCAGCGTCATTTTAGAACATTAATTACACTTATACCTTTTTTTTCTTGTTTCCGGATTTGCAATTATAAAAATATTCCGGATTTGCGATAATTTACCGAAGTTGTTCGATAAAAGATATACTTTTTTTTTTTATTCCGGCTTCAGTATAGGCACACTCGATTGAAAAGTAATTTGATTAACACTTACCAAATGGAAGTTAGGCTATTTAAATTGGGCATACCTCAAATTAACTTAATTTCAATTAAAACGAATGCTAACGCTTAGCAAGTTTGCAATGTGTGGAAGCGAAAAAGCGAAGATTTGTATTGTGAATTTTTCGAGATCTGTTTTCAGTTGCCCACTAAAAACAGAGAGGATTTGAGAGACTCCCCTAAAAATATTTCTGCAGTTGGAAAAATTTACTATTTACATGTAAAGTTAGAAAATCGTGGAATTTGAGGACTTTTTTCAGGAAATTTCAAAATTTTGAAGCAATTGGCAATTTTCTAGTTAGAAAAATTGTCAGGTAGTTGTATAATAAACTAGTTGGAAAATCGTGCCCGTTGATGACCTTTTTTTTAATAGTCGGAAATTTCAAAAATTTCAATATTGGCAATTTTATTTTTAATCCTTCCTTCCTCCCTTAATAGGCTTATGCTACGAACCTGATTAAAACTGATTAAATTGATTTTTTTTTACCATTTCACGAGGAGAAAGTCAAATATTTTCTGATTTTGAGTAGGTAGGTATTTCTTTCTCGTTTGTCTACTGATTTGGCCAAAGATTATGAGAAAATTCAGTAACCGGTTCCTCAGATTGAGAAGTACAATACTACAATTATTAATGTATAGTTAAACGGATCTACTGAGTACTGGAGTTTTCAAGAGATAATAAAGAGCACTTCGAATCAAGGATAACTGTATTTCAACTGCGTTTTAATATTAGGTAAATAGGTACCTATGTTAATGTTACAAGTGTCTAAATCTCACTCGGGACTCCGGGTTACGATGTTATGATTGGGCATTTTTTTTTTTTTTTGTATTTTTCGCGTGAAGTCGATCCGTACATAAACACCCTCAAAAACATCGTATAAAAATAAATTAATGAAAAAAAAAACAAAAAAACAAGAAAAAATACTCTGTCATTAGGATTTGAACCACTGACTTCCGTATCAGATACATGAATTACAGGAGGGCACCACGTATAATACAAAAATTTTACAATTTTTAAACTACTATATAAACAAAATAATATGTAAAATCAACCAATCATAATGTCGTAAAGCCACAGTCCCGAGTGAGATTTAGACGCTTCTTTAATGTTCATGTTCGTATTAGATAAGGCGATAAGCCGTTTTTGAATTCTTCAATCAGGAGCATTAGAGCAGAAATTTAAAAATAACTAAAGTGCTCAAATAACTTCGGGCGCAGAATTGAAATACCTCTTTTTCTCTTTGCAAGTCCCATAAAAAGAAGAAAAAATAAACTAAACCAACAGCAGCTCCATAAGAGAAAGAAGGTTTTCAAAATGTTGCAACTGTTGTTCTAAAATTACACAGTTAAAAATCATTACTTTCTTTAAAATTGAAACAAACATAGATTTATGGAAGTAGTTACCATCTGAATCAAAACTGATATTTTTTGCGAATTGCGTAGGTAGCTGTCGTTTCAAAATTAAGCATTTTATATTAAAAAAAAAAATTTAAAAAAAATAGCGGTACCACGTACCGTCCCATATTGATAGGCACTAAAATCAATAATTAAATTATTGGCTTAAAACTAAGGTTCATTCCAAATTTCGTGACTGTTGGACAAAGTTGCGACCTGTACGTGGTAACAAGAAAATGGCTTATATATGTAGGTATTCATATGAATATATATATATGTATATGAATTTGAGTTTTTGGTGCCAGAATTTTCTTTGGGTGTTAAATATTGTAATGACTGCCATTCGAAAACCAATTGACCAATTTTGCTCAAATTCAATACCAAACGAGTCCCTAATACCTTAAACTTCCATACAAATTTCAAGCCAAAATCTTTTAATTTATGGGAGTTATCGTGACGACAACATGGTGTGTTTGCAAAACATTGAGAACCTTTCTTTCCAAAACTAGCAGATGAATTAAAAAAAATTTAACATGAATGTGTAACCCATAAAGGTTCTAACATTACTTCAAGTTTCATTTCCATAGGTCAAACAACAGAGGCTTCACAGACTCCTACAAAGTGCCAAAATGAGAAAAAAGCGGAAATCACTATAATAAATGTACAAGCTGGCAAATTAATTCATTTGTCAAAATTATTTCACAGAATTATTTCCCTAAATTATTCCACCAATATTTTCCCTTTTATTCAATGCACATGCTCCACTATCCACAAAGACATACACAGACACGAAAAAAATGTTCGTTGCTTTTACATAAACAGCAAATTTTACCTATATATGCCAATAAAAATTCAGGGCTGGCATAAGCCAAAGTGCCATGAAGTGGCACCTTAGTGCTTGTATACATATATACAATATATTGGGTACAGAAGAATTTGAGTGACCTATATATTCGTGATCTACGACTTGAGATCGGTCCTTTTCCAAAGGTTTGCCCCCACGTTCTGTCACTGCACTGAATGCAATAGTTGTATTTTCCTTCCAAAAATGGAAAATGCACTAAAACGATGTATAGAGAATTTACATCGTGCATTTTTTCAAAATCTTCCATATTTCCTCAAGCTGCATATATAATTGTCTACCTAATCGACAGGTATAACTTATATAATAGATACGAATTTGAGCTGTTAGAGTTGAAAGTTTCCAGCTGGGCGCTGGAATAATCAATTGAAAAATATACTCACCCTCACCCATGAATTGTATGATTAAATCGTGATTAATAAGTATATTTTCAAAGGGAACCTACATAAGCCAGCTACCACTATAGGCAGTGCGGCTGCATGGTATGTCTGCTATTTTCTTGCAAGTCAAAATTTTCGGTATCACACATTTTCATGATGTGCAGTGCCAAATGATTGGGGGTACAGGGGGTACAATATAAACCTCATAACAAAAAACAGGGGTACAAAGTATCATTTTTAACTCTCTTAAAAAAAATATTGTTATTAAACAAAACGACTGTTTGTGAATCAGGTAACATATACCAAAATTTTACATGTGACTTGAAGAATAAAAAAGATCATAAATTATTAACCAACTTTAAAAAAAAAAAGAGGTTTCTTATCAATTCGATCTGAATATAACCCATTTTTTAAATGTTTGTTGAGTACAAATTGTTATTCTTAGAACCAGGGCTATTAAGCTAGCTGAAATCCAAAGCTGAAGGCTTAAGTTTTATTTTTTTCAAGGTAAAAGCTAGCTGAAAGCCATATTTTTTCTTTCAATTTTGGCTTTTTTTGCTTTATTACACCGCAATTTTATTAGTTTTTCTTTTTATTATCAAATTATTTGTATATTCATAAATTTTGAGATTAAAAAAATTTATTTCATGTAATTTAGTTACAAATTAAAAAAAAAAATTTAACCTAAAAGCTCAAAGCCTCAAGCTGAAGCTATATTTTCTAAAGAGCAAGCCAAAAGCCTATATCTAGCTTGAGCTCTATTTATTTAGCTTAACAGCCATGCTTAGAACCAATTTTCACAAACTTTTTTAAAGTGATACCCAGATGGTGATCTCATGGTGGTCCCTGATAGATTTTCCTCATGTTAGTGCAAGTCGGATAGGAGTTTGGTGCTTATTCAGGAGTTTCTGAGAAAATTAAAAAAAAATAAATTGCTGAAGAGAATTTTTGATTCATGGTTTTGAGAAAACAAAAAAGGGGTCAGACTGAAATTTTCAAGATACGCAGACTTTATATAGTACCAGGTCTGAAAGAAGTTTGATGCCTATTGGTCCAGTAGTTTCCAAAAAATAACTGGAGAATAAAAACATCCTAGAAAATTGGTTTTTCCAGAATTTTGAAGAAACTACAACAGGGATAGTGCAGAAATTTTTCCAATAGATTTTCCTTATGTTAGTGTAAGTCTGATAGAAGTTTGATACTTATTTGTTTTGGTAGTTTTCAGGATATTTGAAAAAGAAAAACTTTCTGGAATAATAGTTTTTCTAGAATTTTGAGGAAATTGCTAAAGGGATCGGGTTGAAATTTTCACCATAGATTTTTCTTATATACCAGCTGATCTGATAGAAGTTTGGTTTTTAAGAACGTGGAAAAAAATTTTTGTTTACAGTTTTGAGAAAACTACCTAAAGATTGGGCTGATATTTTCAAGATGGATTTTCATTATATGAGTGAAAGTTTGGTAAAGTTCAAGTATCTTTTTTTTATTTACTGTATAAAGGGTTATGACAGTCGTTTTTGCATTGTATTAATTCTGGCTTTTATTTTTTTAATATGTCATTGAAAATTGGCAAACTGTGTTTTCTAGAGAAATATCACCGCGTTAGAGTTTTTTAAAATAATTCCATTGGTTGAGAGGGAGAGTTATAATTACCAGTAGCCCCTGTAATTGCATAAGAGAGGTACAATTGTACCTGGTTATACTCTTTTATGAATTACACCTTACACGAGTACATATATTAATATCAGAAATGATTTTCAATATTTCTGAATAAAATAGTTTACTATCAGAACAGTATAGTGAACCTCAAATTTTACAAAATTAGATTTCAAGTAAAATAATTCAAAAGAGTAATTTGACACTTTAATAATTTTTACGATACAGTTTCAAGAACAGTGATTAGAATGTTACTCTAACAGAGTCTAAAACAAAGTGTGTCTTATTCTCTTTGAAATATTAGTTTATATATATTTTTAGGAATATGTTTTTTACACTGTGGTTAGTGTGTAGTGGTAATACATAAAATGGAGGGATTTGTATATTCAAGGGACCAGTGTAAATGAGGTCACCAAAGTGTATAAAGTAATTTTTTAAACAATGGGAAGAAGAAGAAGATAAATTCGTGAAGAAAGAAGAAGAGTCGATGGAATTCAGGGATATCATTTGAAAAAAATGAAATAATATCGCCTGTGTATGAATATAGTAGTTTATAATTTTTATGGCCGACTATAAGTGTTACAGGCTCCACCCTGGTTTTGTTAGTGCTGCAAAAATATTTCAACCTTCTTGGACTTTTGATTTTTCAACTTGTACTCCCCCCCAAAATGAAATTAAAAACAATCCTACGTCCCTAACGATGCTATTTGTTTATAATAAGTAACAAATGTGAGTAATAAGTTTAGGTTAAAAACGAATTTTTAAAAGATAAGCTTTTTTTTTCTTTCTTTTGCTTTATGCGAAATAAACATTATTTTGTTGCGGAAGATTGACTGCAGTATTGGTACATTTTAAAATCGCAGTAGTAAGTAGAATAAAAGCTTATTAAAACAAATACGATCTGTAACATTATTTTTAAAACAGAAAAGTGAAAACATTTAGGAAAATACATCCATGGGTCGTTTGTTGTACTCAACTATTCAAGTACCTACTTACGGAACTTGAGAATAGAAAAGGACTTGATCAATTGCATTGTCATTCTGAAAATGCATCGGTCAACAAGTCAGCCTTCTCTTCATATATTGGTATGTCTCGATGAAATGAATGAGTTACAAAATGTAATTCAGTCCCCTGTCTCAGTAATTTTCCTCACCAGCCCCAACTGAGCTTTACCCTGAAAACTGATGAATTATGGCTTCACATTATCATAATAAGGAAACATATAATCACCTAAAACGTAATCTCTTTCGATCAAAACAGAAAATTTACGCCAGCAGACGACATTTGTATAATCTTTATATCAACTTGGCGTCGTAAGTTTGCGTAAACGAAGCCATGTTCGACGTATAAGCTCATCTTATACGGCCATAAAATTTTGATTTATTGACAATAACCTCACGTTTTAAGGTTTTTGTCCAACCTGCGCACATTAATGGAAAAAATCGCAACTAAATTTTTGCCATTAATACGAAATACGATCGTCGACAATAATTCAGTACCTACCCAATTTTTGATGTAGGTATCTACGTCTCACAGATTTTATTATGTAGATTTTTTTTTACTCTCTCTTCCCTTGAAACGAATTCAAATATTTGGAATTTTTGGAAATACTTTCACTTTTTTGAGTTCATTTGTTACCAGTGTTACTACCGCAACGATAAATTATTATAGACCTATCCTAGTTACAGATCCTCGAAGGAAATGTTTTAAAATTTTTTCAATAATTTGTATTCTGGAAGATGCAAGGACAAACTGGTGAGACTAGAAGCTCTCTTACTTTTTCTTTTCTTTTACAAATATGAAAATTCAAACAGGCGTAGTTGAAAAATTTTTCACCCATTTCCGTTATAGACTAGAAGTATGAGAATTATTTGATTTTTACATCATTTACGGTTGATAGTAATCGCATTAAATTTACTTTTTTCCGATTTTTTATTTCATTTTATTTTATTTTCAAGTGAGATCATATTTCATCGAAATGATGAAAAATTTCTGGGGTATTTTAAATCGGGTTTAAAATTTATTTCAAAGTTTGAGTCACGTAGACCATGTAATTTTTTTAAAACAAAGTCGTTTCGTATATCTACGTTTTTTTTTTTTTGAATTTATGTCAGGACGAATGACGCATTGATTCACCTTCGTGTATGATTTAGTAAGAAATTATTACGACGATATGCGAAAAACAAATTATAACTTGATTGCGATCATTTTTCTTTTCAATCAAGATAAATAAGTTCTTTGAAAATTACTACAAAATGGCTACATACTTAATTATTTAGGGTGTATTCTGAAATATCAAAAGAGCAGAGAAGCATTATTCTTATAATCATTTATAATATCGAAGGGAAGAGTTGAATTGAGAAAGTTTTTAGTAAAAGTCAAAATGAGAATAAAAAAAAAGCCCAGGGTCATTAAAATAATAATTACTTTGACGTATGAGCTTAGTGAATTTGAAAAAAAACTGAACAGGTATATTATATTTTATCCAAAACAGAGAAATTTCTGCCTACGTTATAATTTGTGGTTGCAGAGTCAAAAGTAAAAATAAAAAAATATTAATTATTGCCAATTATTTCACTTCGGACTTTTAGGGACTGATGCAGCTAGTAACTTTTCTATGAAGAATAAATCTAATACTTCTATTCTGAGCTAATCGTAAACGAATCTAAAATAATTTATATTATTGCTGTTCATGTTAACGAAACCAACCCACTTTCATTACATGAAAACTATACACAAATCTATTACTCACGAATAATTCTAGTTTTATTTAGATATGAGATAGTTTTCATTATTTACCAACCTTCCCTAATTAATTTGGTTTAAGTATGAACGACCACCAGTATAAAAAATTATTTCTCTTGAATAACGAAAATTTTAACGTTGAACTCTGATCTAACTGCAAGATTGCACTGGAAAATTTCTATTAACTAATTTGAACTTGAAAAAAAAAAAAAAAAATTCAACAAACCTTCTGCAATTTTCTACCTAATACCTATGCCAAAATTTTCTCAGAAAAAGATAGAGTTTAGGTTATAAAAATGAGAAAAGCCAAAAAAAAAAACTCGTTCTTAAACCATAATTTTTATGAAAACCTCAGGTCCCAATCTCCCACGTATCTACCTATAAAAATACGTACACAGATTAGGTCGCTCAGTGTAATGAGATAAACTGTTTTTAGGAATAATAAAACAAAAGGAAATATTTTCAGACACATTAAACAAGGGGTTCCCAACTGGAATGCTGCAAGACTTTCAAAGTTTACCATCAAATTAATATAATTCAACCATTAGTCCAGTCTATGGAGTACCTTGTCACAAAAAGGATTCTCAACAAGAAGGTAGCCAATAGCTATTTGTGTGTTCTGCCACTTCGTACATAAATGTGTAGGGTCCTTGGCAAACACTGACAATTTAGTAGCCAGTTTTGTGGGCTTTTATAGTCGACTCTGTACATGCAGACAGACCCACACATCACATGTACATATACATATGTATATATGTCATAGAAAGTGCATTGTTTCCTATTAGTAACTAACAAGAATTAGTGTACGAGCTTGTGTACCAGTCTGTAATATCACCAAGATCTTTATTTATCAATTAGTCACAGTCCTGACATTGTCAATTACCTGCCTGAATTTACAGGTAATTACAAACAAACAAATGCGTTTAAAGTGTAAGGCACGAACAATTTCCAGCATTTTGACACCAGCTGTCATCAGAGGGCCAAGCCCCTAACCTCATACACAGTTGATGATCCCCACACAGTTAGAGAAGAGTTTGTAGACAAACCTTTTGGAATAGTTTTTTAACCTATGGAATTTGTTTGAAAGTGTTATGAGATGAATGTAAAAGTCCTCAAATATACCAGGTAAGTCAACTCAAGGCACTGCAACATGTGTTCCTTATTTCAATTTTACAAAAATATTTTTACCACAGTCCCGATAATATACATATTGTGACATATTTATGCTAATTAAACATATTCCATAAAATTAAAAGTACAACCAAATATCTGCCTATTCTTAAAAAATATATATTCTTGTGGGGACGTTTCCCTCACCTCCTCCTTACAGGGCTTGGCCCTGCCTCGACAGATGGGTCGCAGACCAAAAAGTCCGCAACCCAAACTAATAGTACATTGCACGTTAAACAAAATACCTCGTCTATATGCACTCATACAAATGATACGTTTCTACGCGAGTATGTAATTAATACGTACTCGCTGATAATATATGTGTTGTGGTCCATATAAGGTACCATACAGCCTTTGGACAATTACCCCAGTTAGTAGGTACGCTTAGTGTATGGTAAGGCATTAAACCGGCTGGCTACCGGTACCAAGAAATAATTAGGTTGCCCGCACGTAAACTGCTCCTCCTTAAGGTTCTATGAACCCCATGTAGGTAGCATCTACCTACACAAAACAAGCCACAATTCTCAAACAATCAGCATTTATTCCAACACTTTCAAACAATATTCTCACCATTCCTAAATTCCTAGAATACATATTTCTGTCTACAAGATATAGTCATACTCCTACATATATTTATTTATTCTACATATATCAGCAATTCCTTCAATACACATTTTTTGATAATATGTCTCTTCAACTGTTCTCGCAAATTATGTATAATTGCATATTCATCACATCCTTATTCCTTGAACAATATTTCCTTCCTTTCCCTTCAACACAAATCACCCACAACTGTGGCCTAATATAAGACCATGTTTTGGTGGTTGTACTTCAATCTCATTTTGTACTTTAATCAGTAAGCACACATTTATAACTTGTATATTTTCATGTGCTATGTTTGTTTATAATACTCAACATTATATTTAGTGTTGAATACTTTTATTTGAACAATATATCCACCATAATATATTGTTACAACCATCTAGAAATATTTCTTCGGGCCTTACTTAAGTGGTAAAAAGTTAGTAACTATGGTTATTTCTCATCTAATAACTGAAATTCATGAGCTAATTCCTGATTAAAAAAAAAGAAAATGTAGAAGCTGGCATTGATCATTCATCAGTTGATCAATACATTACCTACTTAAAAATACATTTTCTGAAATACCCAACTGAAAAGTATGTTTTTTTGAACGACTTTACTGAATGAAAAGTAGGAAATTTCTAGATAATGTAAAAAGATATGATTTGGCGCATGCCACTTTCTCACATGGCTCAATTTCTTCTTTTAGGCAAAAAAAAAAAGATAATATTAATTTATGCTATCATTCTAATACATATTCCAGTAAAATTGATTCGTTTCCTGTATATAACTAAACCTTTTTTGGCGAGTGGGGATAAACAATTTTTTAAAAGTAGGATTATCATTGAATTCTATAAAAATTAATAGTTTTATTTTTCTTTAATATTATTTTTTGGGGGGTGTAGAAGAATACTGGCCACCCTTGGTGCCAGTTTTGCTTGGCTCAATCACATGAGTAGGAATAGGGGGCCATTTTTTAAATAATTCTACTCTTTTTCATTTTCATTTTTTTATAAATTAATAGGTAAGTATAAAATAATAACGTATGATCTTACGCAAATTCAGAGCTGAAATTAAAGTATTTATTATAATGATGAGAATAATTTTTTTCAGATTTATTCAGACGTCATTCTCATTTGTCTTCAAATTTACAACAAAAAAAATTATCTTCATTATTCAATAATTCGAACTGAAACCAAATTAAAGTACCCTACCAAAATACTACCAACTGTAGAGAAATTATTGGTCTTCAAATTCTACTCAACTGTTTCTTTAATAGGAAAAGAAATATCAAACTGGAATTGTAATATTATAGAGACAGAATTGGAGAGAAAAAGATAAAGTGTAGTAAAAGGCGTGACAAGAGATAGCAATATTTTTTCTATTTCTCTTTTGTTCCATCATTCTGTGATCCTTTAACTGAGGACAATTAAAATAATGAAAATGATGAAGAATAAATATATTTTGCAGTACTGTTCAGATTATTATGAATGGATCATAATAATAGGTAGCTATTTTATCAGTAAGAAGATGAGTTTCGTGATAGTAGACGAATAAAACAATCTGGTTCAGTAGTTTTAAAGATTACCCATTATACACATACACATGGAACACTTTTATAAATTAGTATAGTTATAGATGTTGACGTAGCACAAATACGGCACGATAGGTGTATTTCATCGTAAAAATTCCAAATAAAAAATTTTTTCATGATTTTTTTTTTTTTGGGAGGGGGGTGAATGATGAAAAAAAAAATGCGGGTGACGAGCTTTCGAAATAGGTATGATTGGAACTTTTGTAATAAATTTCATACTCGTAGCTAAATCACCTACTTTTCGTTCTAGTCACAAATAAAAACAAATATTTCAGTTTCAAACTTTCGATTTTGTTTTAGTTCTCCAGTTTTGAAAAATTAAATTTCTTTTTACGAACATTTTCCCGAGCCGTTGCAAAAGTTATTTATCATTTTTCATTCAATCTTTTCTGAACGAAGGAAGCGAATTTGATTAAAAAAAAAAAATTCGAACTTGAGGAGTTGTCAAATTTTATGATAATAATCCAATGCACAACAGAAAGTAATTTTATGAATGGGAAAGTTATCTCTCTACCTTTATCTTTTCTCCAGGAACATAGAAGATCGCTCCTGACATGTCCTGTTGTATCCATCTATCGTCATTACCAAAAAGTTATCTTTCCCATCGAGTTTACAAAGCGTGGCCATTGAAAACAAATTGTTAGGACTTGGGAGAAAAACTAAAACAATTTTTTTTTCATATAAACTCTAATGTTCTACTTTCCTTGGAAATTTAAGATTAATTTTTATTTTTCTCTATTTTCTTTTTCCTTTATTATGAATAAAGAAAAAGAAGTTCACACAGACATCATTATTTCTACCACCCCCGGATATAGGTCAGTCGAGTTTAGAAAGAAGTTAAAGACCCTATGAATTGCATTAACCATCATTGATGGTATAGTTGCGGATCAAAATTATTATGTTTATTGACAATTTGCTGTTCATCTGAGCTATACTACATTTGAGAGTTTTTTACAGAAAGCGACAAATTGTACAACATTTCAAAAATTATTATACAAAGAAAGTAAAATTTGTCGAATTAAGGATGCAACTTTTTTCGAATTGATGAATGATATGTATCTACAGATATAAGTATTTATACAAGGAACAAAGAAAAGAAAACCAACAACAAAACAGCATGATTCCCTTCTAAATGAATACACGTCTCTTGAAAACCTGAGAAAAAAATTTTCTATCTTACCTTCATTTCGTACAGCGGATATGTGAATAGATTGGAGGTGTGTGTGTGTGAGACAGAAACACACCAAAAAATAATGATTTTTCTCGCCACCGCAACCAATTGCTCAGCAAGAGAACCACAAAATCAGTGTATGAGAGGAGTAGAAAACGAGGAAAGACCAGAAAAATAGGAGAGGAAAAAAAAAGTAGAAAGGGATTTACTGTTTGCTGGTTTGATGGTATGGAGAAGTTAACTGTGTTGCTTCCAAAGCCCAATACCATCGCATGGTTTTCTTATAGGCAAACTTATTAGCTCGCGCTTTTAACTGGTTTCGAATATGTAATTTTTTCAAACCGCATATGTCAGGTTCATCGTCGAATTTTTACAGTACACGTTCGTCGAAGTGTTTTCTTATTATTCGTTAAAGGTTATATGTATATGTTGTTTTATTTATATTTTTTTCTCTTTTCGTGAGGTGTTTGTTCGGTTTTTTGGTGTCAAAGTTGGTATATTTTCGTTTAGTTGTCAAATAAAAACTCTCACTTAGAGTAAGTAATCAAACATACAAGCATAGAAATACATTTTTTAAGGCTATATTGTAGGCTAAGTTACCCAAAAAAATAAATTTTTTTTTGAGATCGATTTGGCAGTAATAGGTTGATCTAAAAGTAGAAAGATATTAATCCTGAATTAAGTATAATGTAGTATATGATATATTACATTTCAATCCCAAAATAGATAAAAGAAAAATTATAGGGATAGATCATTGGAATGATAAAAACGCTTATTTCATAATTTCGATATTTAAAAAAATGCTCAAAAGAAAAAATACGGAAAAAAAATTGAACCAAAAGAAAATTAATCATATAATTGTTAGAACATTTTTAGATAATTTTTCTTTTATTTAAACTTCGTTTGCAAATGCATTTTTGAGACACCCTTTTTCTATAATTAAGAAACAAATATTCAGAATGAAATTTAGCAGATTCGTTCCATGACTCAAAAATTTTTCAGTTGAAAAAATTTCATTTTCATGACTTTGTAAAATAAAAATAAAAATTTATTGAACGGACTTCATGATATTTTTTGAATAAAAAATAAAATTTATGTTATCCTATAAGAATATATACTTTTACATTTCGAGTCAAAAAATAAATTCACAAAATTAAATCTGTATAGAGCTCATTATTAGTGATAAAGAAAAGATTTAACAAAGTCTCGGAGATACATTTTCAGCAACGACAAAATTAAAATAAATACCTTGAAAAAAGCACGAAAAATCCAAAAATTAATTTTGATGCCATAAAATTTATTTTTAACATATTCTTCAGTAATATTTTGAAAAGTAGGATCAAAAATACTTTAGCCATTAAAAAATTACTGAAAATAAACTAGACGGTACGAAAAATTACTTGTTAGTTTTTTATGCATTTTTAATGAAATTTTGACTGTTTATTTTGGGTCCACTAAAAAACAAAATTTAATTTTTCAAAGTTCGACGAATTTTTTTTGTTGGAATCATTGAATCATGCTAGCGAAGCATTTTTTGAATTTATTTTACAATTAAAAAATATTCGTATGTATTCTTTCAAAACATTTTTTTTTATGAAAAGTTTTTTTCTCGATCTCCTGCAAATTTTTAAAGGTAATGTTGTTCACAAGGTATAGTGAAAAAAATTATTTACTGACGAACCCTTTAATAATAATAATAATAATAATAATAATAATAATAATAATAATAATAATAAATTAATTTATTACTATTATTATTATCATTTAATAACTGAAAATAGAGTGATATTTCTCTAATTTTTATTATCAAATTCATGAATAGTTAAATAAAGTAATTTGATGTAAAAAGCACATGTCATTTCCCAAATTTTCGTTTTTTCCTTTTTTTTAAGGAGACAGAATTTCAATTTCTCGAAATTCCTCCCTTATAGTCCTGTCTCTGCTTCACTTTAAAATAAGTATAGGGCCACTTCTTAAGTTTGTAATAAGTTTACTAAAAATCATCTGAATAAGTTCATTACTTCCATTAAAAAAAGAACATTCAGGTTTGAGAAACGTATTTTTCAGTAGAGCTAGAGTAAAAACCCAAAACACCATTGGTAAGAAAAATTCAAGAAAATCTTATTCCCCTATCCACTTCACTTTTACCAACAAATTTACAATGACTGCAGTATTTTAAACACAATTTATTGTCGGAAATCACGATAACACTGAGAAATAAATTTCTTATCTTACTAAGTATCCTTCCCTTTAAATGACTCCGATTTATATTTTTGGACTCCTCCCCCAACTATACAACTGCTGTCTTATCTTGCACGAAATTTTGCTTTCTCACCTCATTGCAATGTTTATTTTTAATCTTCAAATTTCATCATACTAATATTTTTTCGGTCAATCCTCTTGAAAATTGCTATCAGTGATAAACATCAGGTGACAAAATTAAATTATTACAACTGAGAAAAAAAATAGTAGCTTTATATGTGATTTTCGTGTCGTTAATTTGATGTATTTAATGATTGAATTTTTTTTCTCTCATTTCTCACAACACAAATTAGTGATAAAAACAATTTAAGTCAAAAAAATCTTATTTACTTAATTCATTTGATTTAATAATATATTGATCTAAAAGATAAGAGAGAAAGAGCGGCAAATTCGTTCAACAAAGTTTAAGCCTACCAACCAACGATTTTTTTCTTTTTTCTTTTTTTCAACGACTTTGAAATAGATAATTATCATTTTGGTTTACACTGCGTGAGGTGCAATAGTGTTGGTATAAGGTTTACAAAATTTCTGATTTCATCTAATTAAAGTTGAACTCATAAATTATTGGAGAAGTTTGATGAACAAAAAGAAATTCTTTTAGCATGTATCTTTTGTAAAAAAGGTTCCCAGACATTATCTTAGTTTCTTACCCATTAACCTAAAAATTTAAATCGTAAATTAAGAATGTTTGTATGCACGTCGTTGATTTGAAAAGATAAAACTCGAACAGCTTCTGGAACAATATAACACTTTAAGTATAATTCAAAAACCAAGAGGACTTAGCTTTATCATCCCATTTATTCAAAACATAAACTTGATTTTCTTAATCAAAATATTTTTAAGCAGGAAAATTATAGGCCCATGTCAATTAGTTTTGTTCAAAAACTTAGGCTTATGTGAGAAATTTGTAACACCAGTATAAAAAGTTCTATATTTTCATTTGAAAAATATAATTTTATATTCTATCACAATATTTTTCAGAATTCAATAGACTGAAGTGTACCTACACAAAATTTCCTTGATACTCCTGTCCAATCCAATAAACAAAAATCGCAATGCAACTCGAAGGAATTTTGCTTTTTATAATTTGATATACGGCCTATTTATTAAGTTAGGGATTTATTTTAATTAGTTAACCCGATGCTCGAAAATCGATCAATTCCAACAAACTTGAAGACGCAAATTCATTTATAGCATTATTATACAGTAAAATGAAAATAAAATAAATCTGTTGAAAATTTAAGTGGCAAAGCATGAACAGTATTAACATTAATTTAACATTAAATAGATAGATTACATTATAAACACTTCTGGTATTGAAAAAATAAGAAAAACAAAAAATATACTGTTATAGGTAACATCATCATTTTGAGTAAATAAACAGAAAATGAAAATAAAATAAATTTCTTAAAAAACAGAGTAAAGCATAAACAGTACTAAAATTAAATTAACATTAAATAGGTATGTACATTATACACATATTCTTCTGGTATTTTATTGAAGAAAAACAAAAAAAATTGCAATCCGGAACATTAAATAAGTTCAATCATAGCATAATTATATTTCTTAAAAATTTTAATTTATTTAAATAAAAAATTGAAAAAAAAAATTTTGTAAATAGCAAAGCAAAACATAAACATAATAACATTAAATTTAATAACTATTCAATAATTTCATATAGAAGCTTCTGGTATACAATATTTTTTGAGTATACTTTGTTTATATTCTGTAAATGGTCTTATTCTTTAGTTTTGGATAATTAAATTTTCAGACCTTCGAATGAACATGCTCTACTTGCTGCTTCATATAGCTGTCTATGTGCAAGTACCTGCTGGCTAAAGCAGATAGACACCACTTTACTTAGAGACTGGCTATGAGCTTTATTTATTGTCATGGCAAAAGCTGAAATAATAGGAAATAATAGCTGTTTTTGAGCAAATTAATGGAGAAAGAGTATCAGATGGGTGTAGGGGTATGCGAGGAATGAGAATGCGAGTACCAGCTGATGTACCAGTTAATACTTCACAATCTATTGAATACTTGTGCATACATTTAACTATCATTCAGGTTCCATTAATGAGGGCCAGTTTTGTGTTTAGATTACTTAAAGAATAACAGCAACATTTTCTTTTAATACCAATTTGTGTGGCCATTAAGCTGTTAAGGAACTCTGAAGGAAATTAATTTTGGATATAGTCATTGATCGCAACACTGTATACACTGTAAAAAGTTTTAACATCTCCAAGCATTTGCTCCAAAATTTTGTTGTTAATAGCCAGATAGTGTTCACTGATTCGTGCAAGAATTGCTTTATCAGTTATTGATGAAGAAAGTAAAATGTCATTAACACTTCCAGATGTTTCTGCGATGACTAAATCCTTTCCAATAATTTATTCTAAGTTTTGGTATGTGATTGTTATGATCCATCTCCTACTTGTTTGAGAAATTGAACAAATTCAGTCTCATTTGGCAGAGCATGCATTTTCATTGTTAATGAGAACTGCTTAATTTGGGGCCACTGTTGAAAGAAATTCACATATTTCTCTATTGTTACAACTCCTCTTGTATGTGGAATAACAGGCAGGGTTTGACAGAAATAACCCCAAAGTAGGATGATTTTTTCACCATTGTATTTCTGTTCTCCACTGGGGCTATATTCCTGAGAAGCCTATCAATCACATTTAACACATAAACAGGACATACTGAAATCTTGTCAACAATAATCAGAAAAATTTCAGCCAATAAATCTGCTTCCTCATAGGCTTAATTGCAGAAATAGAGGTTTCTGTAAAAGGAATTTGTAATTTGAAAAGGTTATGAATTTAGTGTTCTGCCACTTTGAAGTAAATTTGCAGCTATATCACTGTTCGAACATGCCAAGAAATAAAGATCAAGTGACCTCAGTCATGAAAGTGTTGACTTTGTACAAATTTTTTACCACACCCTGCCTATGAGATAAGGCAAAAAACATTTTGTTCAGAGGATAGTGATGTTATAGTCTTGACAACAGAATTGATAATTTCACATTGTTCATCATTTGCATTGTCATAATTAGTAAAAAATCTCTCATTGCTCTCTAACATCATATTCACGCATATTTCTTGTTATAAATGTTAGAACTGGGAGCACTTGTTCTTCACAATTTGTATTATGGATTAATAAAACTTCATTAATTTTAGACAGTCATTGGTTATATGCCATTACTTCATCAAAATTCTGTAAAAAATTTCCAAAGTTATAAGGCATTTGTTGGGAAGTTAAGGCCACATATAAATCCAAAAATTTGTACTAAGCTTCATAAGCTTTTTATACCACTCATTATCATTAGTAGCAATTCATCGTGCTTGAGCCTCTTCCACTACAAATGAATCAAAAGTGACTCCAAAATAAGTTTGGTACATCCTAGAAGTTTGTTGGACAATGCACTTGCAGCAATAATAGATGTAAATGGTAGAGTTCTCTATTCTTTGAAGATGCAGTGTAGAGTATTGTCACACTTTTTTGTACCCCTCTTTGATATAGAGACCAAAGTTTTTGTTTCCCATGTCATATTACATAATGTTGTGGAATTTCCAAATGAAACAGTAATCATGATCATTCATATATATTGTTTAAGTGGAAAAAGCCCAGTAATTTGGAATGTTTGACAGCTTTCAACTCCAAAAATGATGGGTTGCAGGATCTCTGATGGGACTTAGCACATCTTCAGATCAACCTTATTAATTTAAAAATTCATTCATAAAGATACATTCATCCATTTTTGATAGATACCATAGAATATTAAAAACACTTCTGATTCTGATGAGTTTTAGTACCTCTGATAGGTCTTAGCAAATCTTCTGACCGAAGGAAAATGTCATTTTCATATTATTCTATTGCGTGTATAAAAATATATTTTTTCACAAAAAAAAAAAAAAAAGGAAAAAATAAATTTTTGATTTGGATTCTGATGGTTTGTATCTTCTCTGTTCAAAGAAAAATGTAAACTTCATACTTTTTGTATTGTGTGCCTGAGAATGTATTTTTTCAAAAAAAAAATTTCTGATATGGATTCTGATGGTTTGTAGTTTCTTTGATCTAAGGAAAATGTAAGATTCATATTTTTTGTATTGTGTATCTGAGAATATATTTTTTCACAAACAAAAAAAAGGAAAAAATAAATTTCTGATTTATGTAGCTTCTCTGATCAAAGGAAAATATAAGCTTCATATTTTCATACTGTGTGAAAAAATGTTTTACAAAAAAGGTGTGATTTTGATGGTTTGTAGCATCTCTGATGGGTCTTAGCATATTTTCAGGTCAACTTTTTTAATTTAAAACCTCATTCATGAAGATGCATTCACCCATTTGTGATGGATAAGATAGAATATAAAAAATGTTTCCAATTCTGATGTGTTTCAGTCCCTCTAATGAGTCATAGCACACATCTTAAGGTCAAATCTTTTTAATTTAAAAACTAATTTCATTAAGACACATTCACCCGATTTTGATTGATAGCACATAATATTAAAAATATCTCCAAATCTGATGAGTTTTAGTACCTCTGATGGGTCTTAGCACATCTTCAAATCAACCTCTTCAGTTTAAAATCTCATTCATAAAGATACATTCGCCATTTTTGACTAATATTATAGCATATTGAAAATATTTCTAATGCCGATTCTGATAAGTTTTAGTACCTCTGATAGGTCTCATCACATTTTCTAATCGAATAAAAATGTTATCTTCATACTATTCTATTGTGTATATGAGATTAATTTTTTTTTCTCACAAAAACAAAAGGAAAATCGAAATTTTTGATCTGAAATCTTACGGCTTGTAGTTTCTCTGTTCAAAGGAAAATGTAAGCTTCATATTTTTCGTATCGTATATCTGAGATGTATTTTTTCATAAAAAAAAGAGAAAAAAGTAAATTTTTTTCATTGATTCTGATGGTTTGTAACTCCTCTGATTAAAGGAAAATATAAGCTTCGTATTTTTATACTGTGTGTGAGAATCAACCTTTTTAATTTAAAACCTCATTCATAAAGATACATTCACCCATTTTTGACTTATACCATAGCATATTAAAAAGTTTCTGATTCTGATGAATTTCACTACCTTTGATGGGTCTTAGATTATCTACAGGTCAACCTTTTTAATTTAAAATATCATTCATAATGATACATTCACTCATTTTTGACTGATACTTTAGAATATTAAAAACATTTCTGATTCTGATTAGTTTTAGTACTTCTGATGAGTCACAGTAAATCTTCTGGTCACCGTCTTTAATTTGAGTCCTCATTTGTAAAAATCCATCTACCCATTTTTGACAGCTTCTTTCCCTAAGAATATCCTTAGTGTATTAAATATATTGATAATACAACGAAATTCCCTACAAAAAATGTTTTAAATTATCATATGCTCTTCTAAATTTTTTTTTTTTTTTGTTTTTTTCCTTACTGTTAAAAATTTTGAAGTTTTTAATAAAATCCTAAATATTTTATAATTTTTAATATAAAAAAGGGAGGATTCTCAACTTCCTAAGCCTACACTTCCCTATATTATTAAGAAAAATAATAATTTTAGCATTGAAAACGCTTCTTGAGTAAAGTTTTGAAAAAGTGTCTGCCACCCAATTTTTAACGACGTTTTATGCGTGAATTATATGAGAAGGGGTAGATAATGACAGTAAAAAAAGTGGAAGGAGGGAATGGTAATGAAAAATAAAGTGGAGGTGTAAGAAAATGAAAAATGAAGAACTCTTAATTTTATTTAATTTTTATGTGATTGGAATTTTTTCAAGTACCAACAGAATGTTTCTAAAAGAAAAAAAAAAGATTACTGCTTTACACCATACAGAGTTTATACTTTGGGAAGTTTAAAATTATAACAAATGTAATATCCAGTTTTCAGATTATCAATTTTGTATTTTCTAACAGCGAAAGTAGAAAAATAATTTCATAGAACTATTCATTAAATTTTTAGAGTCAAAAATTACGGCAAACCTAAATTTTTTTGAAATAATTTCGTAGTTTCAATATTTTTTTATGGTCCAAAATTTGATAAACATGCCAAAAAACTTTTCATTAAAATACTCGAAATTAATTGGACAATTATTTCATGAGGATATTTACCACATTCCCATCGGTGACCCAAATAATTAATGCATTGTTCTTTAAACAAAATACACTGTCTGTATGCACTTATACAGATGATGCGCAGCTACACTGATATGAAAAATTAGACGGTCTCCGAACAAAATCTGTCTATAAATTTAAAACTGTTATGTCCCAAAAAATAATTATTGTCTGTGGATAAAAGCATTTCGGTAAGGTATAAGAACCACTTAATAAATCAAGCATCTCAATAAATAATAACGAATTATGAGAAATTGCGATTAACCCTAAAAGTAACGAATAGGAAAAGTTTTATCAGCTAATTTTGCTAAATATATTGCTGAAATACGCCAGCTTGATTTAAGTAAATAAATTTTTTTCTATTTTCTACATCCGAACAACACTAGGTGAACCAGGTACTATAATCTAAACTAGATTTTATTGAGCATTCTAAGCATTTTCAGCAATCCAATGCCAAATTTTTTTTTTTTTCATTATTTTGCAAAATTGGAGAGAAACACCGATAGATTACCAAATGGACCATATTTTTATTTTGGTTAAAGAAAGCAGAACTTCAACTTTTCAAGGGATGAACAATCATCACATTCGTCATGAATAGTACTCAATTTCGACAAAGTAAAAAAATTACATGTACTGTTTCAAGATGCATTATATTATAGACTCCATTGAAGGTAGCTATACCTATTTACCAATTCTGAAAACAAAAATTTAACAGTATGCAGTAAATTACATATAAAAATCCAAATTTCATGTACACACTTCTCGGTATAAGGTATTGGAGGAGGAAGAAATATTTATTATTTCGAAAATTTTCTTAGTTTTTTTATTTTTATTAAAAAAAAATAAAAACTTTTTCAACGCCTTCGTATTTACAAATTAGACAACCTTTTTTCGTATCTAATTTCCACATTTTTATTCTAAATAAAACACCACTCTTCAATTTAACATACTATTTTCGTATACGGAAGTTTACTGGTAATCTACCCTTCGAGCCACAGGCACCCACTAACTTCAATTCTTTGATCACACCTTCGTCCTACATCTGAATTTTTGAGAAGACGTTAAAATATCACAGTTATACTAGTATGACAAATTGCGACAGTGTGTAGGTGTGGAGTGTGGACTTCTCGTCGTCAGCCTTTTTCTACACGGAATTCGTGTTACGTAGTACAATAATTTCTCAAAATCGATTAACACCTTTTTCTTCCTCCCCTGGTCATTCTCTTTCCCTTTTTTTCTCTTCTTTTTTTAGCCCTGCACTTCGTCGTCACTTCTCGACGGGTAAAATAATATGCGGTATAAAAGAAAAAAAGAAAATTAAAAAAACAAACTAATTTTATAATTTATGCGTACAAGTTAAAAACTAGTATTTTGATTTTCAATTAGGACTTTTTTTTTCACTGTACACTTATATAGGTTCCTTTTTTTTTCGACACACGTACAAACACATCTTCTACAAAATTTTTTTCCCATTTTTTAACGGTGCCTTTTGAGTGTCGAATAAACATTGAACATAATTTCTATTCTCCTTCATTATTGACAGTTTTATTATTTTAGTGGTTAGACGATTTATAGTATTTTGCAACATGTCTAGAAGTTGCTAAAAAGCGGAAATTTTTTCGGAACAAGAATCCTAAACTGAATATCAATTGGAATCGTTGAACATACAAAGTTACGCGGCTGAAATTTGACATAGTAAAATTTTTGACAAATGCGTTTCTCTCACATAGGTAGGTGCCGTCTTATTGATAGAGACAGGAATTTAAAATACTTTGAAAACCTTATTTAGAGAAACAACGCAAGTCAGATCATGTTTTGTTAAAATTATCGAGTGATAGTATTTACCTTGTGATATGATTATGACTGAATAAAATTTCCTGTTTTTTTTAAAATAAAAACGTAATTTTGAAGCTCTTAACTTAGCTGATGGATATTACAAGTAGGGATATCCCGACCGAAGAGTAAGGGGTGAGTAACTCCCTAGTCAGAAAAATCAGTCGGAAAATTGGCAAATTTTTAAAGCAGCGGCAGATTTCTGTATTTTTAATAGACTTCAAAAAATAAAACATAAAATGTGGCAGGGTCAAAGATACTACCGATGCTTTCGGAAAACATCTTTAATGTATCCATATCAATATGCAAAAAATAGATACCGAAAACCTAAACAGGACGCCCCTTAAACCACTATCAATGCCCTCAAATTTTCAAGTCAAAAACTATGACATCATCAACTCATTTAGCTGCCCTTGAGATAATGTCCATCACCCTACATTTTAACATAATTATTCAAATCAATATGCAATAAATCTGTTAGTTATCTACTTATCTATTTATTTATATTTATTTTATTTAGGTAGGTACCGATCTATTTATTTATTTCATTTATTTATTTATCTATCTATTTATTCAAAGAGGCAGTCTGAGAATATAGCGGGGCTCGTCGGGAAAACATAATACACTGATTATCATTTGGACTTGGAAATTTTATCGAATAGTATAGCTGATGACGTCATAATTTTGGACTGAGAAAATTTTATCATTAGAAATTGTAGCAACTGAAAAGGATGATGACGTCATAATTTTTAACTTAAAAATTTTCCCGGGAAAGGGTGTGGATAACGTGTTTTTGTCATTTATTTCTGGAGGGGCTGATAACGTTATAATTTTGGCCGTCACATTTTTTCTGTCGCTTTTTTTTTATGAGGTACCCCTGTGCCCCTCTTTGAGAGAAGTTTTCCGTCAAAAAAGAAAGTCATTAATTCAATCCTTTCATAGGATATAGGCTTTATGTTTTTTTATACGCTTTTATTGCCGTTACAAACGCAACGCGAAATATGACATAATTTGTTACCAGATCACTGGGATCGCTTTTATCGAGTTTGTTGTTATCAACTATGATTCGGTGCTATTCTGTAAATATTAGGGAAATTAAAGAGTGCTACATTTTTATATTTACAGAATTTCACCGCGAAATCAGTTCTAAACAAACAAAGCTAATTTCAAATTATAATAAAATAAAAGCGTATTTTTTAAAAACTCGTTTTTAACCGAACTTATTTGTTTTTTTTTTTGTCAGTCGGCAAATTCGAACGCATTCACATTGTCAGAAAAATTCTTTCGGGATGTCACTGATTACAAGAAATACGAATATTTGAAATCTTATTCCGAAATATGTTTTCAAATATCTCGTTTTAGGTTTAGTTCACACAGTGGTGGCGAGCTAGATTGTTTTTTAGGGTTGGTACTACAGATATTATTATTTCCAGAATTTTTTCGTTCATTTGGGGGCTGATCTGAAATTTGCGTTGTTACAAAATATTTTCAAGCGTTGCTTCCGCAGCACCTGTGATCTGAACTTCATAACAACGGCGTGGATAGGTCCGTAATACGGGGTGGTCCACACATTCAGAGGGGTCTCTTCTGACCCCTCTGCCCAAACAAAAAATACCGAAACCGACAAAAAATAATTTGAGTTCGAAGCCTCTTTTTCATTGCTAAGGGGGTGCAGATCCCCAACGACCCCTTATATACGCCCTCTCTTTGTAAAATAAAGAATTTTGTTACCCCATAGAAACCACCTTTTGAACCTCTTTTCTGAAATACTAAGTACTCTTCTCGGCGTTGTACCCATCGGTTTATTTAGTAAATCTACCTCCTTTTAAACTTAGAATCACCGAACTTTCCATATTGCCTCAGTGAGATTTTCACCGTAAAACGTACATTGCCTTATAACAAAACCAATCCGTGAATCACTTTGTGCCCTCTTCGTTCGAGGTAGCCCTCTTTGATGGGACCCTAACAACGTCAAGGTTACGCCTAAATTGGAACCTACAGTACAAACTAACCAGGCCAAACGAGAGGAGAGAGGAAGGAGGGATTCCTCTCAGGCCCGTGATTCTCAAAGAAAAAAAAAAAAAAAGAGAAAAATAAGTAGATTTTACTAAAAAATCCTTAACAAATTTTTTTCACAAGCGAAGTGAGTGAAATAGGCTTTCCCAGTGTTATAAAACCCCTTCCAAAGATAAATTCTTAATACTACTACTACACATAGACACAATTTTCAATTTTTTAGGCGGTCCTTAAATTTTGTATCCCCCGGGATTGAATTTCCTCTCTATGGCCCTGAAACTAACCGAAACAACCAGCTGAACTAACAACCAAATTTATAATTGCTGATTTTGTTGATTCACTTAGTCCGTAGTAGTGATATTATATCTAGCTGGACCAGTAAAAGCACCTTCATGGTTGAACTTATAATTGACTTCGTCGGTTGGTACAGTTGGTGGCAATGTATGCGTATGCACCAACATGTTAGGATGTTACGACAGTAATACGGAATTGCATTTGATGCGCTAAATAAATCAGGAATTATCGAACAAGACACGCTGTTTCATTGAATTCCTCCGCATTTACTAGAAAAACCAACAATAAATAGTTCGCTGGGCAGGATTTATAGCATGTGAATCCATGCTACAGCGCATATTCGAGCCACACACAGATAAGCAAATAAAATCTTAAATTTTGGGCGACCTATGCATCATTACTGTTCTAGGGCGCGCATGTGTACTACAAGGGTTTAGCCCTAGAGTTCCGACTTGGACCAACTTCTGTAATACTACAACTCACACCGAAATTATACACAATAACCAAATGAGCAAATGAGCAGCTAAATTGTCTGGTGAACAAGTATTAAAAAAAAAAATTGTAGCACATTCACGACAAATAATTAAAAATGAAACAAGAAGAGTTGAAACCTTGTTATTATTTCCTGTTCTGTTCCAGGCTGATTCTTGATCTGATTAACTGTAAATCTTTTCATTGTATACCCAGCACCCAAGCACCCAGGTAATTCATTTTTCTTCTTCTTATTCCCTTTCTTGGTCTCATAAATTGGAAAGAATTGGCTGAAATTCTTACGTAGAATTGTGCGTAGAAGACTGGGTACCTATGAGATTGATTTTTGGGTAACTGACCAACTCCTTCTATAACATACCTATTGAAAATATTACGGTCAAAAGAATACCGAATAAGGTGCCTTGACTAGAGGTGGCACAATATCGAAAACTATCGATACTATCGATATATATTTTTTTTTCGATAGTTTACTTGATAATTCAATATATTTTAGCTATAAAATGCTTAATTTCAAACTAATAGCTACAAAATTTTGAACAAATATTTAATAAAACTTATTATAACAAGCCATGACCAATATTGGTGAGGATCGACAGGACGGTACTTATAGTATAGCTATATTTATTTTAATTTTGGCTATAAAATGCTTAATTTGGAACAAGTAACTACAAAATTTGGAAAAAATATTCAATAAGTTATAACTATCGTAACATATTACCAATTTTAGTACTGATCAGCTGGAGTCCATTTTTGTTTCAGTAATGGTTTCAAAATGGGTAATTTTTGGTCGATCATTACAAAATTTAATACAATTTTTTACTTTTTGAAAAACCTACATTTCTAACAGAACTTCTTTTGCATTAAGAATTTTTTTTAACCTTGAATTTTCGGAAGTTGTTGGTGGAAGGGCGCCTACGAAATTCCTTTTCCCAAGTAAAAAAAAAAAATCACAGCTAGCCCATGGTGTGTTTAAACGAAATTAATGAAGACAGGACTCTATCGATAGTATCGATTGTTTTTGAACGTCGATATCGAAACTTTTCGATATTTTCCATCCCTATAGTCTAGACAACAATAAAAAGTTTTCCTTTCACGATGCTCAGCTTTTGGGATAAGAAATGTTCAATACGACAAGTCTGGCTGGCGCTAAACGCTAAAGGCCAACGAACACTCTTAGTGTCTAAATTTGCTTCCGATGTTTCCAATTTTTAATGACCTCTTGTTTAGTCAACCAACAACATACCTAACTATTATAAATACACACTTGATTTCTCAAAATGGAAAAGATTACGGCGTATTAAAAACGCCGTAAGAAATACTAAATGCCGGCATACCTACACCCCATAAAAATAATTTTCCACCCAATTAAAATGATTTTTCTAAATTTATAAATTCGTCGTGACAGCGTTCTGGCAAGCAAAAAATAACACTCTGCAACATTTTTAAACCAGGCAATACACTGTATAATAATCTACGTCATTAAAAAAATAGAGACTATATATACATTCATGGATTTTTGGAATCTAGAATTTCGACTGCCATTTTATAGCATTCTGTATCTTATGCTGGGCCACATACGGCGCAAAATTCAACAAATTAAAAACCATGGTGATGCGGAAAATCCCAAACATTTGACCAATTATATATCTCGATTATTCGTGCACTGATCACTATTGACATAAGTTTTTTTTTTTTTTTTTTTCCTTCTATAGTATATCAATAAACTGGATATATTTTCGCAAAACGAAGGGCAACGAGTAATCGATACAAGTTAGTTTGCAAAGACTTAGGGTTATAAAAATCGACTCGAATAAAGAAATAAAGTAGGTAACTAATTTCAACACTATGTGGAGTAGCTCTGTGTTGTAATTCATTTGCTTCGCCATTGCGGCGTTAACCAAAAATTACATGGCTTCGGCCGAAACCTAAAAAATAATCGACTAATTCGAATTGGTGTAAAAAATTCGTTTATTCAAGGGTAAATCAAACCAACTTTCTCTGTAGGGATGCATTCAAACTGAAGACATTGTAATTCTATCTTCTTACTTGATTATTGTTGTCTTTGATGCCACCATGTCTAGACATTAAAAAGTACATTGGGCTTATGGAGCTTAACTGGTCCAGTACTATAAAGTCAAAGGTGAAACCACATAAATAGGTAAAATTATAGATATAGTACATTCATTCACTGAGAAGTGCAAATATATTAACAAGGGTGAACTAGAAGAAATGCCACCCTATGATATATTTATACTCAAAGGGTGACATGTTCTAGATACTTTTGTAAGTTGTTGTTAAAGCCTATCAACTTGAAATATTTTAACAAATTCTCACTTCCTTTTCTTCAGTTTTCTCTCTAGGTTCTACGGGTGTGAGAAGAGAAAAATTAAAATTGAAAAAAGTAATTGTCTGATCGAACCTCTTTTCTCACTCAATCAGTGACGGATCGAGAGCTTCATTTTGGGAGGAGGAAAATGACAAAAACTTTTTTGGAGTAGAGATTTTCTTTATTTTTGCTTTTCAACAAATTTTTGACTGCCTTAATCCGAATTCTGTGGCCTTACTTCCATTTTTTTCCTTTTGTATTTTTATTTTTTTCCTTTTTTTTGCTGTTTTTGGAAGGGGAAATTCCCCAATTTCCCCCCGGATCCGTCACTGCCTCCATCACTTCGGAAAGCAGAAAACATCAAGATTGAAAGCAGGTTTTTTATTAGAAGTTGTTAGTTACTGAACAAGGTAGTTTCCTTCCAAATTAAAATTAGGCTTCTTACTGGTCGAGAATACATCGTATAAACTATTATTTCATTTCCAATTTCAAAATACCCTACAGGGGTGAATTAAAAAAAAATCCACCGAGTCCCTCATTCTTTATACTCACCAAATTCCCTAAAACAGACAAACCAATTTATTGGACCGAACAAAAAAAACCTGCAGAACGCATGCGCAACAAAAAAACACATCGCGGGTTCTCTCAGCTGGAGTGAGAAACATGATTACTGGTTTGTCCAATCTAAATGGTTCAACGCAAACCCCCCCCCCAGTGAGTGAAATGCACTGTTAAAATCTGAATCGGAACGCCGCCGTAACTAGCTCTGAAAAATTGTCGTCGATTCACGTTTACTGTGAACATACCCCAAGCTTGTTGAATGTCAATGATATCGAGAATAATATGAAAGAAAAATAAAAAGCGATACGAATGTCATTTTCTGTAAGTTCACCTTTGTTTTCTTTTTTTTTCCTCTAATTTCAGTGACTCAAACGGCTACGCTTACGGACGGTCTTTAATTGGAAATATGGTCTGGATCGGTCGCGTGCAGTTTCCTATTTTTACAATATTTTGAAATTTTTTAATTTTTTTATATTTCTTTCGTCTGGTGATTTAAACGTGGGTATACAAGTCCAAAAATTACGTAGTGCGGTAATGAGTTGAATAATTTTCTATAAATGATTGTACGAATTTAAAAATTTTTTTCGTAATATTTGATAAACTACCGCGTCTAGAAAGTTGATTAAAAAAAAAAAAAAAGAGAAGGAGAAGAAGAAGAAAACCTACGAAACTTAAAGATTTAACACATAATACGAAAAAAATCGGCGGGTATGCGGAAGATTCGGTGTCAAATCCATTGTGATGAATCTAACAAAAAGTGAATCGAGCTTTAATTCGTATAAAATTTCATTACTATTGTTATTAATTATTGTATTCGCGATGGAAATGGTGACGTGTTGCGGGCCTGGACGCAGCGGTGGACGTCAAAGGACCCAAAAAAAATTAAAACCTTTGGTTTTCAAACAGCACGTGCCGAATGTACCTGAGAAAACGTTAACGGCGAGCGGGCCCAAGGAGGGTCGCATTGGCCGGTCGGATCCACGATTTAAGGATCTGGTGCCAAACTACAATCCTGATATCATATTTAAAGACGAAGAAGGTACAGGCGAAGATCGACTAATGACACAGGTATGCTGTTTAATTGCTAGTAATTTTTACTTTATTTTTGCACGCGTGAGTAACCCACCGGTTCGAACTGAAAGAGATAATTTTCTTAAATCGTTTTAACCATCGGGTACCCAATTTTCAGGAAAAATTGCTAAACATCGGGTAATATTTTCATATTACTAAATTGTTTCTGAATAATGTACAAAAAATAATTTTGTACCTACGATACTAGTAAACGGTAAAATATAATCTCATTTTACAACTCATCCCCTAACTGATGGTCAATCGTTATAAAATTTTTCTATTAATAAACTAAACAATGCAATAAATAGTTGGGTGACTCGAAAATCATCTATTCTTCAATTATTATTCAGAATTATTACATTTATTTGCTGTTTATTTATTTATTCATTTACTTATTTATTTGAGCAATCATATGCACTTTGTTGTAATTTAAATAAAATATATTCCAGTACCGTAAGTCCATATTCCACGACATAGGTAACCAAATAAAAAAATTGAAAAATCAATTTTAAAATGACCTGAAATAATTATAGTTTATAGCACTAACTATATTCTTGATCGATGGCGGTTTTAGGAAGGGACATGGGGAAATTTCCCCAACTCCAAAAAAAAAGAAAAAAAAGATAAAAAGATAGACATGCGAGGGACAAGATGGCAAGATCAACTCCACCAAATTTTTGTAGTCATTCCCAAAGCCGACAACCTGGAACCCTCAATGATACAAATATTCTTAAGTAGGTAGATTAAAAATAATAGATGAAATTTGGTGGGGACAAGTCTTAAATTGTTATTAGGTAAGATGATGTAGGTAGGCAGGTATCTATAAAAAGGTCGCAAAAAACTTTATAAATTGGGAATAAGTAATAAGTTATCATTTATGCAGGAATGAGTATGGTATATATTTACGAGGAATTAGGGCAAAACATTTCAAAAACTAATATTTCATATTCATATCGGCATGTAATAATCATTTTATGGATTAGTATTAGGAAATGATTCTCTTACATTGGCAGAACTTGTGAATTATTAAGAAATAAAATGAAAAACATTAGGTCACGAATTATTCTACGTTATTAATATAAAAAAAAGTAACTTCGTCCAAAAAAATGCTTTAAACTTTATTTAACTTGATACCTACCTTCCAGCAAATATCATATTTTCGGAGGAAAAAAAGTTATTCATCTGCGTTAATGCAAATCAGTATTAAGATAGTATAACTGTTCAGAAGTGATATTGTCACAAGTAAACGGGTCAAAAATTACAAAGTATAAAAAGATTCATCGATGATTGAGTGAATAGCTATTATTTTAAATAACAAAATGAAAACTACCGATATCTACTATGTACATAGTCTATATGTAAATTTCAAATATCCATTAAACTTAAATCAAATTAAAACTTCAAATGAAAAAAATAACCCAAGTTACATTTTTGTATTTAATCCCAAGTAAAAAAGTGGGAGTGAGTACAAAACATTCATAAAATTTATTTCTAACTGAAAAAATCAAATTTTCCAACAAAATCACAAAGTTAAGCAAAAGCCGATTCATATTCTTTAAATTCTTATGTATACATATAAAATCTTTTTTAAAAATGAAACCTACTGAAGAAAATCCACCTCATTAGTTAGTCGCAATACATTTGGAAATTACAAAATTAAAATTAAAAAAATTAAAAATTAAATTTTTGTCCGTTTTTGACTTCAACTGAAAATTTTAGCCTGATCAAGTTTTTAATAACTGCATTTCCTATGATTAAAAACTTTTATTCAAGCCAGTAAGTAACTGAATTAAATGGAAAATCAGAATGATGATTCATGAAACTAACGTTTTCTAATACATAATAAAGATTACAAAATTCAATTTTTTTCGAAATAAGTTTAGTAAAAATTAATTTATAATGGTACATCTTTATTAAGTGTATAAAACGTTGTGTGAAACCTAGCACACTCACAGTACAACCACAGCACTCCTCAAACACAGCTGTCTGCTATACTATATTTTTGTTCTCAAGGGAGTACGCTATCCAGTTATATAAAATTTAAATACGATCTTCACATCACATGACATCTATACGGAACAACTGGACTGAGTTAAGGCCTAATTCACAAGCAAAAACATAGGTCATAAAAAAACATAACCCATAAGGTTTTTTTTTTGTTTTTTTTTCGTATTGAAAGTGTCAATTCCTTGTCAAAACTCAACACTCAACACTAAGGAAATTTGTGTGGGTTTACCAACAAGGTTCTCCAAAACTCAACACCAATACAAAAAATTACTAAGAAAAAGCAACGCGTTCCCCAGATTTATTTCTCAAACCAAATTAATGAACATCATATTGGAAAATAAACAACAAAAAATTTAATGATTGTTGTCACCTAAAACAAATTCAAACCATTAACTGTTCAATGTACGAGTAAATTCTTTCCATACAATAATCGGTGTTAATACTGTCCTACGCGTAATTCTTTTTTGTATGGTAAATACATCGCACGCCGTTGCCATATTGAATCATCTAAATGCTAAATGTAAATTTCCTTTGTAAAGTTACATGTTTCTATGTTTCAATGAACAATTTACAACGGCCACTAGCCGGTGTGGTTCAGAGGTAAAAGCACAGCTTCTGAACTTGACTGATGTGGGTTCGAATCCACCTGGAGTCAGTTTATTTTACTTCTTTTTGAAGGGTATTTTAAATTCAATTAATTCCGCACGTGTCTATATTTTAATGATGTAGTAGGTGGTGAGATGAGTCGTATAAAAAAAAATAAAATAAAAAAGGGAGAAAAAAATTACGAAATAAGACAGAAGAAATAAGGCGGTAAATTGGCAACATGGGGCAAATGGCTTATTTATTTTACAAAAAAAAAAAATACGCGTCTCACACCTGCTCGAGACCTGAGTTTAAAAATCTAAACTCAGTGTCAACCAAGTGTTGACACCAGGATGTAAATAAAACGATTGATAATGCATAAATATTTCAGTTTCAAGCAAATTTTTACTTGTGAAAATCAGCTTATTAAAGTCGGTCTTTTGATAAGACCTTACGGTGAGACCAAGTGCGTTTTTCAATTCATGACAAAATATGAATTTTGGCTCCATTAACTCAAATTCATATGCACGTATACTCTGATCTGATGAGGAGGGCCCGGCATTCTCGAATAAAAAGAGAAAAATAAGTAGATTTTGGGTAAAATCGGCTGAAAAACCCTTAAAAAATTTTTTCGTGAGCGGAGCGAGCGAAATACACTTTTTCAATATTATAAAACCTCTTCCTAAGATAAATTCTTCAAGATGCGATTTTCAATTTTTAGAGCGCTTAACAATTTTTTCCCCAGACCCTGATTTCCTCTCTACGACTCTGCAAATCAGAAGACTAATCCACTGAAATGCAAAAATTACATTTTATTCCAAAAAAGAAAGCCCACCTATATATCCTGTAGGAAAAAGAGTTGAACTTAAGTCACTTACAGTTATTTTTGTCGACGGACTTGGAGATTTTCTCACAGAATCTTTTGTGTGCTAATGTATAAGATTCACCACCTTAACCATCAAAGGTTCATTGCTACTCTTGAATTTCGACTTATAGTATTGAAATACACGTAATCATCTACAGCTTTACGAGTAGGAGATGTGATGAGATGAGCTCGACTATAACTCATCAGCAGATAACAACGTAAGGTGTTTTGGAGCACTCTAATACACAAACTATTCGTACGTGAGGTCTTTATTACTTCTGACTCCATCAGGCACGCATAAGTGCGAGAAAAAAGTGACTTTGCTACCACAAAGAAAAAAAAATCTTTTGCCAACGTCTACCACCTCTTCCTCATAACATGTTGTAAATGGTAGCCTGTACCGTTTTCTGAGACCGTATATGATGTATATTTTTCGAAGACAATACATTTCCTAATCATTCCATAGATACCTTTCTCACTGCTTCCAAATGATATTCAAAACTGAAAACCATACACGGTAAAAGCGCTCTTAAATCATAATTTTCTCTTTCGGGAGATGCATAAAGTCGATGGAAAAAGAGTTAGAAAATGACAGAGGGAGTGCGAGTGCGAGTGCGAGTGAGAGAGGAGGATAGTGAGAGGAAAACAGAGAGAAATTGACAATGACAGGCGAACCTATAAGCATAATCTCATTACCACATTCTTTAAGAAAAAGTACCGCCTTACGTACCCACTACTCGTATTTCATGTTAGCTATGCTTATGGCCTATAGTATAACAGCATATCTCAACCTCGTAAGAGCCTTTTTCCCCCCATTCATTCACACTATCAATGTTTGAACGAAACTACCGTCAACGATCTTTACACTATGCAGCTAGGCATAAACATGTCAAAATGAAGAGATATATACACATAAATGCTTACGTGCGCACACATACAAATATCCACAAAATTATAATATATATGGGTATATATATGCTTACAAACTCATGCACGTAAATAACGCACACAAAAAAAAAGTGTAATCAATAAATCAGTGGTTACTTGGTTAGATAAGGCATTGTTTTGACCATGACCTAGGAAGTACGGTAGGATCGGTAGGATGATGATGCACAAATGTTTTTTCTGGTACTTATTGTAATTAAATATGAAGGACGACGTCAAAATATTAAGAGTATAGGTACCTGCAATGTAATTCAGTAGCATTTTATTACTTCGAAGCTTTTTTCTTTTTTCGCTCAATTTTTTTTCCTCCCCAACGGCTGAAATAAATTATTTAAATGTGGATGACGGTCTGTCAGGGTTCATTACCCGTTTTGATAAGATGCGAAAATTAACTAGAAGAGGTTGATGTATGGGTGTAAGAGGCTAGTAAAATTAAAAATTAATATCTATCATTTTTAGCAGGTTTTCAAACCTTCTATTCAACATTGTGTGAGTTAGCGAAATGGGGGTTGGGAGTAAGATAGTTCTTCACTTCATGAAAAATCATGACTTTTGAGATAGAAATCAGAAATTCATACATCCTTATATATAGGTATATATTATAATATAGATCAATGATCTTCAACATTTTTTTATACACATGGGCCAAAATACAATTTTAGAGAAGGCGCGAGGAGGGCTACGAAATAAAAAAGGTACTTACAAAAAATTCATCAGCATCAGTTCCTTATACGGGATTCATCTCTGAGGAGGGTGTATTACGATTTTAAAAAACAATTTCGCCAGAGGAGCCAGCCAAAAAATTTGTTTAGATATTTTCGTGTTTTCAAACAGGTGTTTTTTTTTTGTTTTTTTTTTTTCAGCCTTGTAAGGGAAATTGGACACCCAATACCTCCTTTTTTTTTGAAGTCGGTTAAAAAAGATGAATATTTTATTGTAAGACAACGATATAACATACGAGAGAGGGCAAAAGAAAGGCTTGTGGAAAAGGGCTACAAGCGGTAGATAAAAAAATAAAAGATTAAACGTTACGCGATATTTTAAATTAAATTTTCATTCAAGAATAAGCTTATGAAAAACCTCTTTAAATTTACAGAAAATTGTTTTTAATAAGAATTAATTCTTCCTCACCAGTCACCAGAGACGTTTATTTTATTCTTACTAACTCGGTTACTGCTTTCATCAGTGCACTTAACCATTAATCTTTTTTTTTAATAACTTGTTCAAGGTCTACGTGAAGCAAATTTTCCGAGGGTTTTGTTAAACGAAATCTACAATGAGAAAAATAGGATTGAGAACACGTCAAGAGCACAGGGCAAAATTACCTCTCCCAAAAAATGTTCCAAAATTCACACGGATGGAGAGGGTTCGCGGCTGGGTAGGTGAGGATAGGAGAGATGAGTAAGGAATTAAAATATTTTGCAGTCACACCTCACAAAATTACAAATTCAATACATCATGGAACTCATCCTAATCTTTTGGCATTCATCAACATAACCTGCAGCGTCGGTATCATACTTCGTCTTATTTTCTGAACCAATCAGGCGAGTATTAGTGGCGGTACCCTTCCATTCGTTGCTCTCCACTTATTTCTTCGCACTTCAGTCAGACTTCAATCAGAGTTGAATTTCATATTTTAGAACGAAAAGACAAAGTTGCTGAATTCGGGTGAAAGTAAAAACATGACTTCGACTCTCATTATATATTTGAAAAATCTGACCTTTCCTCTTTATTTTTAATGCAAAATCTACGGCTAATACCGCAATTTATTAAAGAAACTGATAGAAAAATACATAAAATTAAACTATTTTATTTGTAAACCGGTGCAATGGAGCGGGGCTGAATCCCCTCTTACCTACTTCTTTCACACCCGTCGCAAACTTTGACTGGTATCAGAGCCTCAGAATCCCTCGGTGTAAAAAATCCTTAACAACAAAAATAGGCTACAATGGTCACAATTGAAACCATGGTTGGATCAAACCGGCTTTCTTCTCTATTGAAGTTTATCAACCTACACCGCAAAACGAACCAATTTGAATCACCTTGGAATATTTGGCTATTGTTCAGTACGATAACCAGAACTCCCAAGAAATAAAACATTGTTTTCAAGTGGAATGAATTGTCTTTCATGGAAACCAAAATTATGTAAGCAGGAAAATAAGATGGGTTAACGACATCCTGAATTGTATTCTAGCTGGAAAATTGCACTCATTTCATTCGTTATACCTTAGTAGGTATACCTAAACAATCACCCACTGAAGAGAGAGATAGACAAGAAGAGAAAGAAAAACACGAAGAGAAAAAAAATACTAAAAAACCTCGCATGTCTTCTAAAACGTCCAGCCATATTTAAAAACGAAAATATAACAAGGGCGTAGGATATTTATAATTACGAGACACTGTTACAGAAGCTCTCTGCGACATGAAAAATTAACATACAGAATCTGGTACAGAGTACGTTTATGCACAGCACTGAGCACAGTGTACACCAGTTGCTTCCATACAACATTAGACTGGATATGGCTTTTTACAAACAATGGCGATACTAAATCAAGTGTGGGCAATGTACAAGACGACAAATCAGTATCTTTCGGATGATGAAACATGTAATGATATGTTTTTCATGAAGTGGAATTAATTTTTCATCTGGTTCGAAAAGTAGTGTAAACGGTTGGGAAAAAGGTTTCACTTTAAGTAACAATCGTTGTTTGTTTTTGAGATTCGATATAATATGCAATACCGGATGATTATTTAAACGTGTCGCAGGAGCGTCTTTTTTCTCGTCTCTCTGGCTCCCTCTCCGTCTCCCTTCTACGGCTTTCTCCATTCGATCGTTTTTTATTTGTTTCATTGCGATGATCGATAGTTAAGATAAAAATTTATTTATAGTTTATCGAAACGCGATGAAATGTATTGTAAAATTCCATATCGGTTGCTGTCTACTGGAAACAAAATGGGGGTCTAAGCTTATGTATATAGTTGGTCAAGGAAAATGGTTTTTCGAAGGGCGGCACACGAAGCGGTGGTTAAGCACTGAAGATTTCACGTTTGAAAGGCTATGCAATCGCTATAAAGGGCGAATCGACAGCCTATTAGCGTACTGTTACATGAGTACATGGTTCCTAGTCTTTTACGAAAAAAAAAAAAAAAAAAAAAAAAAAAGAATTTCATTACAGGATACAGGGAAATGGATTAAAATCGGGAGCGGTTTCGCCGTCAATTTGAGGAAGAGGGCAATATCTGCTTTAGGTTTTCTCTTTCTGGCAAAAATTTTTCTGCAAGTTTTCATAGTTCACACTTCTGACGAACTTGACATTTTGACCTACCAAAAATCGCTTATGCCCCTTCGCCCCAGAACTTATATTCTAGCTAACAGATTTGATTGCCGATGATGAATATCATGGTGTTCGGCTAGGCAGAGGCGTCGTCGGAGAACTTCTCAAAGAAAGTTTGCAATAGAGTACCATATGATCTTACTACCTCACCGTCAGTTCTAAAGGTTGAAGCACTACGTAACAATTAATAAAATTCCGATAATAATAGTAGGGAGGAGCGATTGCGATAAGAAGGAGCATTTTGTACAGTTAAGCAGCCGAAGAGTAGGGTTTAACGTTATTTTACTAATGCAACTCAACAGTTCAAATTAAAGTTGGCACAACTCGGCCTACGTGGTCGTTTGTTTTGCCTTTTAACCTCTTTATGTAAGTATGTATCAGACTTTTGGATGACTCGTTTCCGGAAAACCGACATATTTTCCCTTCTTACAGCAGTACTCTCCTAGCAGTAGTAAAAACAGTTGTTAACAATTCGGCTAAGTCTTTATTAACTTATATGAGTCAATCAAATTGAAAAATAGAGGTTTTGTCAGGCCTTAAAAACACATATCGATTCGTAGATGTACGTAGGTATCTACAAATACCAAATCAAATATTTTGGGAAAATAATAATTTAATTACCATATCACAAAGGACGAACATGAAACTCGTGTAAATGATCCGAGGAAAGAACTGGTCACGGAGTATTATTTTCTAGTTTGTGATGGTGTCATCATCTATATTGTAGACGTGGTCATCGAATTTCATCATATTCTTTCATCACAACCTCGAACGGTTAACTAGTCAAGTACATTATTTTAATATGGGTAACTATACCTCCATTCGTGATCGTGAACCGTAGCATGTAGGTACGTGTGAGTGCAACATAGGTTGCGGTGTCAGATGTCAAAACCATTTTCATTCACAGATTCCTAATATCTGCCCTCGTCGTTGATTTTAGCCTGAAAACATTTTTATTTCAGATTTACTTTTAACATGGATACACCAAAATAAGACGCGTTTTTAAACATATGAAAAAAAGGAAATGGAATAAAAAAAATTATTTATTTTTTCATCACTATTTTGTGTATAGACCCGGGTAGCACATACACATAATTCGAGTTGATTTAGAAACCCGTATAGAATATAAGGTAATTTAACAAAAAAATAATGAAACTGCGAGAGATAATGCAAAAAAATCAATAGGCTAATTCTATGTACCACCTACTCGTATCTTTCCGGACGTCGCATTGAATGGCTTCTTCTATAGAAATATCTTCCAAGTGTCTTTTTCATGTTTTCCCCCGTCTTCTCGATTCAATATAATGTATTTATATCAGATTACAGTGCTGGGCAACGTACACTTTTCTTCACAAACCACAATTTTATTTTATCTCAAACAAGGTTTGATTTAAAGGTGTAAAACCATTCGAGCTTCCTGAGAAGGATTGCTCGTCTCCCGTCATCTGACGTGTTAAACGTTATACATTTTTAAACAAATTTTTAGTCTTTCTAATGTCTTTTCAATCCAATCTACATAAACCTAGAAAACAAGGATATAGGATCCACTACCGTTCTTGAATATTTTTTCTAGATTAGCTTTAAGAGCGTCGTTGGAAACAGAAGATATGTACTATAATATGAGAATTATCATCTTCTAAAAATTTTTCAGTTGGGTGAAATGGATCTGGAAATAACAAATTTTCAAAATTCCATAATTTGTAAAATACAGGACTATAATATAAAAGTAGTTACAAAGTTCCTTTCAACAACATTATCAGTCTCCAATTTTCATATCACATACAGTGTGGGAAAAAATCACAACAGTTCACAAATTAAAAATCAAAATCATGAAAAACTCAATTTCTGTATTTTAGTCATCACAATAAAATTATTCTCATAGATAAGAAAAAAAAGAAATATTAACTTTGTCTCCACATCATCATAAATGGGATATGAAGAGAAAACAATAATGAATTTTTGTTTGAAGAAATTATAGCTCCAGAAAGGCCCTGTCTGAAAAATCCTTGTTACTATATGGAGAAACTCAACGAGGACAATGGATTTTTTCCATGTTAATGAATAGTGTATAAAGCATGGGAACTGGAAAACTGTGAGAGAATTCATCGTAATTACTAATCAAACTGAAAATAATTGTGAAACATCTGCATTCCTGAATGTCGTTTCATAAACATCCATAATTATATACACACGAATACAGAATTTTTCCAGGTACCTACATGATTGAAAATTATCCACTTTGGTTACCACCAAGTATTATAAAACAAAAAGACCATGAATGAAGTCTGAAAGAAAATGTATAAAAATTATAGTCTATTACCAAAAATCAATACCAAATTTTATATCTGGATACTGGATGAAAATACAAGGGTTGTGGAGATTTATTGCACATAAATAGTCAGATAAGTGTTGTGTGAAAATAATAATTTTTCATAATCTTCTCAATCGGGTGAAATGAATCCGGAAATTACAAATTATGAAAAATGGAACTTTTTTCAAATTTAGTTCTGTGAAAGCTTTTTCTAAGTTTTTCATTCCAGGCTCATAAACACCTTTATCCAAAATCGAATAGATAAATTTGTTCTATTACGATTATACTGTGTATGATGGCATGGAATGAAGTTTAGAAATGCATTTTGTCTAATCTGGACTGATTATATAAAAACAAAAATAATTTTTCAAGGTATTTTCAGATTTTTTTGAATTTTTGAATATTTTTTTAATGGTATTAGGTAATGCTTCATTTGTTCTGTATATCTTGTTACATATCTACTAATGAGATAAATACGCAATGTTCAAGGAGCAACTCAGCACAACCATTAATGATTCCGGAGTTGCAGGTTTTTTATCAAATCAAATTTTAAAAATTTGCGTATTTCCATCTCAATTTTACCATACAAACCTGATTTTAAAGGCTAAAGATTTGGTACTTTTATTAACATAACTAAGTATGTGAAATGAATTAATCTATATTCACTTGGGATTTTGTGGCTGCCTGGACCTTGTTGATTTTTTTAGTTTGTAAATAAGATATAATATCATGGGTGTCATTATGGAGCTCAGGAAAGTAAGCTTGTACCCTTGCTGGCATTTTCATTATTTGTTTTAAATAAATAAAATCCTAGCTTCTTGAGTGTAGTTTGTTTCCTTTTTTTTGGAAGGTTTTCTAGTTTTTGTTTTGCTTTTAAACTCCCCTGGAAATATCTTCCCGAGAGTCGGGCCAGGTTATTCCAAACTATTTAAGAAAAATATTTATTTTAGTTTGTTCTATCTGCGCAAATCACATAGCCTCTTCAAAGTTCTAGGGTCGTATTTTTTCTGTTTAAGGTACTTAATAGATGCTTCACGAAAAGCAAATTACCTAGAAACATTAGCAGCAAGCAAAACCTAACCAACTTACTTCACTTGTGCATAAGTCATAACAACGTTAAAGGGAAATAAATAAAAAGAAAGCAGACGGCGGAATGAAAGAGAAAATCAAAAGTAAAAAGATCAATTTCATAGAATTTGCGGTTGATCGATCATTTTGGGCCGATCATAGTAGATTTTTTGTGATAGATTTTTGGAATAAAGTTCAAGTTTTGTAAAGTAGTAGGTAGTCTTAATATATGAGCGGGTCTGGTAAAAATTTTTGGACTATTGCTTCTGTAGCCTACTTTTCAAAAAAAAACCTTAAAAAACTGTAAAAATTTTAGCAATAAAATGTTCATAAATAATAAATAGACTGAAATAAACTTTTGTTTGTGAATTTATTTTGCTGCAATGCGCTTTGTCATGTCATGGGACACAGCGTATGAGTATTGATGCTTTACCAAGGAAGGAAACGGCATTTTCTTGAAATATGTTTAAATTTTAAAGAAAATCTCGCATTTAATCTTTTAAGGCATTAGAAAATAAAAAATAAAAATAACCGAGTTCCGCTTTGCAGGCTCTACCAATTCTCATGAGGATTAATGTGCATCGTAAACATGAAAATACCTATCCAAACAATAATAAAACATCCAATTTTCAATTAATTTTTGTTTTTTCTTTCATTTATCTTCAAACCACCAAGGAAGACAAAAAGTTATACGGAAAGTATTTCTCCTCTTTTCAGCATTACCAGCTCCTGCTCTCTAACTTAAATAAGGACTGAGAGTTTACGAATCAAAAGAAATTATTTTGCAATTCGTTTCCTACACTTTGAGATGTAGAATAAACCTATAAAATTCCATCAGAACAAACTAACCAAGGTAATGTTAAAAAACATTCAAGTTTATGCAAACTCTTTAAAATGAATTATCAGTAAAATCAATATATATAGATCAAAACTCTCATAAAAAATCCCACAAGATAAATTTTTCTGTCTTGAATTCTACATCTAGAAATTTTACCAGTCTAACTACAATATTTACGCCTACACTAAGTGAAACATAGTAATTAAAGAATTGTGAAATCAATCATCTTCATACCTAACAGCGTCTAATCCCCTTTAGATTAAGAAAAAAAAGGTAAATTTCTGAATTTTGAAAAAAAAATTTAAAAAAAATTTAGTAGATAGGTAATACCTACCTACTCATATAAAAGAGTCAAAATGGAATTAAGAAAGAAATACGTCCGAATGAATAAATTTCAAAGTCTACGTACCATTAGGGAGATAAGATAAATAAAGTTCTGGTGCTCCGCAAAGTCTTTAAAATTATGACAGGTTGGTTAACTTTAGAATCGCAATTAGTTTTGAATGACGTCTACGGTTTTATGAATTGGAATGGACCAATTAAAATGCAACATAGGAAACATTGATATCTTGTTCGTCTTTTGACAACGAAAATTGGTCATATAAATGGTATAATATAAATTTATGGAACCAACAATCAATACAGAATAAGATAGAAGCAATGGAACCATTGATGTCATTTGTTACGAAAGTTACATTTTAGTTGATATCGAAATCAACTAACCCGTATTGATTTTAAAGACTTTGGTAGCTTCTTCCACTTTTAATTCATAGATGATATCAATAGACTGTATTAAAAACACTGGCTGCAGCTATTTGTTTTCGAGATAACGATTTTCCAACAAGTATTAGAAAATAATCTTATGGACTACTAATGTCCATCATTCACTGTCACAAATAAACGATGGAAATATAAGAAAACAGATTTAGTCACCTCAACGAAGACTTAAAATTGATACGTCTTCGGAAAATTTTCAGAAGTTTTCTTCATACGTAAACGTAGGCTATATTCTAAAGTGAGAGGAAAGTTAGAAGGAAGTGGAAAATATTTAAACTTTTTGCACTGTACCAAAATATTTAAATATTTCAATTTCCGGAAATAGAACGAAAATCTTACCTCTCAAGAAAAACAAGCCTGCTATAGGTGTATACGTTTGTGTTTTGTCCTCTATAAATTTCATTAAAGTATTTCAATAAAATCTCCCTTCCCAGAATTCTTTGCACGTTTCTATTACACCAATATTACATGGACTATAAACACTCTGGTTTGTGTAACACATATCTACAAAAAACAAATTAGCCACAAAAGCAGAACGTATTTCACACACCAGGCCAGCAGGAAATGAACCTCGAATCCAAATTGAATCTAATCCACAGGTTACTTATTCGATTACGCAGAAGAAAGAAAAAAAGAAAGAAAGAAAGAGAATGGAGGTGAGATTAAGAAGGAAAAAAAAACTGGAATAATATATCAGAAACACTGCACAACTTACTCATCAATCATCGGTAGAAGATGTTTGGAAAAAAAAAAAAAAAAATAAGAAAAAAGTACATAAATAAAAAGTTATATATACAGTATATATAATGTATAGCCTACGAGGCTGCGAGATGAAATAAGAAAAGATAATTGCAGACTCGGCGTATAGCTGCCATATTAACGTGACGTCATAGCTATCCTCTCTTCTCTCTACAAAAGAAAATACCGATCATGGTTTGAAAACTATCTCCCGCCTGGTATCTTGTTAAGAAAACGGTGTGAACCGCCTACCAAACCCGAAATTAAACAAGAAAGCCAAGCAACACCATCATCCGCGCAAGAAAAATACGACCGTATCTTTCATGGTGGAATTGTTTTTCGGCCATACTTTTGTAATGATTCGGTTTTTTTTTTTTTATTTCTTATTTTTTATTATTATTATTTTCTTTTTTTATTCTTTCCAACTTCTTCTCTTCATTCACCACAAGCATCCAGTATAAACATATACACGGTCAATTGATTATTATTATAGATACCCTTCACACAAATTTTCTGCGGCGAATTTGTCAATTATTGTTTCCAACAGTTTTAATTAACATGGATTTTTCATTTTTGTTTTATTGTTGTTTTTGGCGGTGTTGTTATTTGACTTCAACAGCCGCGGCTGATACTTGAAAAGAAAACAGAAGCTCGTATTAGGGGGTCTTTGGGCTGATAAATAACGATTTTTTTTTCGGAGTGAAACTTCTTTTCCGTGGTAGAGAGAAAGGCTGACCACAAAATTCTATGAACGGGTAACGACATTTTGATAAAACAAAAAAAAAAAAAAAATGAAAGAAGAGAGATAGAAATGAAAGATGAGATCAATTTTTGGAAAATCTACTACGACGAAAAAACAGTTACCGGGATGTTTTCTGATGACTGATATTACTTATAAATTGAAATCGATATTGATTGGAAAACTCATCAATATGTGGCTATACTACCTGTGAACAGGATAAACTGTGTATACAGGGTGCACCAAAGAAGTGATATAGCCGCTAACAGCTTATCAGAAAACTCAAAAAAATGAACAAAAAGGTTTAGTTAAATCAGAACTGTTTTCAAAATGTTTAAAATCATCATTATTTCTTGAAATAGGTAAATCAGCTGGAGAAGTGGGTCTCGAATTAATTGAAATTAAATTTTATGCAGATAACAAAAAAAGGAAATTAATGATTATGCCCCATCCCTATCCAAAAAATGGATTGAAAAATGTATTGTTACAAGAAATGATCATACTGTAACTAGATACCCTATCTAACTGAGAGAAAAAAGTAAAATCTTTGAATTGGGCGTAAGCATCACATAGATACATGGGTGAAATAAGATTTTCATGTCCACTTGTATTTTATATGAGATAAAAATTGCATTTATTTTAGTTTGAGGTACCTATATTACGTATTAAAAATAAACATAATGAAGTAGTAATATCACATTTTTATTAAAAAAACATTTTTTTTTTCAGATCTACTTCGTTGCATCTATTTTTAAAGTATAATATACCTAAAACCAAAATAAATTAAATTTACCCCGTATAAAATAAAATTCAACTTAAAAATCCTATTCCACTAATGTATTTAGATGGTGCTTATGCACAATTCAAAGATGAAGACTGGCTTCAAGTTTTGTCTTTGTAAAATGCTGTACTCTGTCCACGCTAAGATGTACTTGACGTTACAAACCATATTCACATTTACCTGCATGAAACACATGTTTAGTTTACTTTATGAAATACCCTCAAACTGATATTTATCATTATACAACAATGTGAATCTGCACCTTTTCTTCTCGCCTAAACCAACCACACTGTCTTAGTATGGGTGGAGTATAAGGGTTCCATATCTAGTTATAGAACAAAAATCTCTGGCTCTTGCTAGGCTGTGATTTCCGCAGCGTCTGTGGCAAAAACTGTGTAAGTACCACAAATGCGCGTCTCAAAGTATACCTACATTTACACCAAACGAACACTCAATGGTTGTTCGATCTTTTCTAATATTCACTGGGTTACAGGATGTTCGCAGCTGCTCTTAAGGTGGAAAATTTTGTTTATTCTTTTTGGTTTGTTCGTTAGCCGTTTAAACCAAACGAGTACAAAAAATGTTTGTCGTTTGCGTGTTTGTTTGATATAGATGCAGTTTAACATGATGCCTCAAGTACACAGCGGTGACAGCATTTTGCAAAAAAAAATAAAAAATACTAAAATGTATACACTGACAATTTTAAAGAAAAATGTTATTAAATCTATCATAGATTTTCTTACGGAAATTAAGGTTTTGGAGAAACCGAGATCGATTCTAATGGTCCCATTCTGTGGAAACTATATGACCCAGACAGGAAATAAAAAGTTAGGAAAAAACGGAGCAAGCGTAGCAAAATGCCATCACAAAAAGTCACTTGATGCGTCATGTTACACCTCAACACACATATTTGTGGTAAGAATTGTTTCCCAAAAATTCCTTAGCGGAGCATATTCTTTAAAATCACTACAGATCGGTCAACTTCGATATCAACAAAAATACAACTCTTTGACAGATGACATCAACGGTTCCATTGCCTCTATCTCATTCTCCGTTGGTTGTTAATTCCACCAATTTAAATTATACTACATTTAGACAAATTTTGGCACCTCAAGAAATGGGCAAGTTCTTAATGTGTCTGACATTACACTGTGATTGGCCAATTCCATTCATGATATTGTTGACATCACACAAAACCGATTGGGATGTAAAGCCTCAGCTGGACTGCGTCACTAGCGCGGTTAAATTCGGGATAATGAGCAGTTTTTAGCATTGAAAACATACAAAATCAAAGTTATCGAAAACAATTACACAACAACTGTAAGTGGTAGAAAACTGAAATTTTAGGTAAAATCTACATAGGTTGTCTGAAGATTCCCTGATATTTTAGCTGAAATCGTACGTTTATTTCTCGAGATATCGCCGAATTTCTGTTTATATTACCCAACTTGATTGAATTCTTATCCATAAAATAACAGGATGTGAAGCGAATTTCATTAATATCTCAAGAAATAAACGTACAATATCAGCCAAAATTTCAGGGAATTCTCAGATAACTTATGTGTTTCCTAAAAATTTCAGCTTTCTACCATATCAGGTTTTCGTGTAATTGCTTTCGGAAGCTCTGATTGTGTATGTTCTCAATGCTAAAAAACAGTAGGTATATAGGTAATCCCGAAATCAACGAGTTTGACGAATGAGCCACCAGAGGGCGACTACTTTGACTTTAGATCCCAACTGCACCTCGGAAGTTGACTGACCTGAATGGTTTATATTTTTCCTTGTAATATCAGAACAAAGTAGGTACCTGCTTCACTGAGCTTTGCTCGGATAATTAGCTGTTACACTAAAAAGTAGGACAACGTTATTCTTCAAATTCAATATCTAAATTCGAAAGTCATCAATAAAATTAAATAATAGAAGCCAATGTTTAAGTATTAAGTATTAACTATGATTCAAGGTTAAATCATGTAAAACATTTTCTATTCGTCGTGTTTAGTGTTAATCACAAAATTTGATAATAGCAGTTTACAGATCTGAAAAAAACATTCGTTCCAGTGCAGTAGGGGACTATAGTTCCAAGCGAATTTTTCATCGTTTGCTACTATCAATTACTGCTGATGGATAGAGTGAGATGTTCATATCTCTGTTCAACGAATTTTTCCAAACTTAAGAACTATCTAAATCGTTTTTTCGCCTCCAAAAAGCTTTGTCCTGTAAATTTTAGCCACATTGTTGGTTTATTTATCTAGAACGCGTTTACATGCAAACATGCATACATAGGTACACAAATACAAACACATACACAATTATTGCTCGTATTATGTTATAGGATGAAGTTGAAAAGATAGGACTTCGATCAATGAAAAGAGCACAAATAAATCATTAATTGGAAAAAATAAAAATAATTTATTAAAAATCGTAAAAATTGGATGAATACTTAGTTGAATTTTTACTGAAAATCAAACTTTGTGGCCTCAAAAATATATTTTCTTAGTTAGTAATTTTTAGTTCACTTCGTCCTAAATCCTCAGTTGTTGTGTTTTATTTAATGGAGGAACAAAGATTAAGAAGTGAAAATATTTACAGTAGCTGTGTTCATACGGGCTAGACTAGGTCCCAGTTTGACCAGCCTTGTCCTGATTCAAGACCCTGGTCCTATTACTCATTTTCCAATTTTTTAATTTTCATTTTTTTTTAAAAAGTTTGTCAATAAAGAATAATGAAAACACTGATACATTCCGTTTAGAATGGTATTTTAAATATTCTGTTTCAATTTTTAAATGACCTAAAAAATTATCATCAGTTCGTTTCTTTGGAATTACAATAATAATTGATAAAAAATTTTTGATGCACCCACACACACACATCTTTGTTCCGGTTTTGAGCGAGCTTTATAATTATGGTTAACCCAGCTATACTCATAAAGTTCGAGGTTTTCAGCAAATTCTACCTTATTGTCGAACGTTCTCAAAAAGTAAAGAAAATTAAGTTGTTTTGTCTTTACAATAATTTCTTTCGCAAGGAAGGACATTTAAGATAATCCTCAAACCCATGAGAAACCTCTGGTACAACATGAAGAAACCAACCAAAGAAGACGGCTCATATTACAGCCAATGAAATATAAAAATTGATGATGTCGATGCATGAAATATTCAAAGAAGCTCACAGTATTCGCTGTAGGTACAGTTTAAAACATCTGTGGACATTAAATAATTAAATCTGTCAATTTCGATTTTTGCTTAGAATACAACTGCACAGTTCACGTAAGTATAAAGAACATAATTAAGTAATCACAGGAAGAATCCCAAGTTATTATAGGTTACCAAAACAATTTTTAACCCAAAAAAAATTCTACGATAAATTAAAAAAAAAACTAATTTGTTAAATTTGCTTGTTTTGATGAAAATTTCTCCCATTTTCTTCGGTATTAGAATCAATAAAATTGTGAACTTCTACCTGTACCTATTATCGTTTTTTTTTCGGCAGCAGCTGCTGTCGCTGCTGCTTCAGAAAAAAGAACAGCTTTTACACACTACTTAAAATTGGTTTCAGTATGCACGAGCCGAATAGCCTTCATATCAGTTTTGTAAAGGACAGGTAAAACATAAACAATCGCGAAAAGGCGAAAAAAATCTGATTCAGCAGGAAGATGAAGAAGAGAGAACAAAAAAAGGAAGGGTTATTTCTTTTTATTTGCTTCGCAGATAATGAATAGCAGCATCAGTTTACTCGGTCGGTGTTCCTTTTTCGTTATTCTTTCATAAGCACACACATATAGCCTACACGGGAGGATAAACCACAGAAAATTAAACGACCATAAAATACTTGAAACTCCTTTCATTTGGTCGAGTGACCAAAGAATATCAGCCGCAACCGAAAAATGAGGAAAAAATTATGAAGGTATATAAAAAAAAAAGGAAGACGACGAGAGAAGCCATCTAATATTTGAACAAGGGTATTGTACCCCCTGGTGCAATGTTTAATTTTGCAGGATATCGGATTAAAAAGGTACGACCGACGCACTCGACCGCCAATTTTCATGCGAATTTAAAGATGATATTTGTCTTAAAATAGCATGAAAAGGTGGGATACCGATTTGAAGAAAATGGTTCCAACCACAAAAGAGTTGCTGTGCCTTGTTTATATAAATATTTGGGTGCTGGTTTTGTCAAACTGACTGATGGTAAACCAACGTTCATGGATCAGATGATTGCTTTGTTCCTTGATTTCGTGTAACAAATAAAATAAAAAACTATTCAACAGTAGTGTAGGAATGGGGATAAAACAACCTTCAACATTTTTCGAAGACTGATCCAATCAGCCTGAGATTTTGTACATGGTTAAGAGTTATAGGAGAATAATTATTTTATTTATTCTTGAACACAATATTCAATACGGTATAAGTATGCAAAAAAGTCGAGTTTTCACCCAGTGTGACCCCCTTCACCTAGCAAATACGGATTTTTTTGAAAAACTGATGGTCAAGTTACCACTTCAATTGAACACAACATTTCAGCTTTGAAAGAAACTTCTCTTATTTTACTTAATGATTCCTCAGCCTCTATTGAAGCGATTTTTTATTATCTTTAGCTGTTTGAAAATAAAGTAACGAAAAAAAAAGCTAAATAATATAAAATTGTCTGGTTTTTAGAATTAAAAATCTCTCCTCATTCACTGTGAATGATTCCTCCAGCTACTATTCACGCTAAAGAGCTGGGGTTGGATGTTATGGAAAGAAGAGAAAATTTTCTAGAATTTGTTTTTCATTCAATTTGTTCATCACCTTTAGCTGCATGTAAATTAACGTGAATAAAAAAAATGAAAATTAATCGAAAATTAGCCATTTTTTGGAATCTAGAAACATTTTCTCTTTCAATCAATAATTCCTAAGCCGCTATTTTAGCTAGAAAGTTGGGGTTGGTACTGCTGAAAAGAATGAAAAATTTACTTGAATCTGTATTCCATCAAAGTTTTAATTCTTCCTTAGCTACTTGAAAATAAACGAACAAATAAATACAAATTAAAAGAAAATTAGCTGTTTCAGTATCGTTTAAATACATTTTCAAAAGAATTTTTTCTTGAAGAAATTTTTTTTTTGAAGGGTGTAGCAAAAAATAATACGTGTCACTCGTACAAAGTAGGTGATTGGTACTCGTGTGATCTGCATCACTTGCCTTTGGCTCGGGCTGCAAGGATCACACTCGTATCAAAATTTCCTACTTTACAGAGGTACTTGTATCAGAAATACCTATTTTGCAATATTCACCTCAAAAACAGACGTTTTTGCTCATATTAACTATAGGTGAAGCTGGAGATTTTACTCTACTGTCAAAAATAAAATTTTGCGCATGTACAGCTTGGGACTTACTTAGATTATTAAATCAATGTCTTGGATGCGCATGCGCACTATGTATTATCCAACAATGTGAAAAATGCACATATGTATAGATTTCATAAAAAACTGACGGTCAAATTGCCACTTCCATTGGATACAACATTTCAGCTTTGAAACAAACCTCTCTTATTTCACTTAATGATTTCGATGTCTCTATTTAGGCTTCTGAAAAGAAGACAAAATTTTTCTCAAATTTGCTTTTCATATAATTTTTTAGTCATCTTTAGCTGCATGAAAATAAACGAATGAAAAAAATTCAAATTAATAGAAAATTTGCAGCTTTTGGAATCAAGAAACCTTTAATTCCTTATCCGCTATTTAAACTAGCACGTTGGATTTGGTACTGCTGGAAATTAAAGAAAATTTATTTAAATCTGTATTCCATTAAAGTTTTCATCCATCTTTAGCTACTTGAAAATAAATTAATGAAAAAATGCAAATTAAAGGAAAATTTTATGTTTTTGTATTGTTAAATACATTTCCAAAAAAAATGTTGTCTTGTTGAATTTTGTTTTGTAGGGAGTATATTGCAAAAAATGGTATGTGACACTTGCGGAAGTAGCTGATTGCTACTCGTGTCAAAATCACCTACTTTACGCACTTGTAACCCAAATAACTATTAATTTGTATTTAATCTTGAATTAAAATGAAATATTTATTGAGTGAAGTTATCACTGTTTAGATAACTATAAATTGATAAAAAACGAGCTTCAAATATTCTGAAAACTATACCCCCTTCCTTGTCACAGAAAATAATCTCAAAGTAGGGTATGGATTTTGATTAGTATGTAAAAAAAAAAAGTGACCAAAAATATTTGGCTAATCCTCCATCCAAAATTATGCTCTGGCTACGCCACTGCTATTCATTTAATAAAAAGTTCGGATTGAGTTATAATCGTTGCAATTTAATGACTTAGGTACAGACTGATGCTACCATTGAACATTTTATACTCCTGATGTACAGCTAATCGTTGTTAGAAGGTGCTCTTACAGTGAGCATGTAGGTATCAGATGTATTTTCATAATTTTTCATTAATCTACTTTCACGTAGGGGTTGTGAGAAAAGAAAGAACTAAATATCCAAAGAGATTTCAGTGGCACCGACTTGGTAAAATCATTGAAGTGGCTGAAAATGTGAAAATATCTTGATTCACATTCAGCCTAGACAGGAAATTTTTAATTATTCAATGCTAAAAAAAATTATATAATTATGTTAGCACAAAGTACGCTGAATGGTAACTCACAAGCTACCAGTACCTCAGCTATAACACTATAATTTTTATTACATTCCAAATTTCACCTTCATCGGTACCCAGTTGGTTTCATCCTTCATCGTATGATGATAAGCTTAAGTCTAATCTTGTTAAAAAAATTTTTCTCTATTCAATACGAAGTTTTGGCTTACAGTAGCTCGCAACCAATTTTTAATACTGAAAGCAGTTCAATTCCTACAGAAGTTTGGTTATCACTGTGTTAGTACATAATTGTAATACAGATTAAATTTAAACTCTCATCCCTAAAAAAAAAAAGCAGTATATACCTATGTTAGATTCTGATCGCGAAGGAACTTATCAAGTGATTTTCAGAAGTCAATTTTTGCAGGAAAATAAAGTATTGGTTTACACAAGAAAACAAAATTGAAATTCTATCAAACAATAAAAGAAAAATGAAGCTGCGAAAATTTCTGCATGCATGAAAAAAGACATATAGGTATTTTTTCAAAACGTAAAATTTTGGCTTCTTTCTTATTATCAAAGATAAAATGAACCCACAAAAACGACCTTCCTTAGTCACCTATTCATACATTCATATCCTATACACTTTCGTTTTCTGCGAAAATGAGTTGCCCATATAACCTAACCGAAAGTATTTTAAAATATTATCGTGTGGTATTTCATTTCATTTTCACGCTTCAGTTCAGTCCAAAAAAAATCCTAAAAATCAAAATTAGAAACAGTGAGAATTTAAGTCAAAACTGATACTATAGCAGGTTTTTTTTTTTTCATTATTGTTAAGTAAACAAGAGTCTGAAACAAGAGAGAGAAAAACTGTCAACCAAATCTCTGAAGACTATCATTGATGTTTTATTTTTGATTTTACAGTAACAGAGGAAAAAATGCACAGAACCGATAACGCTGTCAAAGAATCTGTTAACTAAGAACTACCTGCTATGCTGAAAAATTTCTCATTCGTGAAATCAATTCATTACGGAAAACTAATTCACTAAATACGAGTCAGTACTTGGCTTTTAAGAATATTTTTTCAAATGAAATGAAAATTTTTGCGATCAACGACAACTGAAGACATTTTTGACCTTTGTAACACCTATGAGAGACAGGTAAAGAGTCAATTATGTTTGTTTTTTCTCGGAAAGAATAATATACTACAGCGATTTTTTAACTAAGTGATCAAATGTCAAACTTTATATACTTAATGGTTAAAAGAAAAAAAATTATTTAAAAATTAAAAAAATTTGAGAAAAAATCTATCGGAAAAAAATTATAAGAGCAATAATTTATTATGGAAACGTGCAAATAAAAAACTATTGCGTAGCAAGCTTCGTAAGAAAAAAAAGTAGATTTTTTTTGTTTAAAAATCACCACTATCATTTAAATTCTTCTAATGAAGTAATATATAAAATATTTATATTTTTTGGAAAAAATTACCAATATCACACAAATACGATACATGCGATAAAATATATTGATTCAGTATCATGTTTTCAAAATATTTTATGAATAAATTTTTAATTTTTGTGTCAAAAATCATTATTTTTTTTTAAATGAAAAATTATTCCATAACTAACACGAGTTTAAGAAATAATTCGATGGTTTTCTTTCCTGCAGTGACAAGAATTGTAAATCATGTAAATAAATATATAAATAAATAAATAAATAAATAAATAAAATAAAAATAATGTGGAATACCTTGTCGTGAGAGATATTCTTACCAGAAGGAAATTCTACAGAATTTAAGCGTGTTCAGCCACTTCGTACATAAGTACGGGTAAGCCAAAACCAAGGCGAACACTGGCGATTTTAGAGCCGGTTCGGGTGGTTTATATACGGCTTATTTACACGCACACTAAGACACGTATGTAAGAATATACGTAAATCTGTGAGGGCGGCCAAGTCGAATCATCCCCTACCGAGATAAGAGATGGCTGACCGGTTCGTGTATGGATTGTGACATTGTTTTGTTGTGTCAAGATTCGGTACTCGTACATTACCTGCATGTACTTGCAGGTAATTATGATCGAACGTATTTAGTGTGTTTAACGTCACAAGGATGATTATTTGTCTGCCCTTTGGAGCGGTGACTGTTGTTGGGGGTCCAAGCCCCTTTACCTCTTACCGGTGAGTCCCCACAGCTACTCCCCCCAGTTTTTGCATTGCAAAAATGATCAAAATGTGCAAGGCCTAGGGGGACGTGCGGGTTTTTACTTCCGCCTCTGGTTAGCCTTCCATTTTGCCAGGGCTCTACCTAACGTGGCCCCGACGCACTCGTAGGATTCCCTACGGGCGTGTATCCGGGCCAGGTAATTTGCTTGGCTGTCCTCTCCTCTACACCTCAGTGGTACTTTTTTTGAGCAGGTGTAGGGATGATGATGAGAGTGAGGGGGCAGCGGACGTTTAAACAGTGGCTTCCTTAACATCGGGGAGTTCAAATTGCCCAATGTCCAGGTGGCCATCTTCGCTTTTTTGTTTGTGGCCCTCTCGGCCGTGAACAAGAATCTCATTGGGTCCCTTTTTTCCTCTGGTTTTGGCTCCGGCTTCGGGGGTTCCGGAGTTGGAGTCAATTTTTTTGGCAACCGTGGAGGAGAGACTATCGGGGGAAGCGGAGTCGTCATCTCCGCTAGGACTTCGTCTACAGGAGGAGCTGTGTCCATGAGCAGCTCCTCCTCTATCCGATCCAGCTCCGTCTTCTGCTTGGTCTTCTTCTGAGTTTGTGAAAACTCAGCAGTTTTCCAGGCAATTTGGGAAGTGGCGGATTTCAGGATGGTATTGATTAGCAGCGACATTAGAATAGGTTATTTGAGGAAAAGGAACCAAAAATATTATTTCAGAGAACACGTCCAAGATCTATGGCAGTTCTGAAACGGGTGAAATTACTGCTGTTTTCGATTTACCATTACAGTTTCGTTTCATTATTTTCACATCTTCTTATCAGTAAAGGGGATAGCGCTTAAAATTCTCGGCCGTATGCAAGTTTTCCAGTTAAGTTCTGATTGGTTTAAGCAAAGTTATGCCTCAAATAAACTCATAGGAATATATTTTTCGAATTTTTATTACAAAGGAATCTCCGCTTGTGACGTCACAACATTGAGATCATCTTTGTGTTTAACGGTAAACGCATGTTGCGATGTTTATTTCCGTATCGCATGTGGATTTGTTTATTCCTGTCGTTTTCTTTTTGTTGGCATTCCTCGTTTCCTTATCTCCGGAGTTTCTTTTGTCTCGCGGAGTTCCGATTTTCATCGCATATTTTTTAGCGGGTTTAAACTTACGTAGCGGATATTACTTTTTTGGGAGTAAATTTTATTTTCTTCGCATTAACCTCTCAGACATGCGAGAAGGATAGAAATTTTTGCATTTTTTACTGCCTAGGGGCCTGCCTATTTTTTGTGGGCTTATGAGGGCCTCTGGATCGAATGTTTTAGTGGTAACATCGTCCGAAAATCTTACAGACTTTTTTAATGTTTTCTGTTGTGAATTATTTATTTCACATTTTTTGACGGATTCTTCTGTGTTTGTTGGTGAATCTGTCTGTATATTTTCTATGTTCTCCCTCTGCAACCTTTTTATTCTTTTATCGTCACTTACCATGTATGCAGGCTTCAATCTGTTGATTGAAATTGTTCGAGGTTCGCCTGCAATGAGTATCACAAAGTTTTTCTCATCTCGTGATACTACTTTGTAAGGATTGGCGTATGGTTTCTCCAGTGCAGATCTCATTTTTTCGTCTCTAACAAATATGTGTGAAGTATTGGCCAAGTGTTTCGAGATGTAAATCTTGGGCTGGCCATGGCGAGCTGCCTGTTTTAGGAAATTGTTGGCATCATTTCTTATGTTTTGTACCATGATTTCGGGGCTAACTTCCTTCAATTCTGTGAAGAAGTCCCCTGGGAGGTGTAGCTCTTCGCCGAATGCTAGTTGCGCTGCAGAGTGACCTGTATCAGTTTGTAGGGCAGATTGAAGGCCTAAGAGGATGGTAGGGAGTACTTCTACCCATCTCTTTGTATCATGAGACATGATAGAGGCTTTGAGGGCTCTATGCCATCTCTCAATTTTGCCATTGGCTTGAGGATGGTAAGCTGTGGTATAACTGTGTTGAACACCAAGCTTATTTGCTAACTCTTTGAAGAGCGAGCTCTCAAATTGGCGACCTTGGTCCGTAATTATGACCTCTGGTACGCCATACCTCGCAATCCAGGTGTCATATAACCTGGCAGCTACAGTTGGAGTTGTTATCTCGTATAGAGGAATTGCTTCTGGCCATCGTGTTGCCCTGTCTATTATCTATTATCGTTAACAGGTATCTGTGTCCTTGAGATGGTGGCAATGGGCCATCCAAGTCCATATGTACAGTTTTAAACCGCTCTGTTTGTTTGAAGGATTTGAGGGGCGAGCGAGTGTGTCTTCCTACTTTGGATTCTTGACAGTTCAGGCAACTGCGAGCCCATTTGTTGCAGTCAGACTTCATTCGTGGCCATACAAACCTTGCCAAAATTAATTTAGCACTACATTTTGGCACAGCATGTGACAGATTATGTACACTGTTGAAAGCCAACCTGCGATATTTTACCGATAGAAATGGCCTATTCTTACCTGTACTGACGTCACATGTTAATAAAACGTCAGTACCGGGAATTTTTCGCTGTCTCAATTTGAGAGTAGTATCATTGTTCGATAACAACTCTTGCAATTCTGCATCCTTAAGCTGTGCTTTAGCTATTTCAGCATAAGGCAATTGGACAGGGGCCGAGATAGCTTCGATTCTACTCAAGGCATCAGCTGGAGTGTTAAGTTCTCCACTTATATACTGAATGTCGGTAGTCAATTGACCAATATAGTCTAATTGTGCTCTTCTCGGCGATGCCAGTTCTGCTTTTTGTGTGAAGGCATATGTTAGGGGTTTATGGTCAGTCTACACAGAAAAACATCTACCCTCTAATTGGTGCCTGAAATGCTTCAACGCAGCAAAAATTCCAAGCAATTCCCTATCGTATGTGCTATAATTCTTTTCTGTTTTTGAGAGCTTCCTAGAGAAGAAAGCTAGCAGTAACTTAATGTTGTCTTCATCCAATTGGTACAGGGTTACACCAATAGCAAAATCAGAGGCATCGGTACTCAGGCATAATGGCAGACTTTTGTCTGGATGAGCCAATAGAGTTGCATTTGCCAGTGTATCTTTGATTTTCTCAAAGGCCTATTTGGCTTCTTCATTCCATTCGAGTGGAGTCTTATCTTTCTTTTTACTTGTCTTAATTAGTGCAAACAGCTTACTTTGTTCGGCTGCAGCATTCTTCATGCAACGTCTATAGAAGTTCACCATCCCCTAGAAACGTCTGAGTTCAGCGACATTTGAGGGCTTTGGGAAGTTCAATATTAGCTCTACTTTGGTCTTCAAGGGGGAAATGCCTTCAATCGAGACTTTATAGCCAAGGAAGTCAATTTCAGTCTGTGCATATAAGCTTTTACCTACGTTGATAGTAAGCCCGTCAGCGTGTATACGCTGTACGACGGCTCTTACATTCTCCTCGTGCTGTTGCTCACCGCCTTCAGAGCAAATGTAAATATCATCCAAGTATGCATATGCAAACGGCAATTCCTTAAACAGTCCATTGATAAATCTCTGGAAAGTTTGTGCTGAGTTGCGAATTATAAACAGCATTCGAAGGTATTCGAATAGTCCAAAGGAGGTTATAACTGCTGTCTTTGGTACATCCTGGTCAGCCATAGGAATTTGGTGGAATGCCCAGTTGATGTCAATTTTGGTGAACATCGTTTTACCCTTCATATTCGCGTTGAAGTCCATGATATTGGGGACCTGATAGCAATCAGGAACTGTTTTGGCATTTAAGGCCATGTAGTCTCCAACAATTCGCCACTCTCCACTTGCTTTTTTGGTCATGTGGATAGGGGAGCTCCATGAGCTTTTTGAGGGGCGACATACACCCTCCTCAATGATGCAATGGAAGTACTCCTGTGCCACTTTGAGTTTGTCAGGCAGTAACCTTTGTGCTCTAGTATGGCAAGGTGGTCCTTTGGTTTCAATGTAATGAACCGTATCGTGTTTATAGGTAGGATGCCTGCGAATTGATGGTTGAGTGACTCCAGGATAGTCAGACAGGATCCGTAACAGTTGTCCGTCAACCTTTGTACAGCTGGATATGTTTGTGTCCAGTCTGTAAGCATGCGTTTTGTCATCCACACAATTTTTAGTTTTGCTATCTATCAATTTGCCCTTTTTGAGGTCAATGATTAGGCCGTAATGTGCAATGAAATCTGCACCCAGGATCTGGTTTGGAACATCAGCAACTGTGAAGGACCACGTCATGTTTTTCTTAAGTACGATGTCGACTTTGCTGGTCTCAAGTCCGTAAGCTGGAAGGTTTTGACCATTCACAGTACAGAGATAGTATTTCAGAGGAAGTACTTTTTGGTTTTTACTTACTGGCAATATACTCAAGTCTGCACCTATCAAGTACCATCTCCTATTAGTCCTGTCCTTTATGAACAGGCGGCATGAGTGTCTTTCCAAGGGGTCTTCAGCCGCATAGATGGCCCCTCGTTCTAGTTTGACGCCTCCTTGGTATAGGATTTGCCCCACCATTTGCACCTGTTGTTGCATTTGGTGGCCTCTGCGCCAAACCTGTTATGGAAGAAACAACTCTTTTCATCCCAATTTTGATACTGGTTTTTGGGTGATGATGTTCTTGGAGGAGTTGAACTCTGACCCCTGTTATTGGAACTAGATCTGCGGTCTCTGGACCGGGACTGTTGTCCTTTGCTGTTGCTACTGTTGTTGTTGTTGCTTCTTGACTTAGATCGTTGTTGCCAGCTACTATTGGATTTTGTGGAGCTTTGGCTTTGGTTCCTCTTTACTTCCTCGGTCAACTGAGCTATTTGGGCTCTAAGTTGAGCGAGTTCACCAGTCTCTGCAGATACTGCACTTACCACAGGCTTTGACCTAGTATATTCTAGCGCATTATCTGCTGATTTCGCAAGGAAGTCCAAGTCTGTGGATGTATTTATTACGGTCAAACCTACGGTGGTTAGGCATTGCACAACACTTTGAGGAAGTTGTTTGCAAAATTGGTTGCCTATGACAGAAGGGGCTACAATATTATCCGCCTTCTGCCTCAATTTTGCCATGAAGATTAAGGGTTTGTCATCCCCCATCTTCATACCACCCATCACATCATCGTTGATTTGGTTTTTAGTTTTCCCAAACACATTCTTGATCTTTTTGACAAACCAGGCATATTTATCATCTTCTGTCAAAGGGCATTCCATAATATCCAGAATGTGGCGGATTATCTGCGGGGGCATGCCTCCACAGATGTGGAGATACCGCTGGTTCAGAGTTATGTTCTCTGTCTTGAACCTGCCTTCCAAGAGAGTCAACCACAAGTCTACCTTGTTGGGCAGAAATTCCAGGATCTCTATCCTCCGTCTATAGAAGTTGGGGTTTTGCCCTGGCTGCAATTGCAAAAGTTGCATAATCTGAGCCAAGACTTCGGGTGTCAGCTGTGGCTGACTACTACCTCCCTGCGATGGTTGTGGGTTTTCCGTTGGTGGTGGGACCATTGCTATGTCTTTTTGATGACAAGCGTATTCCACAGGACTACTTCCTTCCTTGCTGGTTGAAAACACTGGCTCCTGTGTTTGTAGGACAAGTGTTTTTGGGTCAGAACTTTGGCTTAAAGTTCGACCACTTCTCAATGTTTTAACTGTTAACTGTTCTTTATTTATTGCAGTTCCCAGTCGTGCTAATTCTGGGTGTTGAGGGCCATCTTCCAGATTTGTTAAATTTGTGGAGTGTCGAGTCGAAGTTGGGGGGTTGGGGGATGAGTCCAACCTTCTTCCTCCAGGTCTACTGTCTGGTTTCTCTTTGTTTATATATTTTAAAGAGAGGGGTATAAATTCCCACTTCAGCAGACTCTACTTCAACGACATAAAAGGTGTCTTAGTCTGCAAAAAAATATTTTTATTTGCTGAGCAAGCAAGTATCTTGCCAGCGCACCGCGCCAAATTTTTATAAAAGCGCAACACGCCTAAGGACACCTCACAACGTAGCCAAAAATCACGTCGGGGTCACCACTGTGGAATACCTTGTTGTGAGAGATATTCTCACCAGAAGGAGATTCTACAGAATTTAAGCGTGTTCAGCCACTTCGTACATAAGTATGCGTAAGCCAAAACCAAGGCGAATACTGGTGATTTTAGAGCCGGTTAGGGTGGTTTATATACGGCTTATTTACACACACACTAAGACACGTACGTAAGAATATATGTACGTCTGTGAGGGCGGCCAGGTCAAATCATCCCCTACTGAGATAAGAGATGGCTGACCAGTTTGTGTACAGATTGTGACATTGTTTCGTTGTGTCAGAATTCGGTACTCGTACAATCGAACGTATTTAGTGTGTTTAACATCGCAAGGACGATTATTTGCCTGCCCTTTGGGGCAACAACTGTCATCGGGGGTCCGAGCCCCTTTACCTCATACCAGTGAGTCCCCACAAATAATTACATGAGAAAAAAATATCCGACATTGCAAAATGAAGTATAGTGCAGTTGTCTAGCACTAGTTCCAAAATATTAGCGGAGATTATTATAGTGTCCGAGTTTAAATCTAGTGGGCGAAAATTGACTTTTTGCTGAGATCCTATTAGATTTAGGTTAAAACGAGTGGTTTTCTCGATGAAGGCTTGAAAACAAATTTTTTAGAACCATTATCAGAAGGGTAAAAGAAGGAAAATCATACTCAATAGCAAATCCGTTGGGAACAAATTAACCAATAAAAACCAAAATTAGTAGGTCTGGTCCTTGTATAGGAGGTACTGTTTGTACCAAATTTTGTGACTATTGAAGGAGAATTGCAACTTTTATTGAGATAACATGAAAAATTAGCACCTTCAACAGCCTCAGGGAATGAACCATCATACCAATAGAAACCATATTTAGAATCATGTTAGATATCCATCGAATCAATACATGTACGAAATTTTGTAACTAAAGGTTAAAAATTACTCCTCTTAAAGCCATTAATCTACCAAAACGGCAAAAAAATCGCCTTCTCAGACGTACCGTAAGACCTATCCACCAAAATCAGAAAATATTGTCCTTGACCTAAAGCACATAGGTATAACAAATTTCAGGCCTATCAATTGAAAATTGCGACCTGCACTATGTTCAACAAAAAATGCATATCAACTGACCTATCGGACGTAATATCCGATCAAGATCAAAAACAATGTAATTTTTCCTTAGATGGATCCAAATATGTGTTTCAAATTTCGAAACCATCCGATCAAAATTACGGCTGGAAATGGACTCAATGTAAAAGGGGCAACATAAAAAAAAATGAATCCTCAGTAATAGTTCCAAAAGGCTCAGAAAATCATGACTTCACTTCCACTCTTGGGTTCACAGACTCAGGCAATTTTAGAAAATACATTTTTGAAAAAATCTACTTAAAAATGATTGTACGTCATTTATTAGTAATTAATTAAACTAAAATCGCCACAACAAACCGTTTCTTAGAATGAGTACAACGAATAGCCAATAAGTAGGACGCAAACTACTTCTTCCATCAAAGCCTTCAATGAAAACTTTCTAATTTTTATTTACAAATTCTCAGTTTTCAATTGAGGTATCACCGATTTTGTAACAACTGGTACATTTATAGCTGATTTATTTATGTGTATAGGTATTCAGTATACTTCCTGATACATTTTCCCTGATGCATTGTTATCGGATTTTTATTTACTCCCTTTAACCTACGGTTTACGAAAGTTAACATTTTTCTCTTGGATAACTTGACCGACATTGAACAAAAAAAAAAAAAAAAAAAAAAAAAAAAAAAAAAAAAAGGCAAAATACATATAGACTAGGGAGGAATGGAGAAAAAAAATAAAAAAAGACAATTTGACGACAGACGTTTAAATTTTTTGTATAATTTTCCAAGTGCACGTTTATTACATTTCAAATATAAGAAATAAAAAAATAAGAATCGGTCATTGGTGTCAAACTAGTAATAACCGGTTTTCTTTACCTTTCGTAGGTAATTAATATTGGAGATATAAAGCCAGCATTTTCTTTTAGCCAGGGATATTTTTGCTCTTTGTGGTTTGTTTGATTTATTTATTTTATTTCATTTTTTCCTAACTTTTTTTTTTAACGCTCTTTCTTCCTCCATTGTTTTTGTCATGTTATTCATTGGTTTACATTATTTTAAGTTTAACATTCCTTATATAAAATATAGTTTTTCAAACACATTATATTTCTCTCACGAAGTTCTTTGCAATTCTATTGGATACCGCCGTTTAAAAATCATGTTTTTTATTGGTCGGCAGTTTATATACGAACACACTTTTTCTTATACAGATATATACTGAGTATATATGTACACATAACGTGAAACCATGGTATTATCATTTATAATCGATGCTGGAATGTCATACTTCATAAAAATAATGATGGTTCCGGAATGCATACAAAACTTTTATTTACTATTTTCCCCCTCCCTATCTGAAGACGTTTTTACAGGACTAATAATACCGCAAAAAAAAAATGAACCAAACAATTTCGAGCGATAAAAAAAAAAAATCAATATAGTCTATTAGAGATACGTTGTTATAGAATCAGTTAATTTTTTTTTCATTTATGGAGATTCAAGTTTTTTTTTGAATTGATTCTTTGTTTGGCTGGCTGTATCTTTGTTTTGTTTCGAAAAAATATTTCGTCGTAAAAAAATATACATATGTGTACCTGTAGATATATATTTGAAAGAGCAAACAACAACTTGCTAACTGGTTGTGTCGCAAACTTATTATCTTGTTTAATAAGCTATTAATGAAATAAATAAAAATTGACGATAATTTTTCTTCTTTTAACGCCCGTCTATCTGCAATAAAATGACAAAAAAGTGAAGTAAATAAATGGTCATGGTTTAGCAGGGTCAGATTGACTGAGGGGGCAAGAGAGGGAAATACTCACTTTTTTTCTCCAATACTAGAGAAACTTTAGGTTGGACGTTAATGTGTATTTATGGTGGATTTGGTGTCAACAGTTAAACGGAAAATTTTTATTTTAGAATAATTTACTAAAATTACGACACGAATCGTCTACCCGGTAATTTGAAGAGAACGTTTTGTAGTTATTGAAATTTTTTGGAATACTAATTTCGCCTATCTCTCCAAATTTGTACGTTAATGAATTTTTAATTTCGTTTAGACGCTTCAAGATTATCCTCTTATTCCAAAATTTTCAAATTTCTTCATACGTTACGGCAGATCGGTTTGTTTTTTAAGGGTGATTTTTTTCTTTTCGTTTTCTCTGCAATCTTATCTTCATGAGTGAGCACAGAAGATAATTAACATCCCTTTTCTTTTTGTTACAGATTTTATCGGCAAGATTTTAAATCCTTCTGTTCACGTTTTGAGTCATTTAAGATAAAAAATTGAACAATAAAAAATAAAATTTTGAAATATTTCGAAGTTTTTAAATGTTCCTGTGGGGACGGTTCCCTCTTTGCTTCCCTCAGGGCTCGGCCCTGCGTCGACAGACGGGTCGCAGACCAAAGTCCGCAACCCATACTAATTGTGCATTGCACGTAAAACAAATTACATCGTCTGTATGCATTCATACAGACGATGTGTTTCTGTGTTTACCGTGAGGCGGTAAACTGAGGAAAGTGAGTATGTAATACTTACATACTCAATGACAGTATACGTGCTGCAGTCTGTATAAGGTACCGCCTCGCCTTTGGACGATTGCCCCAGTTAGGAAGTACGCTTTGTGTACGGTTAGGCACTTCAACCAGCTGGCTACCAGTACCGAGAAAGAATTCGGTCGCCCCGCATGTAAACCACTGTCTCCCTCAAAGGTTCCATGAACCCCATGTAGGTAGCATCTACCTACAGTTCCCAAAATGAAGCTCTAGAAAAATCTTAAAATGATTTGCTCAAAAAACACTGAACAGGCAATAATTGGGAAAAGGAAAAATATTTTTACAATACACAATCAGAATAGCAGTGTTTACACTGACATTTTGGAGCAAAGAGTAGAACTTATTATTCAGCAGTCAAACGTACAGACTGTAGAGTGCACTGCAACTCCGGCACTAATATGAACAAAAAAGGTGAAGCGATTGAAAAATGCTTTGGCTCTTATGGAAATTTGATCGCGAATTTCCTATTACAGCTTCTCGGAAGTTATTTTAATATCTTACCACGAACATACCAACTAGGAATTTCTAAAAAAAATTGAATATTGGAGGACAGTGCATGTAAAAATTGTAAGTTGGTGAAAGAAGTGTTTCAATAAAAATTATGAAAAAATGTAAAAAACTACTTGAAAAATGGTTCGGAAAAAAGTTAACCAAGTATTAACTCGATTCATTTTATTCAGAAAACTAAGGAGATTCCAAATAGGTCAACAATTTTAATATAAAAATAAAATTTTCCAAATTATATATTTATAATTTTCGTTGCTTACAAATTTGGCCACCAGATGGCAGCCACTTTGGTTTAACTGCGGAATTGATGAAGTGTAACATCGATGTAAAGTGAACATGCTTCCAAGTGAACATGTGATGCACCTTTTTACATCAACGCACATTCACTTTAAATCGAGGTGTTCACTTAACATCAATGACTAATAAAACATTTAAGAGGTACATTTTGAGATTTTTTTTTTTTAATTGTATTTTGTATTATATTTTTCTTTTATGATTTTTTTTTTTTTTTGTAAAAAATTGAGAATGTTGAAGGAATGAGTTAATACTTGAGTAGGGGTTGATTAAATGTGATTTCCTAAAATTAATTTGATCAGGGAGAACAGGGTTTTAAGTCAGCAATAGCACAATCACATCTTAAGAAGATAGGGTGAATCATAGTTTTTTGTATTTAAAAGAGAAATAAGGTAGAAATTGGTTACAAAGAATTTCAAATGACTGTGAAATTTGTTTGTTGAAGCAGGAATTTGTTGTAGCAAGTAGCTGGATACAACAAACAAATTGCTGTAACCAGTTTGTTGTGTATATGTGGGTTTATAAAATATAATGGTAGTTGCAAATTGATCAGTACTAATCATCAACAATACATAAAATTTTTACTTTCACTGGGTGTTCAAATGGAATTAAATACTAATTAAATAATAAATAATAATTTTTAAAAATATAAAAGTGACTTCTGAAAGAATACTGTGATTGGATGGAAAAAGCAATTTGTTGTAAGAAAGAAATTGAGAAAGAACAGGTGATTTTTTTTATTGTAGTCAGTTTTTTGGCTTCACTTGGCAACAAAATCTATTTGTTGTAGCCAACAGTTTGAAGTAGCTAATTTTTATTATTAACATAGAAGTAAATGGAGTTCTACTGAGACCAGGCAATTTGGATATTGTTACCAGTTATTTTCTGCTGCTGGTGTTTGTTATAGTAATTTCTACTGTATCTCTTCTAACCATCAACCACGGTAAATGTATTTTCCAAGTATCAAATTTTGTAATCACAATATTGAAACCAGCGGACGAATTTTTCTCACATTAAATACCAAACCAATCTCAATAGTCTCTAGCTACCTCAAAAATTTTAGGCAAAAATCTTTCAACTTACTAGAGTTATCCATATGACAACATGGTGGGTTTGCAAAACTTTGAGAACTTTTACCTCAGAAATTATAGAATGAATTTTGAAAATTTTAATACGAATGTATTGCCCACAAAAGTCTTTAACATTATTCCAAGTTTCATTTCTGTACTTAGGTCAAAAAACAGAGGCACGAAAATTGGCAAAATGAGTAAAAAAGTGGAAATATGGGGTAAAGGTCTGTAAGACGGCGCACCTAGTTGTTAAGTCACCATAATTTCATAACAAATGGTTAAAATTTGCTGTTTTGATATGTTATAACCCAAACTTTTGTCTATAACATATCTAAAGCACAAATTGTGGCACAAACTACAACTGCAGCTATAATGATTTTTGCAAGACGTTTCAAAAATGTAATCCCAAAAAGCGTGTATAAGATTGTGCCTTTGCATTCCTAAGATTGCGTACCTCCATAAAATATCAGTTTTGCAAAATGTGATTAATTGTTCTCTTGATATGTTATAGACAATGGTTTGCACTTTAACATATCCAAAAATAGTAGAGTTTTAATCATTAGAATTGAAGTTATGGTGACTTAATCACTACATGTGTGATCTTATAGACCTTTACCCTGCTCCTATAATGCTTTCTCCATTGAGGATTATGTCAGTAGTTAAATTTAATAGGCTGATTTAATTGTAAATCTTTCCTATTAATTTATTTTAATAGCAAAAAAAAAAAGATACGTAAAATAGAATGCAACATTATTATATGGTATGTGCGCGATTTTGGACTTATGAATTGAATTTTTAGAAGCTATTTTTCTCCATCATAAATGCGCATGCAGTTGAACTCCATTATATCATCTAAAAGCTTATTAAATGTGCTACCTGGCAATATATAACGTAGTTCTAGTTCAGACCACCTTGTTTATTGTTCAGCAGCGCTACATAGTGAGAAGTCCAAGATCTGGACCTAAAATAAAAATTATTTCTGACAAAATAATGACATCACAACTTGAAGACAATTTTTTGGAAATGAAATTCGAATTCGGACATTATAATATCCGAATTCAAACTCGTATTCAGATGAAGACATGAAGACAGAAATAAAATTTGATTCTTTTTCAGGCAATTCTAATATATTTTATTTCAGTATCGATTCATCCAAATTCAGACAACTTCGGACAAATAATTTGGTTCGATCCGACAGACTGGCGCCATGAAATATATGGGGATGAACACAAATTGAATGGAAGTAAAAACCTACCGATGGACATGAATGCAGCCAACCTTGTTTTGCTTTATCTCTCGTTTTTCCACTCTTTGCTTGCTGTTTGCAGTCATATTACATTTTATTATATTTTATTTTATCAGTCATCCACTTGCGCTTAGCCTATTGTATGTCGACATGTATATTTTGCTATCTGTAATTCTATTGGCTGCACACATATATTAATTCCTCTCGCTTTTTATATTATCAACATCGCATGTTTGAAGGAAATTAAGCAGACAATAAGTGGGAAAATTTCTCTAACAAAAAGTACTAACTTGTAAAGACAAATTCTAATTTTAATTCACTCTTGTTCTGGCAGTACCCGGTACTAAGTTCGTCTTTACAATGTAATCCTTCTTGTGTAGGCGGATAGTAGCAAGTCCAAGTCTCAAGTCATATGTTAAAGTCCTCGCTTAGGCAATTTATTAAGTGTACCATCTTTGGATGTAGATTAACTTCAATCTGATTTACGTTGAAGACAAACTAGGATAGTAGTTAGAATTCCAGTTAGGTTCAGTTGAAGACAAAAGGCAAAATTGGGGATGTTCTTTTATCATGAAGGATCAGTAATGACGACACACAAGTCATTTCTAATTTTGTCAGTTTACATATCGCACTTCTAGGCGATCTTTTGAAAACACCTACGAGGTGAAGTTTAAGTCATCAATACGATCAGATGGAGTTCCTGGCATCTGTTAGGAGAGAAATTTGGTGTGTTGAAGACAAATTTAGGACAAGCTTAGTTCAAGATGACTGCTTTGCCCTGTCAATCAAAGGCCGTGTACAGCCTTCTTTTGCACATAATGGATTTGATTTCATCTATGTTAGTTTATTTTCTCACCTCACCCTCACTTTAACCAAAAGCTCCGAGACCTAAAGTTTCATATTAGGAGTCTTTTACACAATACAACCATCACTTATGAAGACAAACAATTAGGTGAAGACACAACAACTTTCTGATGGTTTCCCCTACTTGTTATCTGCAATAGCTTTTTTTTACCTTTTTATTTTTCCACTGTACACTTTGCTTTGTTCCACTTTGTTGACACTATAATTCTTTTGTAATTATAGTCTTTGACAAAATAATTCTGCTGATAGTTTTTGTATGTTTCGAACCTTTTATGGATCGAAACTTTGTTAGGCTCTTCTGTCCACACAACCCAGCTTATTGCTGATTTGTCATATTAATTTGCTGAGATATGAAGACAATTGTAAGCTGTGTTCCACAGTGTCCGAAGAAGTATAATTCAAGTCAAGAAGAATTCAGCCGTAGGATATTGTCAAAGTCAAAGAAATAAAATGTTTTGAAAACACAATTCAAGACCCCTCAATTCAGTGTTTCGGCTGCATGATGCCCTAGTTTTAGGACATTGTGACGTCATTAGCATTTAAACACCACAATACATTAAAGGTTGACTTTATGAGCTCATCGATTTCAAATTGCCTCTTGAAAGAAGGCAATTGATTTCGGACTCCTCAATAGTTATTCCAAGTCTGTGTGTGGATCTGCGTGAGTGGGCTACGTTTCACACAACGTTTTACATTTACAAAATCGTATTTTAGAAAATTCATTTTTAAGGAAACTTATTATTACTTTCATCAAATACTCTTTCAGTTTAATTTACAAAACAAAATTCATCTAACACATTTGGCAGTCTACCTTAGATTTTGCGAACAAAAACGATAATCCATTTTGAAAGCAAGATTGATATTACAAATTGACTAATATAATGGAATACAAAGTAAATAATATTCGAAAATTTTTGACAAATGAAAGCTAAATCCTTTGAAGATGCTCTTACATCCATCATATGAATTATTTAGTCAAGTTTCCGCGTGAAACTCCAAATTTTCAGAATAAAATCGGAAAATGGAAAAATTTTTAGTAAAACATTTGAAATTAATTAAATTTCTACTGATACTTTCATCTTAAATTTCATGATGTAGCATTTAAAATTAAAAAATTCCGAATAAGTGATTTACCGGTACCATAGTTTGTTAGAATGCCTCCAATTTTAAGTAAGGTTTTTGTACTCCATTATCCACAAGCCAAACAAGGGTGATTAAAAAACAGAATCCGTCTTTTAGGAAATTTACCCGAATTCGGAAGTAGTTTTCTTTGCCTTTCGGACTCGAATTATCGTCTTATCATTTTATCGCAACATCAGGAATACTATCAGTTACAAAGGTTTAGTACAATGTAACACTGAACGGGTAACCAACAATCTGCACGTCGCCTCTAGACCACTCAATACTACAACAATAATCCAATACAGTTTTGTTATGACACTTCGAGAAACTCAACAATCAAGAATGACTGAAAAGTTGTAAAAGACAGTCCGACAAAAAATTAATTACCTGTTCATTTTATATTTAACTCATTTCTCTTCTCAATCTTTTCGCATGTTATTGATTTGTTTCTGCAAATAATCTGCTTCATTTCTACTCAAATGCCCTTTCACTCTTCTTCTTCATCTACTCCATATACCTATATCTGGTCAGATACTCAACCTACCTCTTTTCAGTTTAGCTTCCTTAATCATTTTCTGTTCAAAGATTTTCTCTTACTCCCCGTTTCCACACTAATCCACTAACACGTACTTGAACAGGTAAAACTGAGGAGAAGAAAATAGAAAACAACGTCGCTATCGAATATAAATCGACATAAAAAATGTTGAATAATTGCCAAGGGAATGGAAAAATTAATTTTTTTCAGCAGGTATGGATTTGATGAATGAAGACTTTTTGGGCACGACAAGCGTTTGGATATTGTGATGATGTACCTTATTATACACTGGATAGACGAATCCAAGTTTACTGAAGTGGAAATTAGATTAAACATTTGTTTATTCATGAGGGCACGAGTTTAAAAATGTAAAGAACTTTTTTACCAAATACATATATTATGCATAGCCTACACATAGCCATGATTAAAAGAGAAGTGTCTGTTTCACACGCTGGTATTTTAGCATCTGCCATAGCAAATTAGTTCATAAAATGACTGTGAATTAACTAATCGCAACGCAGGCAAAAAATATATGCAAATGATATGCGTAGTCTGAAATAATTTCCTTCAATATACTTTACCAATTTGCAAACAAGGGGAAAAATTGCGCTTTTTCAAAGATTCTTTTATACTTTAATTTTCATCAGATTCAATATTTAAAAAAAATGGGTGGACACAGAAAGTTAAATGACGGCATATGTGTATAGTTGACTAGACGGTTCCTTGAATGAAAAAATTTCTGTTTTGATATTATGTGCAGCGAGAAATGTCTTTACCTAAGAACACTTATGGAAAATGGTAGTAGGCACAGTTAAAATAAGCTATAGCTGGTTTTCATGTTGTGAAAATCTACTTAAAAATTTATTTTGTGGTTCATTTTTCAATAATTTCACATAAATGAATTCAAGATCTAGGACTAAATACCTAATCTTCACGTCCTTGGGCCACTTCTCTTGTCACTGATACAATTTACTAGTTCTTCCTAGAACTGGATATGTATACAAGCTATTGGAGGAAACTGGAAGTTGTAGCAAGCAGAAAAAATAAACAAATAATATTTCATCAAATCAGAGGCGTAAATACGAGGTGTTTCGATGATCAAACACCACCCTCAAAAGCCTTTTTTTTCTTTAATAGATACCCTAAACTAAAAATCAATCTATTTTCAAAAGAATCGATATTTCTCTCTCTCGCTCTTTGTTTTTTTCAATATCAATAATGTTTCTTTCTCTATTCTCTCTATTCTCTCGAAGGCACATACAAACTAGTTATTCGTATTAAATAATATTTTATAAAATAATAAAACTCATTCATAAAATTACAAAAAAAAAAGAAAAGAAACTGGATATAGGGATGAATGCAATACGCTTACCAAGAATAGATAAAAAAAAATTACAGATCAGTCAGGGTCTCCATCAAATTCGTTAATTTTTGAATTTAACTCAATTTTTTTAAATTTTACACGAAGTTTCTAATAAAAAATATCGAAAAACTCAACAAAAAATAAAGTAAAGTTAATAAATTAATAACCAGAAGTTTATAAAAAATATGCATTTTCGACATTTTTAAAACCGAATTACTACATTTTGTGAAAATTATTTAAACAAAAATGATAACTTGCATTATTATAGATAGGAATTGGTATAAGATACACGGATAATTTTTTTTCTCTCACTGTGGGATTTATTTAACTTACTAAAAAGTAAACGAATCATTATTTCAGCGTGATCACTAAAAACAAAAAATAATGGTAGTTCTCTATTTACAAACCTCTTTATTTATTCTCTAATATTATTTAATAACTTTCGCTGGGCGGAGGGTGTAGAAAGAGAGAAAATAATATTATGTTCCTTAAATACATCAAGTTGACTAGATGCCGTGAAAAAGTGTATCACGTAAGTTGAAAAAATGCATTAATCAGTAAAAGCCATTTAATAAAATTCTGCTGTAAACCATAAAATATGCAGATAGACAATATAATTTTTAACCACGAATTTCGTTTTCAGCATGTTTTCAATAACTGCATTATTTGTAGTGGGCTAATAGTTCCTTAATATTATAAATGGTTTAACGTCCAAGGGACAACAAAATATATGATGATCTCTCACGCAAGTCAGAGCTCTTACTGCCGCAACTACCTCAGCGTCAGTGTCTATTAACCACTCCTGCACATTGCGTTGTGCGCAGGAGGGTCGGGGCGGAGCCCACAACACTGGGGGCGGTGTACCGAGAAGGGGCCTTTGGAGGTCCCTTCAAAAAAAAAATTGATCTGAAAGAAAAAATTGGTTGACACAACAAGTTTATATGAAATGTATAATAAAAAATTACAAAACAAAACAAAACAAACTTATATATGCTAAAGTAAAGAAATTAATAAAGTATAACTACTGAGTCAAAAATACTTTGGCTTCAGAATGGCAAACTGCTAATGCGACGGAGGAGAGACATATGAATCTAATGGCCATAAAATTCATTTTCTGAAAGGATAAGAAAGGAAATTAGCGAATTCTAATTAACTGAGGTAATTAAATCTCAGTCACTGAGATAATTAAATCTAAGATAAGTTGCATGCATGCACTGTCACCTACTGTCCGTGTTCTTTCGTGAAAAGTGCTCGACAACAGCAGTGGGTGTCAAAAAAAGATAGGTTAGAGGTCACCTGGGCCTCAGACCATCGTTTTGACTACCCCCTGAAGACAGTTAGGGTCGGAAGTATGTAGAACAATCAAGTTTAACACAGTCCACTTTAGCATATGTTGTGAAGTCTTTCAGAATAAGGCTCTACTTAGGTGGAACATAATTGGTAACCACTGGTTTCGAGCAATTGAGCTCCAAAGGCGCAAGGTACTTTAGTGGCCATGAGGTCAGTATCTTGCTCGGGAGTTCAATTCTAGCGTGGCGGATTTCTCCATCACTGGATTTCTCAAGTTCTACAATTTTAGCGATTTTGTAGACACCTGGTTTGTTAATAAAATCTAATACGTGGACCAAGTCACCTACTTCTGGCTTAAAGGGAGAAGTACGATAGGCGTTAGGTACACCCTTGGGAGGAGTATCTCTCAAGTGTATTAGGTAATATCTTTTCCAAGCTACCCAAAGCTTGTGAATATACTCTTGGTCTATTCTCCATAAAGTTTGGAGTTGTTTCGAAGTTGGCGTAATTTCAGCCAGCTCTGAATCAAGATCAAGTGTAAAAGTTCTAAAATTCGCGTGCAGGAAATGGGCTGGAGTTAAAGTTAACTGTTCAGCTTCATCTGCAGTAGGGCATAATGGTCTTTCATTGATGATTACCTGAATATTTTTCAAGGCTGCCTGGAAATTGTGCTGATGCACAGGATGATGTCCAACAACGTGATAAACCAATTTCGGAATAGTAATTGATTTCATAGGCACGACTCTTGTCTTGCCTATGAGGTAACGTAGCGATGCTGTACCAGACTCCGCGTTCTTAAAACGTAGATAAGCAGCCATCGCATAGGCAGTTTGTGAAGCGTCTACAAAGACATGGACCTCGCAATCATTTGGATTATAAGTTCCACGGTAGATTTGCCTCGGAAAACAATAATTTGTAGTTTGGTGAAGGTCTTCGATAAGTACTGTAGCTAACTTTTGAAGCTGCGGTGAAATAGGTTCGTCCCATTTATAATTTTCTAACCATAGGTGTTTGATAAACGTCCTAGATGGTATAAAGGCTGGTGCGAACCAACCCATGGGGTCATAAAAAGAAGACATTGCTTGTAAAAATGAACGTTTAGACCAAATTGTTGTTTGAGTGGTTACTGGGGGCATATACACAAAATCCTTAATCATATCCCAAACAAGGCCTAAAACTTTAATAATTGGCTTATCTAGAGCTTTCGAAGGTTCGAAGTCTTTTTTCAAGGCTTCATCATTCGTGCCCCATTGAGCGAGTTCTATGGAAATGGCATCTATTATGTCATTAGAACGCTTATAAAGTTGTAAACCTTCCTCTTATGTAGGGAGGAAGTAACTAAATTATCAAAATAAATGTGATCTGCAAACTTTTTACTGAATTCAGGATCAACTTGTTGGTAATGATGTAATAAAATCGCTGCTAATAAAAAAGAGGAGTGATAATTCCGAAGGGTACTCTTTGGAATCTATAAATAATTATATTATCTCCGGACAAAGGTTTAAAAGGATCCTTTACTCAGATAAAACGACATACATCCCTATCATCGGGGTGAAGTTGAATCTGATGAAAAGCTTTACAAATGTCGGCGATAATGCCAATTTTATCTTTTCGAAAAGTCATCAAAATCTTCAACAAATCCGGTAATAGGTTTTGAGCCTTTGAAACATACAGTCATTTAACAAATGGCTGCTGTTTTTAGGTTTGGCGGATCCATCAAAAACTACTTTGAGTGGAGTGCTCTTAGTTAAGTCCAAGATGCCTTTGTGGGGCATATAATGGATTAACTCAGGCTTACTTCGAGGATCCACTTTCTCATCATTTGTAATTCAATGAGAGTTTCAAAATATTGGGTATACTTTTCGAAGAGTTCTTGAGATTGTCATAATTTCGGCAATTGGTGTTCAAGTCTCTTGATCAAAAGATTAAAATGATCCTCCAAAGGTGGGGGATAGTTTTTATATAACCACCGAATTTGGTATCTGTTGTTAACTAATTTAACATCTTTGTAAAACAATCGTAAAGCTTCAGCCTCAGCCTCAACTTGACTGAAATTATGAGACTCTATACCTAAAACATCGAGCCTCCAAAGATTTTCAACAGTTTGCGGTGATGTCAAGAATACTGGTGTAAAAAGGTCACTATCATCAGGTGGAACTAAAATTCCACCTAACATATGGCCAAATGGTGTATTAATTAGCCACGTTCTTGACGAAATGTGCGAACACTCTTCACGAAAGACCACATAAGATCTGCGCTAACTAGCTAAATTGCAAGAGAGTACAGAAATTTCTGCCTGCTAATTAAGAGACAAAAAATTAAAAAATTCAGCGTAATGAAGAAATACTGATTGAATTTCTAACATTCAAAATACGCGTAATGGCTACATAATTCAATGACACATTGTATTATAAGAATAATTAAAAACTCACCAAATTGGATGCAGGTCACGCAGTCAAGATTTTTGGCCGAGGGTGTGCAGTTGAATTAATTTACATAATAATGTATGTATGGCGAGGGAGTATTGGGCCACAACACCATATAAAATTTTCGCGTGTTTAAAAATAAGAGATGTCGCAAATTTCGAACAAAAATTGATGGCGGCGAAAAAACGAAGATAAAGCGCGTAAAAAGATCGCACAGGTTCGTAATTTTCGGCAATGAGAAAGCACACACAAAATAATGCAAAAAATGTTAATTGGGGCAATTAGCATTAAAAACACGAGAGCAATTAGTAAAAAGAAGACACAGTAATTCATCGGCGTAAAAACAGGTTGAAAACGTGAGGACAGGTTCACCAAATGGTACTGTGTCTTACTACAACAGGATGCGCATGCGCAGTTGCTGTAGTTTATTGCTCGTGTTGCGTTTTGTGTGTGTAGGTTATCCAGTACGTGTGTAGCCGTGCTGGTAGGGTGGCTACATTGCATATTTGTGTTCGTAGTGGTGTGTATTTTATACGCATCACTACGTCGTATTTTTCTGATTTTTGTGCAAGTAAATGCACGAATTGTTGCCGATAATGGCCTTGAATCGTTGGCTACTGTAAATACGAGTCAACAAAGTCTTATTCACGGGAATAAAACGACGTATGCATTTTTTTTTTTTATTTCGATTTCTTTGTTTCGTTCGAAGCAAAGTATCCGATTCAGAGGTTTTTTACGTATTTTATCTCTGTGCTCGGCGTTTAGCGAATTATTTTAACGACAAAGTATTGCAGTAAATATTTTACTCAGCCGTTTCATATCTCATGACTAATATTGCTGGGTGTGAAGCAAACGAAATTAATCGTAAGTTTCTTTTTACAGCTGGGGGCGGTGAAAAAAATATTTCTTTGTGAAATATGAAGAAGTAATTTTTTCATCCAAAATTAGTTTAGCAGAGGA
>WOFM01000375.1:238015-420284 GCA_011428145.1 Ericerus pela | reverse complement strand
TTGTGTCGCAAACTTATTATCTTGTTTAATAAGCTATTAATGAAATAAATAAAAATTGACGATAATTTTTCTTCTTTTAACGCCCGTCTATCTGCAATAAAATGACAAAAAAGTGAAGTAAATAAATGGTCATGGTTTAGCAGGGTCAGATTGACTGAGGGGGCAAGAGAGGGAAATACTCACTTTTTTTCTCCAATACTAGAGAAACTTTAGGTTGGACGTTAATGTGTATTTATGGTGGATTTGGTGTCAACAGTTAAACGGAAAATTTTTATTTTAGAATAATTTACTAAAATTACGACACGAATCGTCTACCCGGTAATTTGAAGAGAACGTTTTGTAGTTATTGAAATTTTTTGGAATACTAATTTCGCCTATCTCTCCAAATTTGTACGTTAATGAATTTTTAATTTCGTTTAGACGCTTCAAGATTATCCTCTTATTCCAAAATTTTCAAATTTCTTCATACGTTACGGCAGATCGGTTTGTTTTTTAAGGGTGATTTTTTTCTTTTCGTTTTCTCTGCAATCTTATCTTCATGAGTGAGCACAGAAGATAATTAACATCCCTTTTCTTTTTGTTACAGATTTTATCGGCAAGATTTTAAATCCTTCTGTTCACGTTTTGAGTCATTTAAGATAAAAAATTGAACAATAAAAAATAAAATTTTGAAATATTTCGAAGTTTTTAAATGTTCCTGTGGGGACGGTTCCCTCTTTGCTCCCTCAGGGCTCGGCCCTGCGTCGACAGACGGGTCGCAGACCAAAGTCCGCAACCCATACTAATTGTGCATTGCACGTAAAACAAATTACATCGTCTGTATGCATTCATACAGACGATGTGTTTCTGTGTTTACCGTGAGGCGGTAAACTGAGGAAAGTGAGTATGTAATACTTACATACTCAATGACAGTATACGTGCTGCAGTCTGTATAAGGTACCGCCTCGCCTTTGGACGATTGCCCCAGTTAGGAAGTACGCTTTGTGTACGGTTAGGCACTTCAACCAGCTGGCTACCAGTACCGAGAAAGAATTCGGTCGCCCCGCACGTAAACCACTGTCTCCCTCAAAGGTTCCATGAACCCCATGTAGGTAGCATCTACCTACAATTCCCAAAATGAAGCTCTAGAAAAATCTTAAAATGATTTGCTAAAAAACACTGAACAGGCAATAATTGGGAAAAGGAAAAATATTTTTACAATACACAATCAGAATAGCAGTGTTTACACTGACATTTTGGAGCAAAGAGTAGAACTTATTATTCAGCAGTCAAACGTACAGACTGTAGAGTGCACTGCAACTCCGGCACTAATATGAACAAAAAAGGTGAAGCGATTGAAAAATGCTTTGGCTCTTATGGAAATTTGATCGCGAATTTCCTATTACAGCTTCTCGGAAGTTATTTTAATATCTTACCACGAACATACCAACTAGGAATTTCTAAAAAAAATTGAATATTGGAGGACAGTGCATGTAAAAATTGTAAGTTGGTGAAAGAAGTGTTTCAATAAAAATTATGAAAAAATGTAAAAAACTACTTGAAAAATGGTTCGGAAAAAAGTTAACCAAGTATTAACTCGATTCATTTTATTCAGAAAACTAAGGAGATTCCAAATAGGTCAACAATTTTAATATAAAAATAAAATTTTCCAAATTATATATTTATAATTTTCGTTGCTTACAAATTTGGCCACCAGATGGCAGCCACTTTTTTAACTGCGGAATTGATGAAGTGTAACATCGATGTAAAGTGAACATGCTTCCAAGTGAACATGTGATGCACCTTTTTACATCAACGCACATTCACTTTAAATCGAGGTGTTCACTTAACATCAATGACTAATAAAACATTTAAGAGGTACATTTTGAGATTTTTTTTTTTTAATTGTATTTTGTATTATATTTTTCTTTTATGATTTTTTTTTTTTTTTGTAAAAAATTGAGAATGTTGAAGGAATGAGTTAATACTTGAGTAGGGGTTGATTAAATGTGATTTCCTAAAATTAATTTGATCAGGGAGAACAGGGTTTTAAGTCAGCAATAGCACAATCACATCTTAAGAAGATAGGGTGAATCATAGTTTTTTGTATTTAAAAGAGAAATAAGGTAGAAATTGGTTACAAAGAATTTCAAATGACTGTGAAATTTGTTTGTTGAAGCAGGAATTTGTTGTAGCAAGTAGCTGGATACAACAAACAAATTGCTGTAACCAGTTTGTTGTGTATATGTGGGTTTATAAAATATAATGGTAGTTGCAAATTGATCAGTACTAATCATCAACAACAATACATAAAATTTTTACTTTCACTGGGTGTTCAAATGGAATTAAATACTAATTAAATAATAAATAATAATTTTTAAAAATATAAAAGTGACTTCTGAAAGAATACTGTGATTGGATGGAAAAAGCAATTTGTTGTAAGAAAGAAATTGAGAAAGAACAGGTGATTTTTTTTTGTGTAGTCAGTTTTTTGGCTTCACTTGGCAACAAAATCTATTTGTTGTAGCCAACAGTTTGAAGTAGCTAATTTTTATTATTAACATAGAAGTAAATGGAGTTCTACTGAGACCAGGCAATTTGGATATTGTTACCAGTTATTTTCTGCTGCTGGTGTTTGTTATAGTAATTTCTACTGTATCTCTTCTAACCATCAACCACGGTAAATGTATTTTCCAAGTATCAAATTTTGTAATCACAATATTGAAACCAGCGGACGAATTTTTCTCACATTAAATACCAAACCAATCTCAATAGTCTCTAGCTACCTCAAAAATTTTAGGCAAAAATCTTTCAACTTACTAGAGTTATCCATATGACAACATGGTGGGTTTGCAAAACTTTGAGAACTTTTACCTCAGAAATTATAGAATGAATTTTGAAAATTTTAATACGAATGTATTGCCCACAAAAGTCTTTAACATTATTCCAAGTTTCATTTCTGTACTTAGGTCAAAAAACAGAGGCACGAAAATTGGCAAAATGAGTAAAAAAGTGGAATATGGGGTAAAGGTCTGTAAGACGGCGCACCTAGTTGTTAAGTCACCATAATTTCATAACAAATGGTTAAAATTTGCTGTTTTGATATGTTATAACCCAAACTTTTGTCTATAACATATCTAAAGCACAAATTGTGGCACAAACTACAACTGCAGCTATAATGATTTTTGCAAGACGTTTCAAAAATGTAATCCCAAAAAGCGTGTATAAGATTGTGCCTTTGCATTCCTAAGATTGCGTACCTCCATAAAATATCAGTTTTGCAAAATGTGATTAATTGTTCTCTTGATATGTTATAGACATGGTTTGCACTTAACATATCCAAAAATAGTAGAGTTTTAATCATTAGAATTGAAGTTATGGTGACTTAATCACTACATGTGTGATCTTATAGACCTTTACCCTGCTCCTATAATGCTTTCTCCATTGAGGATTATGTCAGTAGTTAAATTTAATAGGCTGATTTAATTGTAAATCTTTCCTATTAATTTATTTTAATAGCAAAAAAAAAAGATACGTAAAATAGAATGCAACATTATTATATGGTATGTGCGCGATTTTGGACTTATGAATTGAATTTTTAGAAGCTATTTTTTCTCCATCATAAATGCGCATGCAGTTGAACTCCATTATATCATCTAAAAGCTTATTAATGTGCTACCTGGCAATATATAACGTAGTTCTAGTTCAGACCACCTTGTTTATTGTTCAGCAGCGCTACATAGTGAGAAGTCCAAGATCTGGACCTAAAATAAAAATTATTTCTGACAAAATAATGACATCACAACTTGAAGACAATTTTTGGAAATGAAATTCGAATTCGGACATTATAATATCCGAATTCAAACTCGTATTCAGATGAAGACATGAAGACAGAAATAAAATTTGATTCTTTTCAGGCAATTCTAATATATTTTATTTCAGTATCGATTCATCCAAATTCAGACAACTTCGGACAAATAATTTGGTTCGATCCGACAGACTGGCGCCATGAAATATATGGGGATGAACACAAATTGAATGGAAGTAAAAACCTACCGATGGACATGAATGCAGCCAACCTTGTTTTGCTTTATCTCTCGTTTTTCACTCTTTGCTTGCTGTTTGCAGTCATATTACATTTTATTATATTTTATTTTATCAGTCATCCACTTGCGCTTAGCCTATTGTATGTCGACATGTATATTTTGCTATCTGTAATTCTATTGGCTGCACACATATATTAATTCCTCTCGCTTTTTATATTATCAACATCGCATGTTTGAAGGAAATTAAGCAGACAATAAGTGGGAAATTTCTCTAACAAAAAGTACTAACTTGTAAAGACAAATTCTAATTTTATTCACTCTTGTTCTGGCAGTACCGGTACTAATGTTCGTCTTTACAATGTATCCTTCTTGTGTAGGCGGATAGTAGCAAGTCCAAGTCTCAAGTCATATGTTAAAGTCCTCGCTTAGGCAATTTATTAAGTGTACCATCTTTGGATGTAGATTAACTTCAATCTGATTTACGTTGAAGACAAACTAGGATAGTAGTTAGAATTCCAGTTAGGTTCAGTTGAAGACAAAAGGCAAAATTGGGGATGTTCTTTTATCATGAAGGATCAGTAATGACGACACACAAGTCATTTCTAATTTTGTCAGTTTACATATCGCACTTCTAGGCGATCTTTTGAAAACACCTACGAGGTGAAGTTTAAGTCATCAATACGATCAGATGGAGTTCCTGGCATCTGTTAGGAGAGAAATTTGGTGTGTTGAAGACAAATTTAGGACAAGCTTAGTTCAAGATGACTGCTTTGCCCTGTCAATCAAAGCCGTGTACAGCCTTCTTTTGCACATAATGGATTTGATTTCATCTATGTTAGTTTATTTTCTCACCTCACCCTCACTTTAACCAAAAGCTCCGAGACCTAAAGTTTCATATTAGGAGTCTTTTACACAATACAACCATCACTTATGAAGACAAACAATTAGGTGAAGACACAACAACTTTCTGATGGTTTCCCCTACTTGTTATCTGCAATAGCTTTTTTTTACCTTTTTATTTTTCCACTGTACACTTTGCTTTGTTCCACTTTGTTGACACTATAATTCTTTTGTAATTATAGTCTTTGACAAAATAATTCTGCTGATAGTTTTTGTATGTTTCGAACCTTTTATGGATCGAAACTTTGTTAGGCTCTCTGTCCACACAACCCAGCTTATTGCTGATTTGTCATATTAATTTGCTGAGATATGAAGACAATTGTAAGCTGTGTTCCACAGTGTCCGAAGAAGTATAATTCAGTCAAGAAGAATTCAGCCGTAGGATATTGTCAAAGTCAAAGAAATAAAATGTTTTGAAAACACAATTCAAGACCCCTCAATTCAGTGTTCGGCTGCATGATGCCCTAGTTTTAGGACATTGTGACGTCATTAGCATTTAAACACCACAATACATTAAAGGTTGACTTTATGAGCTCATCGATTTCAAATTGCCTCTTGAAAGAAGGCAATTGATTTCGGACTCCTCAATAGTTATTCCAAGTCTGTGTGTGGATCTGCGTGAGTGGGCTACGTTTCACACAACGTTTTACATTTACAAAATCGTATTTAGAAAATTCATTTTTAAGGAAACTTATTATTACTTTCATCAAATACTCTTTCAGTTTAATTTACAAAACAAAATTCATCTAACACATTTGGCAGTCTACCTTAGATTTTGCGAACAAAAACGATAATCCATTTTGAAAGCAAGATTGATATTACAATTGACTAATATAATGGAATACAAAGTAAATAATATTCGAAAAATTTTTGACAAATGAAAGCTAAATCCTTTGAAGATGCTCTTACATCCATCATATGAATTATTTAGTCAAGTTTCCGCGTGAAACTCCAAATTTTCAGAATAAAATCGGAAAATGGAAAATTTTTAGTAAAACATTTGAAATTAATTAATTTCTACTGATACTTTCATCTTAAATTTCATGATGTAGCATTTAAAATTAAAAAATTCCGAATAAGTGATTTACCGGTACCATAGTTTGTTAGAATGCCTCCAATTTTAAGTAAGGTTTTTGTACTCCATTATCCACAAGCCAAACAAGGGTGATTAAAAAACAGAATCCGTCTTTTAGAAATTTACCCGAATTCGGAAGTAGTTTTCTTTGCCTTCGGACTCGAATTATCGTCTTATCATTTTATCGCAACATCAGGAATACTATCAGTTACAAAGGTTTAGTACAATGTAACACTGAACGGGTAACCAACAATCTGCACGTCGCCTCTAGACCACTCAATACTACAACAATAATCCAATACAGTTTTGTTATGACACTTCGAGAAACTCAACAATCAAGAATGACTGAAAAGTTGTAAAAAGACAGTCCGACAAAAAATTAATTACCTGTTCATTTTATATTTAACTCATTTCTCTTCTCAATCTTTTCGCATGTTATGATTTGTTTCTGCAAATAATCTGCTTCATTTCTACTCAATGCCCTTTCACTCTTCTTCTTCATCTACTCCATATACCTATATCTGGTCAGATACTCAACCTACCTCTTTTCAGTTTAGCTTCCTTATCATTTTCTGTTCAAAGATTTTCTCTTACTCCCCGTTTCCACACTAATCCACTAACACGTACTTGAACAGGTAAAACTGAGGAGAAGAAATAGAAAACAACGTCGCTATCGAATATAAATCGACATAAAAAATGTTGAATAATTGCCAAGGGAATGGAAAAATTAATTTTTTTCAGCAGGTATGGATTTGATGAATGAAGACTTTTTGGGCACGACAAGCGTTTGGATATTGTGATGATGTACCTTATTATACACTGGATAGACGAATCCAAGTTTAGTGAAGTGGAAATTAGATTAAACATTTGTTTATTCATGAGGGCACGAGTTTAAAAATTGTAAAGAACTTTTTTACCAAATACATATATTATGCATAGCCTACACATAGCCATGATTAAAGAGAAGTGTCTGTTTCACACGCTGGTATTTTAGCATCTGCCATAGCAAATTAGTTCATAAAATGACTGTGAATTAACTAATCGCAACGCAGGCAAAAAATATATGCAATGATATGCGTAGTCTGAAATAATTTCCTTCAATATACTTTACCAATTTGCAAACAAGGGGAAAAATTGCGCTTTTTCAAAGATTCTTTTATACTTTAATTTTCATCAGATTCAATATTTAAAAAAAATGGGTGGACACAGAAAGTTAAATGACGGCATATGTGTATAGTTGACTAGACGGTTCCTTGAATGAAAAATTTCTGTTTTGATATTATGTGCAGCGAGAAATGTCTTTACCTAAGAACACTTATGGAAAATGGTAGTAGGCACAGTTAAAATAAGCTATAGCTGGTTTTCATGTTGTGAAAATCTACTTAAAAATTTATTTTGTGGTTCATTTTTCAATAATTTCACATAAATGAATTCAAGATCTAGGACTAAATACCTAATCTTCACGTCCTTGGGCCATTTCTCTTGTCACTGATACAATTTACTAGTTCTTCCTAGAACTGGATATGTATACAAGCTATTGGAGGAAACTGGAAGTTGTAGCAAGCAGAAAAAATAAACAAATAATATTTCATCAAATCAGAGGCGTAAATACGAGGTGTTTCGATGATCAAACACCACCCTCAAAAGCCTTTTTTTTCTTTAATAGATACCCTAAACGAAAAATCAATCTATTTTCAAAAGAATCGATATTTCTCTCTCTCGCTCTTTGTTTTTTTCAATATCAATAATGTTTCTTTCTCTATTCTCTCTATTCTCTCGAAGGCACATACAAACTAGTTATTCGTATTAAATAATATTTTATAAAATAATAAAACTCATTCATAAAATTACAAAAAAAAAGAAAAGAAACTGGATATAGGGATGAATGCAATACGCTTACCAAGAATAGATAAAAAAAATTACAGATCAGTCAGGGTCTCCATCAAATTCGTTAATTTTTGAATTTAACTCAATTTTTTTAAATTTTACACGAAGTTTCTAATAAAAAATATCGAAAAACTCAACAAAAAATAAAGTAAAGTTAATAAATTAATAACCAGAAGTTTATAAAAAATATGCATTTTCGACATTTTTAAAACCGAATTACTACATTTTGTGAAATTATTTAAACAAAAATGATAACTTGCATTATTATAGATAGGAATTGGTATAAGATACACGGATAATTTTTTTTCTCTCACTGTGGGATTTATTTAACTTACTAAAAAGTAAACGAATCATTATTTCAGCGTGATCACTAAAAACAAAAAATAATGGTAGTTCTCTATTTACAAACCTCTTTATTTATTCTCTAATATTATTTAATAACTTTCGCTGGGCGGAGGGTGTAGAAAGAGAGAAAATAATATTATGTTCCTTAAATACATCAAGTTGACTAGATGCCGTGAAAAAGTGTATCACGTAAGTTGAAAAAATGCATTAATCAGTAAAAGCCATTTAATAAAATTCTGCTGTAACCATAAAATATGCAGATAGACAATATAATTTTTAACCACGAATTTCGTTTTCAGCATGTTTTCAATAACTGCATTATTTGTAGTGGGCTAATAGTTCCTTAATATTATAAATGGTTTAACGTCCAAGGGACAACAAAATATATGATGATCTCTCACGCAAGTCAGAGCTCTTACTGCCGCAACTACCTCAGCGTCAGTGTCTATTAACCACTCCTGCACATTGCGTTGTGCGCAGGAGGGTCGGGGCGGAGCCCACAACACTGGGGGCGGTGTACCGAGAAGGGGCCTTTGGAGGTCCCTTCAAAAAAAAAATTGATCTGAAAGAAAAAATTGGTTGACACAACAAGTTTATATGAAATGTATAATAAAAAATTACAAAACAAAACAAAACAAACTTATATATGCTAAAGTAAAGAAATTAATAAAGTATAACTACTGAGTCAAAAATACTTTGGCTTCAGAATGGCAAACTGCTAATGCGACGGAGGAGAGACATATGAATCTAATGGCCATAAAATTCATTTTCTGAAAGGATAAGAAAGGAAATTAGCGAATTCTAATTAACTGAGGTAATTAAATCTCAGTCACTGAGATAATTAAATCTAAGATAAGTTGCATGCATGCACTGTCACCTACTGTCCGTGTTCTTTCGTGAAAAGTGCTCGACAACAGCAGTGGGTGTCAAAAAAGATAGGTTAGAGGTCACCTGGGCCTCAGACCATCGTTTTGACTACCCCCTGAAGACAGTTAGGGTCGGAAGTATGTAGAACAATCAAGTTTAACACAGTCCACTTTAGCATATGTTGTGAAGTCTTTCAGAATAAGGCTCTACTTAGGTGGAACATAATTGGTAACCACTGGTTTCGAGCAATTGAGCTCCAAAGGCGCAAGGTACTTTAGTGGCCATGAGGTCAGTATCTTGCTCGGGAGTTCAATTCTAGCGTGGCGGATTTCTCCATCACTGGATTCTCAAGTTCTACAATTTTAGCGATTTTGTAGACACCTGGTTTGTTAATAAAATCTAATACGTGGACCAAGTCACCTACTTCTGGCTTAAAGGGAGAAGTACGATAGGCGTTAGGTACACCCTTGGGAGGAGTATCTCTCAAGTGTATTAGGTAATATCTTTTCCAAGCTACCCAAAGCTTGTGAATATACTCTTGGTCTATTCTCCATAAAGTTTGGAGTTGTTTCGAAGTTGGCGTAATTTCAGCCAGCTCTGAATCAAGATCAAGTGTAAAAGTTCTAAAATTCGCGTGCAGGAAATGGGCTGGAGTTAAAGTTAACTGTTCAGCTTCATCTGCAGTAGGGCATAATGGTCTTTCATTGATGATTACCTGAATATTTTTCAAGGCTGCCTGGAAATTGTGCTGATGCACAGGATGATGTCCAACAACGTGATAAACCAATTTCGGAATAGTAATTGATTTCATAGGCACGACTCTTGTCTGCCTATGAGGTAACGTAGCGATGCTGTACCAGACTCCGCGTTCTTAAAACGTAGATAAGCAGCCATCGCATAGGCAGTTTGTGAAGCGTCTACAAAGACATGGAGCTCGCAATCATTTGGATTATAAGTTCCACGGTAGATTTGCCTCGGAAAACAATAATTTGTAGTTTGGTGAAGGTCTTCGATAAGTACTGTAGCTAACTTTTGAAGCTGCGGTGAAATAGGTTCGTCCCATTTATAATTTTCTAACCATAGGTGTTTGATAAACGTCCTAGATGGTATAAAGGCTGGTGCGAACCAACCCATGGGGTCATAAAAAGAAGACATTGCTTGTAAAAATGAACGTTTAGACCAAATTGTTGTTTGAGTGGTTACTGGGGGTATATACACAAAATCCTTAATCATATCCCAAACAAGGCCTAAAACTTTAATAATTGGCTTATCTAGAGCTTTCGAAGGTTCGAAGTCTTTTTTCAAGGCTTCATCATTCGTGCCCCATTGAGCGAGTTCTATGGAAATGGCATCTATTATGTCATTAGAACGCTTATAAAGTTGTAAACCTTCCTCTTATGTAGGGAGGGAAGTAACTAAATTATCAAAATAAATGTGATCTGCAAACTTTTTACTGAATTCAGGATCAACTTGTTGGTAATGATGTAATAAAATCGCTGCTAATAAAAAAGGAGCAGTGATAATTCCGAAGGGTACTCTTTGGAATCTATAAATAATTATATTATCTCCGGACAAAGGTTTAAAAGGATCCTTTACTCAGATAAAACGACATACATCCCTATCATCGGGGTGAAGTTGAATCTGATGAAAAGCTTTACAAATGTCGGCGATAATGCCAATTTTATCTTTTCGAAAAGTCATCAAAATCTTCAACAAATCCGGTAATAGTTTTGAGCCTTTGAACATACAGTCATTTAACAAATGGCTGCTGTTTTTAGGTTTGGCGGATCCATCAAAAACTACTCTGAGTGGAGTGCTCTTAGTTAAGTCCAAGATGCCTTTATGGGGCATATAATGGATTAACTCAGGCTTACTTCGAGGATCCACTTTCTCAATCATTTGTAATTCAATGAGAGTTTCAAAATATTGGGTATACTTTTCGAAGAGTTCTTGAGATTGTCGTAATTTTGGCAATTGGTGTTCAAGTCTCTTGATCGAAAGATTAAAATGATCCTCCAAAGGTGGGGGATAGTTTTTATATAACCACCGAATTTGGTATCTGTTGTTAACTAATTTAACATCTTTGTAAAACAATCGTAAAGCTTCAGCCTCAGCCTCAACTTGACTGAAATTATGAGACTCTATACCTAAAACATCGAGCCTCCAAAGATTTTCAACAGTTTGCGGTGACGTCAAGAATACTGGTGTAAAAAGGTCACTTTCATCAGGTGGAACTAAAATTCCACCTAACATATGGCCAAATGGTGTATTAATTAGCCACGTTCTTGACGAAATTGTGCGAACACTCTTCACGAAAGACCACATAAGATCTGCGCTAACTAGCTAAATTGCAAGAGAGTACAGAAATTTCTGCCTGCTAATTAAAGAGACAAAAAATTAAAAAATTCAGCGTAATGAAGAAATACTGATTGAATTTCTAACATTCAAAATACGCGTAATGGCTACATAATTCAATGACACATTGTATTATAAGAATAATTAAAAACTCACCAAATTGGATGCAGGTCACGCAGTTAAGATTTTTGGCCGAGGGTGTGCAGTTGAATTAATTTACATAATAATGTATGTATGGCGAGGGAGTATTGGGCCACAACACCATATAAAATTTTCGCGTGTTTAAAAATAAGAGATGTCGCAAATTTCGAACAAAAATTGATGGCGGCGAAAAAACGAAGATAAAGCACGTAAAAAAGATCACACAGGTTCGTAATTTTCGGCAATGAGAAAGCACACACAAAATAAATGCAAAAAAATGTTAATTAGGGCAATTAGCATTAAAAACACGAGAGCAATTAGTAAAAAGAAGACACAGTAATTCATCGGCGTAAAAACAGGGTTGAAAACGTGAGGACAGGTTCAACAAAATGGTTACTGTGTCTTACTACAACAGGATGCGCATGCGCAGTTGCTGTAGTTTATTGCTCGTGTTGCGTTTTTGTGTGTGTAGGTTATCCAGTACGTGTGTAGCCGTGCTGGTAGGGTGGCTACATTGCATATTTGTGTTTGTAGTGGTGTGTATTTTATACGCATCACTACGTCGTATTTTTCTGATTTTTGTGCAAGTAAATGCACGAATTGGTTGCCGATAATGGCCTTGAATCGTTGGCTACTGTAAATACGAGTCAACAAAGTCTTATTCACGGGAATAAAACGACGTATGCATTTTTTTTTTTATTTCGATTTCTTTGTTTCGTTCGAAGCAAAGTATCCGATTCAGAGGTTTTTACGTATTTTATCTCTGTGCTCGGCGTTAGCGAATTATTTTAACGACAAAGTATTGCAGTAAATATTTTACTCAGCCGTTTCAATATCTCATGACTAATATTTGCTGGGTGAAGCAAACGAAATTAATCGTAAGTTTCTTTTTACCGCTGGGGGCGGTGAAAAAAATATTTCTTTGTGAAATATGAAGAAGTAATTTTTTCATCCAAAATTAGTTTAGCAGAGGAAATAAAAACGAATTATTTTCTCACTAACTCTGGGGGCGGCTTAAAAAAATAAATTTTTATACAAAAATTTATTTGTTAGCCTAAAATTGGGAACTATTTCTCACTAGGTGGGAAGATAGATTAATTTAAATAGTCCAAAAGCACGTTTTAAGATGCTAATGTGTTGAAATTATCAGAGGGAAAAAATATTATTTTACCTAAGATTTTCGAGAGTTTATCGAATTATATGAATAATCTGATTTTAGGGGAAGCTTGTAATTAATTTTTTCTTTTCTATGTCTTTTTTCAAAGGCATATAAAAACCAAATTTATGAAGAATTCAAAGTTTTCAGAAAAAATCTTATTTCTTTAATGTCTTTTCTCAAAGGCAAAACAAAATAATTATTAAAAATGTCTTTTCTCAAAGGCAAATTCATTTTAGCTAAGGATTAGCTACTTGCTCCTGCTACCATGTAGTGGGCTAATAGTTCCTTAATATTATAAATGGTTTAACGTCCAAGAGACAACAAAATATATGATGATCTCTCACGCAAGTCAGAGCTCATACTGCCGCAACTACCTCAGCGTCAGTGTCTATTAACCACTTCTGCGCATTGCGTTGTGCGCAGGAGGGTCAGGGCGGAGCCCACGACATTATTTACTTACACACCGACTAGAGGAATATTAGAGGAGAACTGAAAAATCAATTTCTCAATAGGGAAGTATCCTAAAGCTACTCCATAAAAAGGCATTTAATCAGGGAAAAATGGGATGTTCACTTTACATTCGGCCCTCAAAATTTTTGTACGCTTATACCTTTCGGCTTCATGTTTTTCATTCGTAGATTAAGAGGCAGTTTCATTTTCATAACGCAAAGTTTTTCTCCATCAAATCAAACTTCTCTCGAACCCGAAGTTAAGTTTTACATGTTTTCAAATTTTAAATGATCATCAAGAGGAAAAAGTGATTGTTCATCAAGGTAGTGGAAAGTACACTTCGAACACTTCTTGAAGAAAATTACTATGAAAGAAAAGGCATTTACTCAGGTAAAAAAAAAAAAAATAGGGCATGATAAGTAGTATCAGATCACCTTAGGACTCGTTTTCTACAATGTTGTCAAAGAGTTTTTTGAGGATTAATAAAAAATTTTTTCAAATACTACAATGCACGTAAAAACTGCAACAAAAATTATTGTAAGCCGATTTTCATGGTTTAGCTTCAGCACTGAAGTGATTTTAGATATTGGAATTTTTGAAAACTAAAATTTGTAGCGAATTTTTCTGATTCGTTTTTCAATATTTTTGCACATCCTTAAATAACGAAGGCGGACCAGCATGAATTTCTTTTTCATTATTTTGGTTGCACTTTCAATGAGCTTTCGTTTTCCTGTGAGAAGTCGAGAAACCCAAAGATGACATGAGTATAATATTTTTCAATGACTACCTCGAATAAAATTTACTGTTTTTGAAACTTAAATTTTTGTAGCACATTCAGTCTTAAATTAACAGTTCTATGACAATTTTATTTTCAAGAATAGGTATAACAGGTTTATATGACTTTTTTTTTACCTTTATCAGATCCATCAGTTGTTAGAGTCTCACAAGATAACACTAGTGGATTTAATTTTTATTTGGTACTTTCTTTTTTGACATCTGTCGTGGTTTTACAGCAGAAATTGAAATTCGGGCTTCTGTAGTAATTCCTGACTTCATAGCAATTTCTGAAAAAACTGAGAGTTGGTCTCTATGGTCCTCCGTACCTAAATCACTCATTACTGAAAACAAAATTGCAAAACTGAGCATATTCGTCACATTCAAGCAGAATTCTGCTGTCGAAGGCAAACAAAAGAGCCTTCATGCTATAAAATATTATATAACTTATAGCTAAGATGATTCTAGTCTTACACTATTGGCAATTGTTCAACATTTTCTGATGTCGATTTACATTATATGACAACGATATCTTTGATTTTTGTGAGTGTTTGTGTATTCAAGTAAAACCATTCAAGAATGCTGCAATGGAGATACAGAGGCGAGGAGACGGTGGAAAAGAAGAAGAGGAGATGATGGTTGGTACCAAAGAAAGCGAAAAGATGCGAGCTGGTTACAAAGTGACAACAACACTTGAGTTTGACGAAGGTCATCAGTGTTGATTAGATCTGTTGACACTGGAGTGCCAGCACCAAATTCCAATAAGCTACAAATCTGTAAAAGACCCACTTCAGTCAATATACATTCTGTTTAATAAATTAGAAAATAAACCACCTTTTATAGACGTTAGTTTTAAGTGTCATAGCGTGAATAATCGATTATTAATTCGTTTTTTCTCTTTTTTCCTCTTCTCCCATAAACGCGTGGGAAACCAAAGTGGAGGAATGAAGAATGAATGGAATAAAATAAAAAAAAATTACTTTTACTGCACTTTTTTGTATTCCATACACAACCACCAAAACTATAGCAATAACTGTTGATCACACTATTGACAATGGGAACACCTACTGTGTACGTAAGTTCGAATTTTTACGAAAATCTCTCACCTGCCAGCTATGGATGAACCCAAAACATTTTTTTCACGTACATTAACCACACGACCAACGGTCAAAATATTCAGGTAAATAAACAATGTATACCGAAGAGAACAACAATCTTTCGAATAATGATATAGGTATCTACAGACTAAATGTTATTTTGTACAAAACGGTGGTGGAAAGGGAAAAAGTCATTATCCCTATAAACAGATTTGAAACCTACAAAATGACCACAACAATAAAATGCGACGAAAGATACGACGAAAGTGATTTCGATTTGATCGGTTAGGAATCTGTCGATCTCAGGTGTCGAAACTGTTTATGTTTTCTACTTTTTTTTTTAAATTTTATTTTAACTTTAATTTTTAAGTAGGTTTTCTTTATAAAATCTATTTATTACACTTGGTGCGGTATTAGCCCCCAGGGTTGGGAGTGGATACGTTTTTCGTTTCATGATCTCAGGAAGACATATACGTATATAAAAAAAAGAGAGAGAGAAAGAGATAGATATAAGTCAATTTCTTATTCACACGGTAGAAGTCACAATTTTTATCCGATAATCATAAAATTTGATACCAATATTTTTACTAAGCCAAGGACCAGACATATTGATTTTGGTACGGATCGGCCTGACGATACTTCTTTTACCACCATTTTTGTTTTTATATTGGGGATAAAATGCGGATTTTTGGAGCCATACGTAGGTAAGAAATTTGAAACAAATATTTATTATAATTTATTGTAGCATGATGCTACCAATTTTGGTGCTGATCGATCCGACAGTACTTCCGATAAAGCTTTTTTTCCCTTTCTTTTTTTTATTTCATAATTTTATTATATTTCTTTGGTTTTATTCATCGTAATCAATGAACTATTTCAAGAAATAATGCTTTTAAATTTCACATTGTCTAATATTTTGTCAGCAGCTAACAAATTTCTAACAATCATAGCATCCTATTAACACATATAAACTTACAGACAATGAATATGAACATCAAAATTAATAACTCTTTTTCTCGAAAACCTACTTTTTCTAACGAGACTTGCTGCATTGGAGTTTTTATTTTTAAATTCTCTCATTTTTGATATTGATATTTTCACATAAATTTTCACAACATACGGGACTGGCCTTTGAAAATTGTCGAAGTATAACTAATGAAGAAAATTACTTTTTCGTCTTCTCGGAAGTGGTCGATTCAGCGGGAACGACCTGCTGTTTTAAAATGAAGGGTGAAATTCGCGATCTAAAGGTTTAAAGATACCGGCTGCGTGAATTTTACCCACAAAAAGGGAACACGAAGTAGCCGACATGTAATATTTTTCTGTATCATTAATATCAGGCGATGAATACAAGATATAATAATATAATGGACAAACTCCAAATATTTTTGATACTGATACAAAAACTAGAGGTTTGGTAATGTAGTGAACTAGGGTAGGTTTAAAACAGAAAATAAAGGAATTCGTCCAGAAACTTTTCCTCGTTCCTTTCCTTTTTTTATATTTTCAAATTTTCTACGTGGGTACCTTTCAAGCTCAATTCTAACTTTAGGGATGTGTTAAGTCCTGAATACGGTCATTAGGTTCGAACTTATCCAAAACTTGTATCCTAAGACAGTCTTTATAATGGGTATTCCATCATAAAATAGATTGACAACCCTTGATTAAGATTTGCAAGGAAAATTTGTTTGAAAAAATAAAATTTTAAAACAAAGTCTTATAAGCACTTTAATTTTATTCGTAAGGTACGGGAATTATGTTTCACTGACAGCCAAGTCACAGTAGCGTAGATAACTGAAAAAATGCGCCCTCCCATAAAACTCTAACAGCGCCCCCTCTTCATTAGCCCTACTGCTGGACTCTCATCTAATCCCACTTCCAGAGGCATGGGCGCTCTTTGATAGCTCACACCACATGCATCGTAGTGTCTGCAGAGGTGATAGCGACACATGATTTTCGAGAAACTATGAAGTATAAACCTAGTGAACGTACAAAGAAAATATTTATTTTCAGTAGGTACATATTTTGATAAAATTCAGTAAAACGTTTGCAGAATGATGATTTATTCGCATGTCAAATTTTTAAGTACCCCAAAATGCATTCTCAACCAGTATTAATACGATGGGGAGAAAGGAGTATAAAGAAATTACAGAAACCGGAGCGTGAGGAGATAAACCATTTTTAAACTCAAAAATATTTTTGAAGAAATAAAACAAAAAAAAACTATACATAAATAATTAAATATTCGATGAAACTGAATTACGTTTCCTCCTATAATATGTTTATCTTCTATTGTTTAAAATAATTCAAGATTTTTAAAATCATTTTTACACGAGAAGTTTCAAGTTGGTTAAAAACATAATTTTAAATTCATTGGAATATAATGTAATTTGAGAAAATTAAGTGCAATAAAATAAATTAGGTTAAAAAATGAAAATTGTTAAAAGATACAATTTTTTTATACGCTTTTATTTAACTCACTTTTCCTAGTTCCAGCGCACTGGTTCACAAGTAGCACTACTTGACAACAACCTTTTTAATTTCGATGTGTGTCTTTTTTTTTTATCAAATTCTTTTTGAAATCATTTATTTATTTATTTATCAAATCGTTTCCATATCATTCATGAATCATGAAAAATTTAAAATACCGTCAATTGCCATAATTGGGAGAAATAAGTAAAGATTTCCTGTGTGTCAACAAATTGAAGACAATTCCTTAATTCGTAGATGAATTCTCTTTGATTCGTCACTGAAACTTAATTAATTTAACAACGACGAATCTAAGAAAATTTGGAGATGAATTCTCTTCAAATAGTCACTGAATCCTAATTAATTTAACGGCAACGAATCTTGATTAATTTAATGGCGATGAATCTTGAATAATTTCACGGCGATGAATTCCTTTCGATTTGTCGCTCAATCCTGATTAATTTCACGGTGACGAATCAAAGATAATTCGTAGGTGAATTCTCTTTGATTCGTCGCTGAATCCTAATTAATTTAATAGCGACGAATTGTAATTAATTTAACAGTGACGAATCGAAGAGAATTTGTAGATGAATTCCCTTTTATTTGTCGCTGAATCATAATTAATTTAACGGCGACGAATCCTTATTTGACGAACAAACCAGCAAAATAATTAAATAAGACAAACTGTGAAACTAGAAAACAACAAATGTACTGTTGCGATTGTCTCGTCAACTTCACTAAAATATCATACAATTCTTGAAAATGTTAATACAGATGGAGAATAAAGGTGATAACCGATAAGAGAACAATGTAAAAGAGTTTTATGTGTGCACGGTTGGTAGCACTAACGTTGGGTCCTAAAATTTTAATGCTGCAAGTTGTCTGTTCAGTATGTTACAAGTCAGTCTATTTCTGTTATTGTTTAATTGTTATTTTAATATTGATTATTGATTTCTGAAAGCGATGAATTTCTCATTCGATTTGAATTGTGAATCATCGCAAAATTTGATAGATCAGGGCCCATATTCACCAGTGTTGCCAGGTTTTTGACACTGAAAAGCGCCAAACTGTATCCAAAAATCGCCTGTATCACCTAACTGTATTTAATTCTAAAAATAACTGAGGCCACCTATTTTCCTTTTCTGATATGATTTTAAAGTACAATGAATTTCTTCTTTGCTCGCCTTCTATGCACAGTTAGATATGAAGTATGTAAATATGAATTTAAAACCTTATCATTATCATGTTCTTTGATACATTTTACCATCAAGTATCGATACTGTGTTAATAAATAGATGGATTTCCTCATAATTGTTTTATCAATGTTGAATGAAATATTGATATTTTGATGTGTCATGAGAAAATTATGTAGTTTGTATCGATATATTATCGATAATCTGTGGAAAATTTAACAAAAAAAAACAACATCGAATGCTCCTAGTGGCATCACTTGAATTGTTTGAAATTGCCTATATAAGAACCTACTCGCCTGTGGACATTTTTAGGTGCCTGATGGGTTGCCAAAATCACCCATTTGGCAATTTATTGCCTAACCTGGCAACACTGATATTCACAAATGTCACTTTAACCTCACTTCACTTTAAAAAAGTTTTTTGCACAATTTTGTGCTTAAAAATGTGGGAACATTGGATTTCTTATGAGAGTTCCAATTTAAATATAAATTGTTACCACACTCTTAAATACAAAATTGTGTCAAAAGTGATTTTCAAGTAAAGTTTAAGTGATGAGGGGTTAACGTGATGTTTTTAAATATGGGCCTAGATGTCAAATGTGAATTATAAGTAAAATACTATTGAAATTAAGATGTTCATCAAATTACCTATACATTTTTCTATTTCTAAAAAGTCAAAAATAAAATAGATTTAAAAAAAATTTAAGGATACGCTTTCATTTAACTTGGCACTCTAAAATGTAGAAAAATAATTTTTCATGACCTACTTAAATTATTTATTCTTTTAGCACAAAATAAAAGCGTGGGGGAAAAGAAAATAAATATTTCAATTAGAATACAAATCCAGTTGGTAGATGGAGGTAGACAGAACTATCCACTGAAAAAGGGTCTTAAACAAATAATTTGAAGGTTGTTGATTAGTTTTTTGATAATTTTGATATTGATAATAATGACTGTAAATACACGATACTGTAAGAATTAGGTCAGCATGGAGATAAATTTTAATTTATAATGATAGTTGAGCGAAGTCTGTAGGTTACTCATATTAATATTCAAAGTTTTTCAACAATATTTGTACGTTTCTTTTTGTACTATGAAGAAAATATATAATGATGAGTTGAGTTTGCTCCAGGCTTTTATTTTGTGTTACAAGAATAAATAATTTAACTAGGCCATGAAAAATTATTTTTCTACTTTTTAGAGTGCTAAGTTAAATAAAAGGGTATCCTTAAATTTTTTTTTTAATTTATTTTATTTATTTCTTAGCTTTAGCAATTCATGTGAAATAAATAATATTTAGTTGGAAAGTTGGATGCAGTATTGGTATATTTTAAAATCGCAGTAGTGAGTAGAATAAAAGTTTATAATAACAAGACAGAAATACCCAAAGAGAAAAAAAAAACAACTGATAAAACGGATATAAGTGTATGTGTGCGTGTGTCGCTACACGTGAAAGCAGCGCTGAAGTTGGTAATCCGGAGTACTTCAACAAATTAAGTGAGTAGAATACAAGAATATAAAAATGAAAAAATGAAAATTATTTGAAAGAATAGAGCTAAATATCACGTTTTTCATGAAATGAAAGTTTGAAGCGTTTTATAAAGTTATAAAACACATAAGCAACTTATTTAATGATTGCTTAGAAAATTAAATAAAAGCAAGCCAGCTTTCAACCAGCTTCCTAAGTTCATCTGGACTTAATATTTTTTCTCAGCAATAGTTTAAGACTTTTTTAAATCACCTATACACATGAACTGTCAAGCCGTTTGAAACAAAAATTGCATAATGATGGAATGTAATATATTCAATGTCAGTATAAAATTTGGTCCCGATTGGTTAAAAATTACACATTTTAGAACCATTTAAGCCACAAAAATGAAACATAATAGGATGTAATAGACGAACAATAGGGCCAATCTAGACCAAAAACAATTGGGTTTGTCTTTGTCTAGATCTAAATAAGTGTATTAGATTTTAAGATGATCGGATAAAAATTTTGACCTTTACGGAGTTCAGCAGAAATGTTTATAGATATGTTAGGAACCAAGTAAAATTTAATAATTTTCCATCGAACAACTGAAAAAGTAAAAAGTGCACTTATTTCGGCCAGTTATGCATATGCTATAGAGGTTATAATAATTACGGTGCATAAAACCAAAAATTTTGACAAATAAAATGTTTTTTCTTATTTTCTACACCGAAAGCCCTTTTTACGATTTCCACATATTTCCCAAAATTCGGTACAATCAACAACAGATGTTCATATTGAGGAGGAAATGTTTCATTGCATAACACAAACTTAAAATGCAATCAAAATCGTTCCTTTCGAATGAAAGAAGAAAAAGAGAAGGAGTGGAATTATAGCCGGCTAACACACCACAAATAGGATATACAGATTTATGGAAAACACATTTATCGATATTCAATGACCGAAAAACGACGAAAACAAATTTTAATCACCTTATTTAAATTCGAATTGCAAATTTAAGGCAATTTTTTTCAAATATGCAGCTCGACAAAGTAGTTGAAGAAAGGGAAAACGATAAAATACGGAGGTAAATGAGCGAATTATTCCTTTTACACGTAAATTGAGGCAAACTGTCAGATTTTTTTGTAAGGTTCAAGTGCGGAAAAAAGTAATTTCCAAAAAAAAATGGTGTGTTACTAACTAGATGAAAAGGAAAAAGTCGTAAAATTTTATTGCACTTAATGTCGTAGTTACGATTACATGACAATTTTTGCTACCATATAAATATTAAAATCACCCTATAACTTGCTTTTAGTATAGTGGAGTTCATTTTGGACCCTCTTCAATTTTATTCTTAATTTTTACGAGCTTTGTCGAGAGGTAAATAACATTTTGAAAAAAGATCTTCAGTAGTTGAATGTGCCAATGTAATATTTATCGGTTAAAACTGAAAATCCTATTAAAAATAGTAGGTAGGGACCAATCTGTTTTAAAATTTTTTTAAACCTCCCGGTACGTCGCTCTTCATGTTTACGACTTTAATTTAGTAATAATGACTTTATTTAGCCCATGATGGCGATAATTGGTCTCAAAATCTCGTTATGTTCTTATGTTGGCGTCTGTCCACATCAAGCAACGAACATTTCGAGAATGATACAAAATTTCATTATATAGTTTTGAAAGAGAATAGTCAAGATAATAAGGGAGATTAGGATTCAGCTTGGCAGTATTCTGACAAGAAAAAGCAAGACCAAGATCACGGTAATCTCGGCCTTGGTTTTGCATAGTCATTATCTTCAATAAATAGGATATGAGAATAAAATAAATAGAAGAATTTCAATTTCACGGAAAAAATATTGTTAAATAAAAACATTTTTAAGGCTCTTTTCCAAAATAATTTAAAAAATATAATTTTTAACAGTTGTTTTGTGACGTCTGAAAAAGTCACATAACAAAACAAAACAATCCAACAGAAAGGCAAAAGTATAAAGGTGCAGATACCTGCATGGCCAAGTGTAGGAAAAGACATTTTTAGGAGGGAAAAGGGGAAACATCACAACTAACAGAGCACAAAATGAACCAGAAAAACTACCCACCCCCTCCCACCATATGACTATTAGTTTAAAGTATTATTTTAAGATTTGGTTCCCAGAAAGAAAGAAAATACAAATGAACAAAAGCACACAGAAAGAATTAGTATTACTAAAATTGTGTCCACAATGTCGCCGCAACCAGGAAACGATGCAATCTTTGGAAGTTGTGATTCTGCACCAATCCCAAGTTGATTTGGCTGGTATAGCTCCGCTGAAAGATGATTGAATGGCCAAAATTGGTAAAAGTTAGAAAACTCAACACTTGCTTCAATCTTAAGTGGTTGCTCCCACTTGCTCAATCTGATTAATAATGTAGTATCACGTCAAAAAGACAATTTGGGAGGGTTCAGAGTGGAATTTTGATTTTGGTTTTCGTAATTTACTCTATTAATTGATGCATTTGAATCGAGATCATGAATATTAAAAAAAAAAAAACACTAGATAGGCTAATTAATCAAATGCCTATACCGCTAGAAAGGTGACGAGTGTGTAGGAGGCACTTTTCTAACTACAAATTGGTAAAAACAGGGTAAAAACAGTATGAAACCTTGTGAACAAGGGAATTTTAAACATATAATTCACAGAAATTCAGGTTACATTAGATGTAGCGAACTGTTGTGAAAAACAAATACGTATTTTTGAGTGAATTAATTGGTTTTGAAAAGAGCATTTTGAATGCTAAAACTCTTACACAATACAATTTGGCAACTAAACAATAACTAACTAGCCTAATAGAGTGAATCATGTGTGTTGATGTGAAAAGTTTATCAATATCCCACCTCCGCAAATCGCATCGCTTCTAACATCACGCCACATATTTACAGCCAATAAGCAACAGAAATTAGATAATTTTGGTCGCTGCAATATTTAAAATGTAACGGCTCGATTGAACTGACTGGTGAGAGACTGCACAGGCTGAAAATATGGTGAAAAAGTAAGAAGCATAGGCAAAGTGAGCAAAAACATATACGATTCATAGCAGAGCAAAGCAAGAGCAATACAAAGGAAGCCAAAAGCAGCAATAACGTTTAAAGATTATGAAATAAATAAAATATATGATGGCAAAAGGTGTGAAATTAATGTGGTTGAAGCGAATGAGGGTACCTACGGTATGTTATATGGAAGTTTTCTAATTGTAAAAACAACAAGAGGCTTGTCATGTATAACTTACTTTTAAAAAATGCCTGTAAATGATTAAATAGGAAGAAGGAGAAGATTGTAGCCAAATATTAAACATTGCAAGCAATAATTTGGTACAGTGCTCGGGATATGATTATTCCATTGAAAAAATATTTTCTGAAGGAACTGCTAAGGCATACTCGAAATACATAAAAAATCACAAACCATCTTGGTCAAAATTACATCAGCGATCAGTCTGATAATTATACTTATAAATAATCACATTTTTGTGATGTATCAGCAAGCATATATGAATTATACTAGAGGCACAATACGCTACGTTTTACACGGCGTTCAGTAAAGTCAGACACCTCTCTTCCACAAACCTTACCACACCCATTGAGAAGCATTGTCAGTATAGGATAGGATTCAAATTTTTCGTTGTAATTGTTTCAAAACAAGAGGTAGCTACTTGTTTGACATAACTGAAATTTTAAAGGAAACTTTAAGAAATAAAATGAGTCAAAGAACAAGAAATTTGAGCTCTTAGAGGCTGAGAAAACTGAAGAAGATGAAATCATGCATCGAGTTAACTTAGTTTAATGTTATCTGTAAACTTTACCTTAAATGCAGCTAATTATAACCACTGATTTTCATCATTAGTGTCTTTAAAGTTTAATTTACTGACAACATTAAATAAACCATTTTATATACAAGCTCATCTCCTTCTTCAAATTCTCGACTTCTAATGACTGAAACTTATTTTTATACGCTTTTATTGCAGTTACAAACGCGACAAAATATGCCGTAATTTGGTACCGGATGACTGAGATCGCTTTTGTTAAGTTTGTTGTTATCAGCTATGATTCGGTGCTATTCTGTAAATATTAGGGCAGTTAAAGAGTGTTACGTTTTTATATTTACAGAATTGCACTGCGAAATCCGTTCTAAATAAACAAAGCTAATTTCAAATTATAAAATAAAAGCATATTTTTTAAAAACACATTTTCAACTTAACTTATATTCCTTGAAGCCTCCTGTAAAATTTCATTCATGTCAAAAAAGTAGCTAGCTGCTTAAAAAAAAGAATCATGACCAAAATTTTTTCTAAAAAAACATGTCCTATCCATTATAAAGGTTTAATGGAGCGGGGATAGCGACCTCACTGAAAACGATTGCATTGTGCTTCCAATATAATTCATATACACATTGATAAGGATGGCTCATTCGCAAATATGTATAAGAGAATAGTATATTTTTTTCAAAAGGGTGCAAAGTGAACAATCGTCGAGTAGTTACAATGTTTGAAATATGACCCGCAGTACAAGTCAAGGTTGCTCACATTGCGCTGGAGTTGCAAATGATATTTTTTGCAACACATGCACATGCACAATTAGGGATGATGGAAAGAGTCAAACACTTTCATAGCAGAAGCAAATACGTGTTTTGCTCTCGCTATCACCTACTATTCTCGCTAAAAAATTTTTGCTCCCTGGTCGAAAATTCCATACCTTGGGTATTTAAAAAGAAATTGGATGTAATTACGTATTTTTCAGCATGTTTTGTGAAAAATCAGTTTTCAAAAACTGAAATAAAATTACAAGATGTAAACTAAGGGTTTTTCTAAACTGAATAATTTACAGCCTATGCATTTTCTGCGGAAAACAGGGCCGGAGAGACGAACTTTCTGAGAGGGTCGCGAAATCCATCTCAAAATACTTACTAAAATGAATTGATTGATTATTCACTAAAATACGCTTTGGTACACCCAGAGGTGTTTTAAACTGGGACGTATCCAGTATATTCTCTAGAAATGTTGAAAAACAAAAAAAATGTTGTACATATGAATGTTTTAAAATATAAAAAATTCATACACATTTTTTTTCAAGTAATTTCAAAGAAAATAAAGTTCCTGCTGAAAAATTTTTTCGAAACACCGCTGCTTACATAAGCCCTGGGTCCGAGTTTTCTCACTCCAATTATTCAAACAACAAGATTGTGAAAACTTTTTTTTTTTTTTTTCATTTTTTTATATTAATTTGTTATTGATTTTGGTCTCAATACCATATGTAGGGCGTTGTTCATCACTATTTCAGAGCCAGTGTATGTACTAAGCCTGTATAGTAAATCCATGATTTAAACACCAACGAATATATTTTAATAAGTTCATACTTGAAAACTTTATAAGCTGAAGTTAGCCCACCTAGAATACGTCAGTTCCAGCTACTTCCTCTACAGGTAGCCTATACTATGTTCATAGAAACGCTATATGTTTTTTTGAATTTTATTAATTCATTTCCACTTCGCACATTGTCTCTCGCTGAGCAACCAATTCTGAAATTCATCATTTTGAAATATAAAAATTCCAACTATGGCATTTTGGCTCTAGGCTATATACGCTACAGACGAAATGTGGATACAAAATCGTGTGAGAAACTTCGAATCCAATTAATTTATCCTGTAACGGCAACGTCTTTTTTGGGCGTATACATTATTAATTCGCGCCACTTATTCATTCGTTGTGAACACGCTAAAAAATTATTGTTTTAAATTATCACTGACCAATAATGTTCGACGCTTTTCAGGATGGAAATACCCACGCACATGCCAGACGCCATATACGCCTAATAAAATTAAAAATACTAAATCGAATTTATGCGGGTTTAAGCGCACCAATCATCCATGGAGAGAAAAGTAAATTTAAAATAAAAAAACGCACTTTTAAGCATTGTGAAATCGTGGTGAGATATTTTTCTTCTTCCTACGTACAAATTTCACAAAAACTACTCTTACTCACTAATTTCACCGTTAATTTGCTACCTGATGCCAGATAAGATATTAATCACCTCCCTCCAAACTATCATAAGGTATTGGTTTCTTATTTAATTCTACCGGTAAGCGAAGCACGAAATTCTTGAGAAACGTTTTATAGGTAACTGATGACGTTAAAAATTAAGTATTTGTTACGTCCGCATAGATGAACGCAGCTAAAAGAATTTTTCTGAATTTACTAGCGGTGTTGATGAAAATTGTAAATTCCAAGAATTTGGAAATCTGTTTAAGGGATCCATATATCGCTCTTACAGGTGAATATTTATTAAATCGTTTTCAGCAAAGAAAATCAAAAAATTTAATTTGAAAACAGAGCTGACAGTCTGAATTGAAGTGATTATAATTTTAGATAAGTGAGAATTTTAGGTAAAAGTCAGAATATCATACGGATTCATAATATTTTTCAAAAAAAATTTCCATCATTGAGTATCATGAGGCAAAAAGGGTCAAATATGTTAAAAAATTATTTTTACGTTTTGTCAAAAATTAAAAACGAAAAATTTTAACAAACTGTTAAGTTTCACAAATTTTCTGCAGTCGTGAAAATGAAAATAGGCTACGCATTTCTCGGAGTAGAGGCTTATGTATTGCAAGATGCATAATTTTTCTCCTAAAAATTGTATCGGCCGATTAAAACGGGGAACAATGTTGAAACAAAACTACTTCAGTTTTTGAAGTATTTATCAATAGACAAGTTGTTTTCATTATAGCCCTAGCGAGGATGCTATAGATCATTTCTCAGCTGACGAGATTTCTTCATGACAACAGAATATCTTACAAAAAACTGAACCTTTTTATTCACAATTGAAAAGGTATGAAGTTATCCAGCCGATAAAATTAAAAATTCAAACAACGAAATTTGACGAGATAATTTCACATCAAATTACTATCCGAATGGAATAACATATAGAATACTTGGATGTTATGGAAATATAGGGAAGAGAAAAAACAAGACCACGATATTCCTGGTCTTAGTTTTACACGGTCAAGTCCCGTCCTCAATCTCGAGCTTTCGAACAAGATTTTTTCTATATTATTGATGGTAAAACTAAATTTTGTTTTTGCTTTTTAGGTAGGTGGGAAATTTTTTAATGATTCCGGTGGATACATGAACCCTTGGTCCACAGTGTAATTATTGTATAAATAGTTTGAAAATTAATTTCCATTTGTAATATTTCCACTCCCAAAACTCAACAACCTGGGAATAAGTGTCCCCTCGCCCCTGTAGTTGTGCCACTGGTAACATGCGAACTCAGAAGTCTAGTCAGAATTGATAGAAAGCAGTCATTGATAAATTTTTCAGTGAAATTAACGCGAAGATATTTATAATATTTTCAAGAAAAGAAATATCACCTATAGTTAGCATTTATTTAATAAAAATTTTAGCTTGCTTAAGTAAAAATAAGTAGATCTTCTTTAAAAACCAAATTAAAAATCATGCTGCATAGCTTAACTTTTTCTCATTATTTCTCCATTTTCACATACTTATCACCTATATTAGGGATAAGAAAAACAACCACTTTTTTAAGTGGATTTAAAAAATAAATCTACTTAAAAACTACTTGTGGAATACCTTGTCTTGAGGAAGATATTCTCATCAGAAGGTAATTCAACAGAGTTATGCGTGTTCAGCCACTTCATATTAAACATATGGGTAAGCATAAACCTGGGCAAACACTGGCAATTTTAGAGCCGGTTTAGATGGTTTATATACTGGCTTATTTATACGCACACATACACACGTATGTAAAGAATACGTACATTTGTGAGAGCGGCCCAGTTGTGTCATCTCTTGTAGTGATAAGAGATGATGGGCTGGTTTGTGTACAGACTGTGACATCATCATATTGTCAAGATTAATCACGATTTGGTACTCTTACATTACCTGCAAGTACATACAGGTAATTACGATTGAACGTAATTATGTGTTTTCATTTAACTTCACAAGGACAAAAATAAGCCTGCCTTTTGGCAGCGACTGACGTTGGGGGTCTGAGCCCCTTAACCTTATACCAGTGAGTCCCCACACTACTTATTAAAATTACTTGAGCATTCGGACTCAAGGGTGGGAATCGGTATGTTTTTTTTGTTTAATGATTTTCTGAACATTTTGGCACTATTTTTGAAAAAACTTTTTTTTCATATACTCCCTTTTGCGTTGAGTCCATTTCCAGGCGTAATTTTGATCATATGGTTTTGAAATTTGAAACACATATTCGAATTCACTTAAGGAAGAACCCTATTGTTTTTGATCTGGATCGGTGGCATAGTCAGTCTCGTAGGCCAGTTTATATGCATTTTTTATTGAACTGAGTACAGGGCACAATTTTCAATCGATCGGGCTGAAATTTGGTATACTTATGTTTTTTAGGTCAAGGACAGTACCTACCAATTTTAATGCGGTTAGGCTTTATGGTGCGTCTGATGGGGCGACTTTGTTGTAGTTTTAGAAGTATAATAGCTCTAAATGGAGTAATTTTCAAGCTATAGTCACAAAATTTGGTACATATATTGATTTGAAGTATATCTAACATGATTCCAATTTTGATTCCTATTTGTACTATGGTTCATTCCCTGGGGCTCTTGAAGGTTCTAATTTTTAATGTTATCACAATAAAAGTTGCAATTCTCTTTAAATTCTCACAAAATATGGCACAAAGAGTACCTCACTATTTTCAATTTTGATTGGTCAATCAACTCATTTCAACATAAAATCAACACTATCTTAGAAAAAAGTCAATTTCGCCCCCCACCTCCCCACCCACTACTATACAGTATATTTGAACACGGAAGCTAAAATCTCCGCTAAAAGTTTCTTTACCAGAACGTAAACAACTGCACTATACTTCTTTTTTTAAGCGGTTTATTTTTTTTTTCATGCAAGTTTTTTTTTTTTTATACAATCCACAATTCTCGTCACTGCAAGAAAGAAAACCATTGAATAATTTCCTAAAATTGTGCGTGCTACAATTTGGAATAATTTTTCATTTCATAAAAAAAATAATTTTTGACACATTCCTAAAATATTTTGAAAACGTGATACTTAATCAGTATATTTTATCGCACGCATAGTATTTGTGGGATATTGTTAATTTTTAGCAAAAAATATAAATACTTTATGAATTACTTTATTAAAAGAATGTTGGTGATATAGGTGATTTTTAAACAAAGAAGATCTACTTTTCCTTATGAAGCTAGCTACGCAAGATTTTTTTTTTTTTTAAATCCAGGGAGCAATTGTCTCTTTGTATTTGTCTGTAACAAGTCAAATATCGAAAAAATTAGATAGGTATTAATTATCAGAATTTAAAGTGTCAAACTAAGAGAATACTGACATCTTTCAAATTTAATTTTCACGAAAATCTCAATTTCTTCTACTTATTTTCACTTACAAAAACCAACAAGTTGTTTCGGTCTGCACAGAGTGAATGGTTTTCGACGTATCCTTTTGAACCAATACTTACGGAAAGAGAGAGTTCGAAACCTGCAATCAACAGGCACTATCGATTGCATACATAACTCGTCAAATTTAGGCAAACAAAAAATACTGACCCCTTAGGCTCAACAGGTTGACTCTTTTCTCACGAGTACGAAAATCCTACAAAGAATTTCGGATGTAAACCGTGATATAATCAAGAATGCAGTATTCTTGAATAGTGTTTTCACATTTGAATAGGTACGTCCGGATTCTGCATATCGAAATCTCATTCAAATTGAAATTATTTCGGACTTTTTAACCAAACTTTTTGACCGGTTTGTGGTGATAATGATGTGATAATTTCTCTTTTCCATAACCGCAGCATTAGCCGCAACGTTTACAACATGCATCGAGACAACGAAGACAATGAAAAAGGTTTATTCAAATTAAAATGTTTCAAATGGTTTACTTCGTCATCCCCAGCAGGACACACACGTTTGATTCAAACAAAACAGAATAAGGCCTAACTTATCATGCAAAATCGGTTGAGGAAAACAATTCTCACTAAACTCCAGGAGCTAGTGTGCGGATTATATCCCATGGGGAAAAAAGACACTCAAAGTGCTTCAAAATTGGAATAGTTAAACGCTTCATCCGTTTTCATTCTCCCTTTAAAAATCACCATGTAGGTGTTTCCCTTCCCCCTTTGAATAGTAAATTGTTTCCTTTGTTTTCTTCAATTTTTGAGGAAAGAGTTCTTCGTTCACACACGTCCGCTGGTTTCTATACCAAAACAAAATATTTTGTTGCAAATTTTGTAACCTGAGAACGAAAAAAATTCATTCAACAAAGGAGATCAGACTTGACAGCTTATATATAATATAGGAAACTTGACGCCTTATATATAATATAGGAAGTAATAAATCTAATTTACAAAAATTACTGATTTGAAAGAACATTCCAGAATGAAGGATTCCAAGTTGGTTATGGGAAACAAATGTGAGACAAACAATTTTAAAACCATGTCTATAGGTTTTCTGGGATTGATCTCACCAAGAAAACACGATACATAGGTATAAGAATAATAAAAATTTCTCTGGGGGGCACAAATATGATCATTGTAATCGGTAAAATAAGAAGAAAAAAACACAAAGCAAATCTTTTGTACGAGAAATTGAGAAAATTAGAATTTATTTTATTCAATCAAAAAGGTATCGTTAGCTTTTCATCGCGTTGAATATGTAAAATTAAGAGTTTGGAAAATTTCTGGTGGAAGAGAGAGGCAAAATAAATCCTAGGGGACACTGCATAACAGTCTGAATTTTGAGTAAGACTAAAATTAAGAAAACCATGTTCTTGGTCTTGCTTTAGCTCATCTCTATTTACAAAAAAAGTCTGTGTGCTCTAAAATGGGCATAAGAATTGGTGCTTTAAATCACTGATTGAAACAATAATTCCAGTGATTTATTTATAGGATGAACTTTGCCAAAGCTCGTGAACCTAAATATGATTGGTTGAAACTAAATTAATGAGAGTAAATAAAAACACATTCAACACGAATAGGCTTGACTGGGCGTAACATTTGTACACCAGTAAGAAACAATAATCTCACTCATAGAGATCATAGAGACCATTAAGAAGAAGTAAAAAAGAAGGAACATGACAAAATATTCGTCTATGAATAAATTCATGTGTATCAGTGTTGCCCACTACGGCAGTGTCAATTTCTCTAGCAACAAAAAGAAATTATTTAATTATCGGTACTTTTTTGGAGGAAGAAGTGACTACCATTATAATGTAAAATACTGATTAAGTATTTATTACACAACAGTCATACAATAATTTAATTTTATAGTGAAATTAGTGGGTTACTAAGTTTGAAACATATGCCTCAAATAAGTAAGAATCATCAAAGTGACTCATTTCCAAAAATTCCGTTCAAAAATGAACGAAATAACAATGAAAGTTGGATCAAAAGAATAAATAATTTCACCGACACATAACTACCTTCTACCACTTTGAATAATCGTTTCTAAAATTAATATGTACGAGTAAAACAAGAAAAGATGAGTCCTAATAGTTTGGCTGTTTTGTATGATTCAAAGCGGAAGTGACAGTGGCATGATAATAAAAAAAATGCATAGTTCCTTATCAATACTCACATAAAACGACTAATACATCTTCAACTAATAACAAGAGAAAAGAACTAAATAAAATATAAATAAACAGAGGAAGAATAAATAAATTAAAATATCAAAATTATTTGGCAGAATGGTGAATAAAATTTACGTTTAAAATTAAGTGTCAAGGAAATTCAAAACGAATTGTATGCGAAGTTATAAAATACGTACACAAGATATTAAATGATTGCTGAGCAAATACAAGAATAGCAAGACTGATTTCCAGACGCTTTTTTTGTTCATCTGGAAACATGTAATCTTTTGAGCAATAGTTGAAGATTTTTTCAAATATTTCTACGCATGAACTGTTCAGCTGATTGAAACCAATTTTTTCAGAATAATTTAAAATATAGTATGTTCAACGTCTGTACCATATTTCGTGACTATTTCTTAAAAATTACGCACTTTAGAACTATTTAAGCTCCAAAAAGTTACATAATAGAATGTACTGTACAAATCATCCGGCCGATCTGGATCAAAAACAATAGAGTTCTGCGCCGTCTCTAGATTCGAATACGTGTACCAAATTTCATGACAATCGAATAAAAATAGCGACCTATACCTTGTTAAATAAAAATGGGTAGGTATACATTTATGAATTTAAGTTAATAGTGCCAACAGTTCTCTGAGTTCATTAAATGAAAAATGAATCTACTCCCGACCCTGGGTCTTAATACCAGATCAATTTTAATATGTAAATTTTCTTCGAAAACCTACACAAAAGTGGGACCTGTTAAAAGGCTGAAATTCAAAACCCTTTCGGCTATGCCAATAAAAAGTAAAATCTGTATCTTAATACATATTTCTATAAAGTTTTTTTTACTGTATCACAAGGTTAGAGAGAATGGTTGCACCAATTTCCATAATTGAGAGATTAATAGAAAGGTATCATCATGTAGATGTGCTATCAGAAGAGAAAAAGTCCATAGCCTCCGTAGAGAAAATGTTCTGAATTTTGACTCCCTCATCCTCTTATAAAATTTTTCATATTCTTTCTTTCTTTAAACGTATTTTCCTTAATATACTACTAAGTCCACAAAATTTCATACTTCTGCGTCGGCTCCTCTCTGAAATACGGAGCGCCAAAAAATTACATAATCTATTGAGAAGTTGATGTTATACAATATCGTATACATGGCCCAGTTAAATAAATGGCATGAAAATGAAATGAGAAGAAAGAAAATAGAGGGGGAGCGTGTGAGAGGGAAGAGAGCAATTTTACGTAAAGGAGTTGGTTATTCTCAGCAGGTGAATTGTCTCAAGGAAGGTTTTAAGCCTTAGTGGAAATCTGTAGCTTCCTGAGTGCAAATTTTGAGATTTTTCTCCAAGTACATCCCTCACTTCTTTATTGTTTGTTAATTGAACGACAAAAAGGGAAAAAGTTATATTTTTTAATCACTACACTGAGCTCTCTGCTTCCAACTTCAAATTTATTTAAAGCATGTAGGTCAGCTTCTCTGTTATTAACTCTCAGTTAAATTAGGATCACACCTCATACGCTATAGATTCTTATCCTTTTTAATTCGAATCAACATATGCCTATCCAATTGGTATTGCTGGTAGTGGTGGTAAGCCAACGAAATCCGTTCTCTTTATGTAGTGGCTGAATTAATAATTTTTACGAGCGTTTGAAAAAGAAGAAACAAAAAAGAAAGAAGACATGAACAGCCTATACGTGAGTACGTATTAATTCTTATTTATAAATGCCATTCGCATTTTATCGTCCACGAACGCTTCCAGTTTGTAACCACATAGCGATCGCTGGGCTGTAATGAATAAAAAAAAAGGACTGGCAGTCCTGTAAACCTACTATGCGCACTTTTATAGCCCCAGCCTCTTTTTTTCAATGAATGAAACAACGAGAACAGGCAATAGGGTTGCAGTTTTTTCGAGGCAGATGATGTTGCGATGCCGGAAAAGTATATACATTTTATATACGAGACGAGGCGCACACGCACGCCTAAAAAGAGCGACTGTACGAAGGGAATGAATTTAGGGACAGCCATTTTGTTCATTCTCAGCGCACCTGTTGATCCATCAAAATCGCCATTTTATAGCGATCCAACACGCTAAAGGCGTTTATGACAGTAAGCTGTAACACTGAAACGAATTTTATTAGTGTTTTTTTATTTCACTCTCGGCGGCATTATCAACTCCAAACAAGAAGTGTTACGTTCGTATAGTAAGTTGTAAGTGATGGGCCAAATTTGGTTTTATTTTGAAATAGACCGAAAAATTTTAATCTACTCATACTTCAAACATTCAAATGTTACAACAATCTGTTGGCATTTTAAAAATTGACGCAGAAGCATAAGCAACGAAATAACTCGGGAATTAGTAATTAGAATGTAAACCTTCTATCGGGAAACGCGGCTGGAGGCAGTAAATCTGCTTCGATCCAGTTTTTCTTCGTAATTTAAATTTATACATTAATACAGACTGTAAGGTGAACTCAATCACGGACGGAATACAGAGTTCACTAAACGTTGAAAAGGTCTGAACAAAATGTAATTTTTTCACCATCTCTAACAAAGGTATAACTATAGTTCATTTTATGAAAAACCCAAAATATTCTGTCCTCTGCAAATATTTGATCAACTATTCATCCCATCAAAATTTTATTTTTATTTCGTGCATTCCAAATAACTTGCTCTGTTCTACTCAATCATAAGCAATAGAGTACTCTCACTTTCCTCATCCTGAAATTAGTTTAATATGACTAGAATTCTATTTTCGTGGATATCCCCAGTCATGTTTTTGGTAAAAAGTATATTTTTCAATAGTTTTTCTTTAGACAATCTACTTATTACGCTTGTGTGGTATTAGCCCTCAGGATTGGAAGTGGGTACGTTTTTCGTTTCTCAACCTCACGAAAATTTTGCCACCAAAAACTCAAATTCATATATATATATTCCGTTTTTTTGTTCTCACATTACAGGCTGCGAAATTTTGTACGAACATTGTTCTAAGCCAAGGACCAGACGTATTGATTTTGGTGTCCATTATCAGGATGATATTTTCCGTACCACCATTTTTAAGTTGGTATTCTTTAGAGAATATACTTATTACGTTTGGTGCAGTATTAGCCCCCAGAGTTGGGGGTGGGTACGTTTTTCGTTTCATAATCTCAGGAAAATTTTGGCATCAATAATTCAAATTCATACATGGATATATATATATATATATATATATATATATATATGTAAGTTCGTTTAGTGGTTTGACTCTAATTTGCACTTCAGGTAAAGATAGTGTGAGATTTGCATAATTCAAAATATTTTATTCACACGTAATTAACAAACGGGAGTGAAATTAGAAAATTCAAGTTATTTTATACACGAAACGAACGAAGATTAAATCTGTATATCTGGGTCAACGTTGAATGACCGCACGAACGAATGAATGAAACTATCAATGAATAAAAATTATCGGAAGCGAGTTGCCAGGTTGATTACAATAACAAAGAAAAACGTTCAAGTTAAGATTAGTCGAAAATGTTGTCATCGGAAAAAATAAAGAATGAAGTTCATGAATGAAATGACGTAATTGTAGATAAATAGTTAGCATGCAGTAAATAATTACATCGTAACATCTTAGCCTAGGTCAAACATAAATAAACATGAAAAATAGACAAAATCTCACAAGTATGAGCGAGATTGGTGCGATTTGAGAAAAGACGATTTTGTCTTTTACATATATATATATATATATGTCAATTTTTTATTCCTACACTACAGATCGAAATTTTCATCAGATAATCACGAAATTTGGTACAAACATTTGCACTAAGCCAAGGATCAGATCTATTAATTTTGGTACGGATTATCTGGACAATTCTTTCCGTACCATCATTTTTGTTTTTATTTTTGCTATAAAATGCTCAATTTTGCATCAATAGCCACAAAAACAAATATTTATCATAATTTATTATAGTACGCTACTAATTTTCTAATTTTGGCGTGGATCGGCCGGATGGTACTTCCGGTACCGCTATTATTTTTTTATATTAGTCACAGAATATGCAATTTTGGAACAATATGTACAAAATTTGAAACAAACATTTATTATATTTTATTGTGGTATACTGCTAATTTTGGTATGGATCGAGCGAATGGTACCTTCGGTAAAGCTTTTTTTTTCTAATTTACATGAACTTTTCTTTTTACAAAAATTATCCACTTGTTCATGTTTTCTTTTTGTTTATTTTATAACTTTATTGAATTTTTTTGATTTTATTTGAAATTATATGATTATTTATTGTACTGTATCATCTTAATTATGATTTTTCATTTCAAGAAATAGATATAATGCTTTTAAATTTCACATTGCCCAATATTTCGTCAGCAGCTAACAAATTTCATATTTCATACATTCTCATAACATAACATTTACGCATATGAACTTGAAAGACAATTAATATGACCATCAAAATTAGTAATTCTTTTTTCTCTGAACCTACTCTTTCCAGAGAAGCTTGCTGCGCTAGAATTTTTTTCCTTCGACGAAATATATTTTGAACGAATTGGAGATCTTTATTTTTTCATATTTTTGAAAATTTAAAGTGGTAACATTAATTTGTTATCAGTTAAACAACATCATCCACTCTTAAAGTTGCTAGTTTTCCGCAGTTAATGTATTAAATTAATCAACTTTAATGAAAGATCATACCACGTACAAAAATATTACCCCATAGTAATGCATGATAATTATTGTCAGGCAATATTAATTAAATAAATTCAGTTGAAAATTGTATGTTATGATTGTATAAAATTTGTTAGCTGCTGAAAAAATATTAGGCAATGTGAAATTTAAAAGCGTTTTTTCTTGAAAAAATTAAAAATTAATTAAGATGATAAAGTATGGTAAATAATCGTATAATTTAAAATTAAATTAAAGAAATACAATAGTTACAAAAAAATGAACATGTGGATAATTTTTGTAAAAAGAAAAATTCATGCAAATTAGAAAAAAAAAAAGATGAAAAATAAGTTTTACCGGAAGTACCGTTCAGACGATCAGTGGCAAAATTGGTAGCATACTACAAAAGGTGTAATGAACATTTATTCTGAATTTCGTGGCTATTGGTATAAAATTGAGCATTTCATAGCCGAAAAAAAAACGAAATGGTTAGACGGGAAGTAACATCCGGTCCATTTGCAAAAAAATTGACAGTATGTTACAATATATTAAAATGAATGTTTGTTTCAAATCTCAAAATCAATAGGTCTGGTCCTTGGCTTAGTAAAAATGTTCATACCAAATTTCGTGATTATCGGACAAAAATTGCCACCTGTACCGTTGGAACAAGAAAACGGAATATATATATATATATATATATGTACCCGCACCCAACACTGGGGGCTAATACTGCATTAAGCGTAATAAGTATATTTTCTAAAGAAAACCTATTCAAAAACATGAACAAACTATAAAATGTGCGCAATCTTGCTATTTAGACAATTTACAACATTTAATTTCTTTATTTCATTCATATTTTGGAAAGAATATGAATTCCAAGTTTAATTTACTTAGATAAGCTATCGTTATCAATAATACCATAAAAATCTCGTTAGCCAATCCAAGATTAAGATTATGAATTGACCGTGAAAGACCAAGGCCAAGATCAAGACCCTTGCTTTTGCTCATTACTACTCTTTGGCGATATCTTTTCGGGCACTGAGAGAAAGAACCCATACATGCAAAATTTAAAAGTATATGAATTTATGTACCTAAGTAGGTAGTTTTTAATGAATTTTACATTTTTACGTTAAATTTAAGAAAAATATATATCAAAAATCTACCATTTTTGTGATTTTTGTGACAAAAATTACATCTTTTCGTTAAAAATAATATTTTTTGATAATCAGTTATGTAATACAAACTATATGAAAGTACAATATTCACTAAAAACAGATAAATTTCGGTAGGGTCATAATTGAGGGGAATGAGGGAGAGACTCCCCTAATAAATATTTTCACAGTTGGAAAAACTGACTGGTTGCATGTACAGTTGGAAAATCGTGGAATTTGATGACCTTTTGGTTTTTAAGTAGTTTTTTTTTGTTCGTTTAGAAAATTTCAAAATTTTGCAGCAGTTGACAATTTTAGAGTTGGAAAAATTGGCAGTTGTATATATCTACAAGTCGGAAAATATGCCAGTTGATAACTCTTTTTTATACTTTAGCTGATGGAAATATTAAAAATTTCAGTTGGCAATTTTAATTTTTCTCCCCTCTCCGACCCAAAAAAACAAGCTTTCGCTACGTCCCTAAATCTCGGAGAGTTATATAAAATTTTAACGAAATTTACGGTTCCTTTTTTTTAGTGAACTAATTTGAAAATTGAAGATTCTTTATGTTGGAAAACTGAAGTGTAGGTTTAATCGTCTATTAGTTTTTATTTTTTCAGCTCAAAAATCTATAAGTAGTCAAGAATTAAGATAAAGCTTTCATTAGTCAACTACATATTCTTCAATGAATCTTCAACTTTACTCCAGGCTAGGCTATCTTGCAGTGTATCCATAAGAAGAGAAGCTACATGTACCGAAGGACAAAATTGCAACGTTTTTGCATAATTTCAACTTAAAACAAGCCTGACATGAGGGAAGGGGGATTCCCCCGGGCCGAGATTTTTAGTGGCTCGGTATTCTGAAAAAAAAAAGAAGAAATATATGAAAAATTTACTGAGAAAAACTTGAAAAATTTTTTTGTTCGTTCCGCTCGCGAAATAAGCTTTTCCAGTGTTATAAAACCCTCTCCAAAGATAAATTCTTTTTACTAAAACTGTACGTTGATTCAATTTTCTATTTTTAAGGTGGCCCATTAATTTTTCCTCCCGGGCCCGAATTTCCTCTCTACGGCCCTAGTTTAAAAACAGTACCAGGCCGAGGGTAAAAAGCAGTTTTTGGTCGCACAGGGGCAGAAACGGCTGAAGCTCCTACAAAAAAAGAATTCTAGTAGCACTATTAATACGTATAATCGATAAATCGATGGCCAACATGTCGATATTTTCGATACAAAATCGTTGTTATTATTATGCATCGGTAGAGCAGACGATGCAATAACCATAACGACGAAGACGACCAGTACGAAATCAAAGGAAATTCACTTTACTGGGTTCATCCATCCGGTTAGTCCCGCATATCGTGGGAACTGAACCTGCTCGAATGAGAGAGAACCTTCGAGAGAGTTTCCTATCTCATCTCTCGTTTGTTGTTGTTCTTTTTTCCACATCTTCTTTTTTTGCCCCGTTTACTGCTGCCGTCGATGTTACAGCAAACGGCCACACGGCCTGGCCTATCTAGTGTTTATATCGCCTATCGGAATCATATATACACGATACACACACTTCGCCCTATTCTACAGTTAAAAGAACATTATTATTTTTATGTGCACGCCATTAGCCAATATATTATAGGTATGTATACACCTTATAGATATATACACACGTTTTTCCCCCATCTTTTTTTTCCCTTCTTCATGCTTCTCTTTTCTCTTTTTTTTCTTTCACTTTTAACCTTTGCCTGCTCTCCCCCACACCAATAGGTATACAGCATCTATTCAAGATCTTCCAGACTTTATAGTACATACGACGTATTCGCCTTTCATCTCGAGGCCACAAAACGTTAAAAATCGTTAATAAGCTGCGCGACTGCCTTTCTCGGCGCTGTAGCCTTCTCGCATGTAGGTTTGTCTGCGCTGGAAAACGTGAAAAATCTTAAAATAATTGGTTTCTCGTACCGTCCAATAAACCGTAGGCCTATACTCTCACTTCTCTCACACTCTCTCTCACCCTCCCACTCAATGCTCTCCCTCGCCCTCGTGTATGGTATTCAGCCGTTTGGCGTGATAACATTTTAATATTTTATTTGTCGGAAAAAAAGAACAAAACAACAACAGCAACAAACAAACTATTGGCCTCTATAGCTTCTAATACAGCCGATTTTAAAAATTAATCGGGTTCAAACGCGAATTAAATACTAAAAACAGTAAATATTATTACAAAAAACTGTTACGGCCACCCTTTCCGTTAAATTATTTTCCATTAACGAAATTCAACAGAAAATTTGCGAATAATGTAGGTCAACTCTTCAGAGACCTTTTATCTGGTTATCGACTTAAATGCAGCTCATTTCTAGACCACAATGGCACACAGGGATATTTGTCTTCCCAAGTGTTTCTGCTCCTTACAGAAATTAAAACTCCCCCCAAAACAAAGAAAGAAAAAAAATACCGATGGCATAACAGTTGAAAAGTAGATTTCGTTTAGAATAGACAGAATATCAAATTTTGTGTATTTCGTTCATTATATAGGTTTTAAGAATTTTGTAACGCAATGAAAATTTCAAAAAGCCGTAATTCAGGAACAAACGAGTGGATTTAACCCATCTTCGAATTCAACTGAGATATAAATCCAATGTATGCACGTGCAAAATTTCATCCCAATCCGTGAAGAATTACGCCCTCCGTTTATCCACAAATTCCAACTTGAAAAAATCGCCATTTTAAAACTAACGGGCGAGTTTCATTCATCTTCGAACTTGACCGAGATATAGACCCAAAGCACACACATGCTAAGTTTCGTTTTGATCAATAAAGAAATACATCCTACAGTTTATAGACAAATTGTTTTATATCCAGAGTACATATTATACATATAAACTTTTTGAGGGAGGATGATTTTGGGGTCTAAGGACCATGATCAGAAAAACTATAACGAATTTTTTCAGAATCGTGACATGCCACCCTCCGCAATAGGTAGATTCTACGAAATCTGCCTAAACACAAAAAAAAAAAAACAAATTTCTATACAAAAATCACCCATCGAATTAATAAACCATGCTAATATTATTTTCTTTGTTATTTGAATTTTTGCTCGATGAAACCCTCACCAGAATCTTGCGTTATCTACTCCTCTGACTATGTATAAACTTGAGTTAATGCAGTCAATGTTAGACTTGAGACAGTTCTGACGATCCAAACTAGCGAAATTATAAAATTAATAATAAATTACAAGACCAACATAAACAGGACAATTACTTCGTACGCGTTGAGAAATTACAGAGCTATGCAAATGAGAAATAAAAACATGCCTGGTTCCCCTTGGGCAGCTTTGCTTCGTCAGAAATTTTTCTTTTTTCCTTGACAAACTTTAAATAAGACGTATTCTCAGAGGTGTATAAACCGAAGAGAGATCAGAGAGAAGCTTTGCAACAATCCCGCAGACATTTAATTTACTTTCAACTTCCCCAACCGCCCTGGTTAATCATATGACAGTTTCTTGGTTACATTATGATTGAATTAGGTACATGAACTAAAATAACTTTTATCCTCTGGAACATTTTTCTGATCCCATACCTTCGCTTATTCTGTTTCGTCACTAACATTTCGGTGTCATCCAAAATTTCACCGTTGAATGGATTAAAACTGAAGACAGAAAAAGAGAAAGGATCTAGACCATAGAAGAATTCCGTCTGGTTGATGACTATAGATTTTTGGTAGCTAAGAAGCATATGTTTCATTTTCATAGGAAAGGTGGTGGGACTAAAACTTGTTCCTGACTCATTTGCTGCGTAAATTTTACCGTGGTCACACCATCATACAGTAACTTCCAGCTCCATAAATTATAAAGATGAAACTAGAAAGAACAACATATTCTCCAGCCAGCATCTAATTAATATAATAACGGGAGCTAGAAGATACCATGCTGATCTATGGGATAAAAAGTGTAACATGGTATCTTGAAGCTGGGTTCTACAGTATGCAACTTAACGCTCATAAACACCTCTAAAAACACCTCTGAATGGAAGGTAGACCTTCAAAATTAGTGTAGGCACTGTACTTTTAATGTTTCTCCCCCTCTCCCTAAATAATTGTGTACCTATCTAATATTACGAAAAACAAGAAACTAGGGCAATGAGTATAAATATGTATTTTTATAGGTTGTTTCATTGTTTTTGGTGGTAGCTTAATTTTTTTTTTTGCAATATTTTTAGGTATCTTTTTAATAAATTAATTAAAATAAACTGGTCACAATGTTATGAAACATATAATAAGAAAAAGTGGTATAATTTAGGAAATAGTATTCACTTTTTCAATAAAACTAATTTTTCATCTTTAAATTGTAATTTTTATTAAAATTTTATAAAAAAATGAATGAGAAGGTTTTAAAATTAAATTAAATGAACAATTTCAAAAACTGAAACATTTTTTCCAAGTCTGGACTTATAAAAACAACATACTCGAATTATTTGTCCTTGAGTATGCTTTTTTTCTTAAGTTTGGAGGGAGGTAAAAAAGGAGTACCTAGTTATGTTTAAAAGTTTTAGTTCTTTTGTGGTTAGTTTTATTTACTTTCATTATTCACCACATAAACTAGTAATTAATTTTTCCTTTTTTAAATATCAGAGATTCAGAGGTGGTAGAATTTAAGGCTAGTTTTCACGGTGACACTAACTAACACAGCATCAGTGTCATGACAGCGAGTGTCGATACTGCAGTGTCATGATGACAACATCTACTGTCACTGTTGAATATGGAATCATCCATTTTTGACTCCTCCAACTGTTAACACTGTTATTGGTCATCCTGTAGAGGGGTGATGTAATACCGTTTAATCTTATTCGATCATTATGTATAGAGAGTGAAGTTATTTGTTTATTAATTGTTTAATTAGTGGTTTTAAATTGAAATGTAATCAAAGTTAACTCAACCATGTGGTGTTTTTATGCCTTTGGGCTATTCCCCACCTTGAAGCTGTTAATATATTTTTATAATTTATGATCAGAAATGTAATGTTTACACTGATATTTTGTAAGCCAAAAGTAGCGCTTTTCATGGATTGAAACATATCCTTGATGTAAAGAGGAAACCTACAAAACTTTTTACATGAAGATTGCAAGGAAACAAGGTTAAATTTGTAAAACAGCAATCGAAATGATGAACTCCAACTGATAATGTTTTTATTTTTAATTCAAAAATTGTAATATTATACCCCATTTATTTCTTTTTGTTTGTTAAAAAGTCACCTAACCTGCCTACTTTTCGAAAATTCAAAATTATTAATAGAAATAATATTTCAAAAATAAAAAACCCTACTATGAGTGAGATTACCTTCTACCTCCTACATGTTAAACTCACTCTCCACGCATAACACCACAGATGATGATACTGAAAGTGGTGTGTTCACCATATTATATCATTCTAAAAGTATTACACTCAACATTAAAATTATTTATGAGGCATTTAATTAACGTTTCGTTGCTTTCTGATCATTAATTATAAAAAATATCTCCCTCAACAAGATTCAAAAGCAGGGATTGAGAAATACTACATTTTTTCATTTGGTTTCCATTAGTTGAATATCTGAAATTTATTATAATGTTAGTTATTTTTGTTTCCATTTCCGTTACATTTCCTGATTTCACCAACATTTTTCATTCAGTTTACATAATTCCATTTCTACTTCCATTTAAAAAAAAAAATTTCATTATTTTACAGTTTTTCAAATCTTGTTCAAATATCGATACATGGAGTGTACCGTTTGCATACCACCGTTTGAGAACTTCTCCCTTACAGGAAATATTTCTAACCACAGGGCCTGAGAAATGGACGAAATCAATCTCTGCTTTCCTTTCCTTACTTTACCAAATTTTAATTTCCCTCTCCTTACAAGCTATAAGTATTTCCGTCAATCGATGAAGTAAAATTACCCTAATCTTCATCTTAGAAAAATTTCTTCTCGATTTTCATTCATTTCCGACAGTGAATAACGGAATGTCTACTTAACAATTTACCGTCTTTCCGAAACTACTGACTTGACAAAATATTCCAAATTTGTTGTAACGACAAAAAAACAAAAGAATGGAACTATATGTGCAGTAATATTATCCAATTAGTGCGTGTCTCCCGCGAGATAGACTGATATCAAACCAGTTTCAATACAATACTCACCGAGTAATTGAAACTGTCGTTTGCACGTAAATCGAATGGATGGTTTACATACATGAATCTCATGTCGAGAAAGAGAGAAAAAATCTCGTTTCTAATTGTAACTTGCAGCTCGATATCACGAGCTGAACATTGTTTTTATGATTTTTTTTCCTGTTCTCGGCGACGGCGCCCAATTCGACCAATTATAGTGACATTTTGGACAGGAGTCAAAATTCTGACACTAATGACTACCTGATTCAATATTCAGCGAAAATAATGCTGAATTAATACAGGCCTAAGTACAATTGGATAATAGGTAGGCTTCTTACCGGAAAATACATTAGAATAAATGTTATACTCAAGACTACCTATATTAACTTATGTATTTTCTCTATGAAGTAATGCATCTTGATCTGGAAAAATTAAATTAGTGTTAACGCTCAATTTATTTTTCATTTTCAACCCATAGGCCGACATGAAACTATGCCGAAATTAAAGTTACAGCCAGTAGCAAGAAGAAAATTCGAATTTATTGGTTTTAATGAGTGAACATTCTGAAACAATTAAAATTACAGAATATTTTGGTGTTCCGATTTTTTCAAGACTTAATTTTAAAGTTACCCATTCTGAGAATTAAATAGGTAATGAATTTTGATGAGAAATGAAAAAATGAAATAGTATTTCACTGTACAAATATTCATTAAAGTGTGGGAGCATTGATTAAGCTTCATGGTTTTAACGAAGGAAAATTTTTTCCCATTTTCAATGAATGAATATTCAACAAGAACTTTTAAAACGAAATTGCAGTAACACAACTTGCCACTTTTTCATATAGCAATAGATTAATCTTTTAGTCAAAGTGTATCTTTGATTTCTGTCGACTCATTTTGATTGCAGAACAACTGTTCTGACAGGGTGGAAGTAATAAAAACTGTTGCAAATGAAAGCATAATAATAAAATCATCTCATTCTTCTTAATCTGATTTTCTCTTTTTCGCAGGCAATAACTTGAAAAGAGAAACGTAGTTTTGAACACCTTTCTTTTTGAAAACCCTTTTCCCTCACTGATGAAAAAACAAATTAGTCAAAGACACGGTAAGAAAAATCAAGAACAATGCATAACCTACTGGCCAGGCCCTTGTATAACTTCACTTTAAGATACCACATGTGAACAGGATGGTGTAAATTAAAAGAATCTAAGAGATACAGCTATGAATCATCCCAAATAAGAAGATGTGACGTCATATGAGCTGATGGACCAAAGGGGAAAGGAAAAGATAAAGATTCACCTTATTCAACATAAATGCTGCACCCAAAACTCATTTTTAGCAGTACGTAGCTGGGAAAGGTGACTATCTCTATGACGTTTCGGCTTTCTTATTTAGGATAGACTATAAATTATAAAAGGGTAAATTTATGGTGTCTAGTACAATCTACAGGTCAACTTTAATGCAGATGGAACTGGAATTAAAGTAAAATTTATTTGAATTTGTACTTCGAACGTACATTAAAAATGAGCTCCTATTGATAAAGGATTTTAAGAAAACCAATTAGACGTTTTTTCAGACAAACAAAAATAAACTTTTATAATTTTCAATAATGCTAACTTATGCGTGATGAGGAAATTTGCGGTTAAAAATTTTTTTAAAAGAAAACGAGTGGAATTAGAGCAGTATATCTATATTTTGCCACCCTTCGTAGAAATTCAAAGTTCGCAAGGGGCGAATGGGGCCCTCGTTCTCTTTGGAAAATCCAAAACAGTCATTAAATGATACCTAGTGATTCCGATCATGAGGAAAAATGTGTTCGATCATTCAAATTTGGCAAATATAATAAATCTGAAAAATTTCCATACTTGAACCTCAATAACAGATCTAATTGAAATAAAATGATGTAAGTAGACTTTTAAAATATGGGGAATATTAAACATTATCAAATGATACCATATTAGCATGGTTTGGTCCACTGGACCAAAGTTAGAACCGACGATGCAAAATGACAATTTTTGATTTATTATATTCTCCTTTCATTCAAGCTGGAACTTGAGATACAAATGACGTGCACCGTTTCATATGTTTTATTCATTGTTATTCAAATACCAAACTCCGAATACCAGCAACTCAAATTTTCTGTGTTTTATGTAGTAAGACAGTGCTACATTAAAAGTTTTGGTTCTGGATCAGTTCTATTGAAAAGTTAGTTTTCAGTGCTTTCTTAATGTTCTAGTTCAGCGTCAGTTTTAGGAAGTGAAAATTCAAGTTATTTAGTAAATTAAAACCAAAAATTTCAATCAAATTTTCAAAAAAAAAAAAAAAAAAAAGTTGGTTAATACAAAAAGACGGACACAAAAAAATAATAAAAAGTAAAAACTAGTTACAATGTTAAAACACCATATTTTTTTTACCGAAGTTATTGACATAATTTTTACTGAATAAAACTTTTTAATTCGGTACCAAATATCAAGCAAGAAATTCAACTTTAATGTTTAGAAAACTGCATTAGTCAAGAATAATATTTCTTATTATAACGCCTGGACAGTGTGGATCAACAGTTGCTGTGATTTTGACTCTTGCACTATCATTAATACAGCCTTTAAGATATCTAGAACTTACAACTCCAAAATTAGTTTAACTCTAATCTGAGTTTACAACACTACCTAGACCTGCAGGTTTTCCCATTTAAATTGAGTTCAAGAATGCAAAACAGACTGAATAACATTGCTTGAAATTTGATACGGACTTAAAAAAAGTTTTATACAAAAAAAAAAGAAGATATTGTCACATCTTTGATCCAAAAAATATGGTATCATAACATCGGAGCAAAATTATTTTTTTTCTATTTAGTGCTTCTTTTTTGTCTGTTTTTTATTATGTTATGCATAAAAATTTCACGCCCTAGGCTTCAACTAACTGGGACTCTGCCTAAATTCTGTATTGAGAGAAACGGATTCCAAACACTTTATTCAGCCTTCTTTATGGTAACAATCGCCCACAAAAACAACGTTATTTCATTCCGGTAAACTTGCTTGCTCAATGAAATTTTTTTGACGCATCATCGATATAGCTCAGTCAAGCTATAAAACTATGACTTTCGAATTTTTCATTTTAGGTAATTGAAGTAGTTCTAAATCTGCGAAATCAGTTTGCAGACAGTCATCAAAATTATCAAAATATTCACGGTATTTCACCCGAAGACCGAAAAAACAAAACAATAAAATACTAAATGAAATGAGCCAATTTAATGTGGAAACAGTTTTGTACAAACGTTATTAGAATCCTTCATACAAAATTACAAAGTGATGGTAATCGAAACACATACCTACACAAACTCAACTCGTTGGATAAATTCGTTAATTTATCGCCATTAAAATTGCGTGACTGTGAGGATAGCCGAAGCTCAATAAAACTTTATTTTCGAAACATTAACGAGTGAAAGTTGTGAACTGCAATAACGCGAGAGAATCACTTTTTCAAACCAACATGACAACCATCATTTAACGCTAATTATTTTCATGAACTGTAGCCTAACCAATGACCATTGACGAAAGGTGATGGAAAAAGGCGTATTTACGTAATTAATTGCGAGAAGGATAAAACTTACATAGATAAATAAAAAATTCGTCAACAGGTACTCCACAAAAAAAAAAAATCGATTTTAGATAGGTTTTTAGTCATTAATAAAACGATTTTACTTGTTTTTACCACAATTTTGATGGTTTAAGTTACAGCACTGCGTACGAAAAGGGTAAGAATAATTGTTGTGAAATATATGTATAGGTACTCCAAACGTAGCCTATATAAATAGAATTAAAATTTATGTTTGTTATTTAGAAATATTTATTTTTCAATAAGTTCCTGCGACTAATCTTCAAAGAAAATAGTAAACCAAAAATACAGTTTTTCAATTTTTATGGGTCTGTCTGTCTGTCTGTCTATCAGTCCATTTGTGCCATTTTAACACACGAACTACTCCGTCATGCTCGATTAAAATTATGCAACTCAAAGATTTCTTATGCTGGCACCAATCTGGAGATTTTGTTTCATTCTGATTGCTTGAAAGGTATCTCAGTTGCAAGACTCACATCCTTGTGCCCACAAAAAGCGTTTGGGAGAATTTATTCATAAATTATTGAGGAATACATCGTCGAATATGATTTTTGAGACGCTCAGCTAAAATTAAGGTCTCATTTTTGGACTAAATACCTCCTTGATTCCCCTTGGTTCTCAAAAGGGAGTCTGGCTTTTCATGTAGAACTGAATAAAATTTTGTTGGATATGTTTCTGAACTGAAGGCATTAAATTCAAATTTACGATCCATTTTCTCATTAAACTTCTCCTTCAGCTCTCTTTGAACTACGAAAGGACGTCAAAACTAACTTTTTCTATTGCATAATAAATTGCCGGATATAACTCTGCGGAGCATGGGGTTCAAATTTATAGTCCATTTTTGAATTTAATCACATTTTGGAGACTCCGTAGCTCCAAAAAGAGATTTATAGGACCAATTTTTCACATATTATTAGGTAATAAAGAAGGAAAAAGGAAGTCATTATAATTTAGATTCGGTATTTATTTAAGAATAATTAAAAGTTGTCTGATTAATAACATATTTCATTAACTGATAAAGAGAAAAATTTAACGGAAATTTTGTCGTACGCATAATTATTTTCGTACTCAAATGATGTTTCATATTATGTTCATGGTAGAAAGAAAACAAGAAAATTTCCAATCTTTAGCAACCTCAAATTAGTCTTTTCCCACCGCATATTCGTCACCTTTTTTTTGGTGCTCTCTATATCCCATTTTACTGCCATTAATTGAATAAAAAAAAGAAAAAAAATACAATTATTTTAGTATCGTAGCTATATCTGGAAATTATTTTCTATATAATGGCGGTTATTACGACGTTCGTAAATTATTTCAGCGGCCGTTTATAAGCGGCGATGATAACAATCTAGAAGAATAAAGATGACCAATGAAACCGCTACGTACAAAAAAAAAGTTCATAATGGTTGAAAATTGATGGATAATGCAGATAAAAAGCGGATGCATAGATATATATTTAATTCTAAGGGGTGAAATCTCACACCTATCATATTATAGGAAGGAAAAAAAAGACTTAGGTAAAAGGGGAGAATAAAGGGATCAAAAAAAAGGAACGTACGTGCCCAGAATTATTACTCGATGTCAGTATCTGATTTGTTTACCATTTTTTTCCTCATTTTTTTTTTCGCCTTGTAGTTTTGATTCTTAAAGGAAGTCCTATTTATTATTGCTTGTCTAATAATGAACCTAAAAGACACCTATTAGTCTATCGATTTCGTTTTTTTTTTTATTTGATGAGCGTAGATAAAACACCAACAACAAATGAAATTAGTGGCGGTTGTAGACGCTTGGCGCCAGGCATTTCAAAAAGAGGGTGATTCCGACGGTTGCTGTGATATTCAAAAAGGTAGTGTAGATTAATCTGCATATCGAAATTACAACCTGTAAACAACGACTCGAATTATACAGGAGTGCAGTTAATATTATAATACAAATCAGCCATATAGATTTCTTTGAAAATCAGCAACAAAAAAAAAGGCATGGGATATAGGTACTTATTTATTTATGAGTTTAGCAGATTTACCTATAGCTTAGTGGGCAAGATGCAGTAACACAGTATAGCAACCTTTTTCTTCATTTTCACGAGTTGAAGAGAGAAAAAAAAACTCTTAGGCAGCAAAGCTTCGCAAGAAAAAGTAGATGTTCTTTGTTTAAAAATCACCTATATCACCAACATTCTTCTGATAAAGAAATATATAAAATATTTATATGTTTGAAAAAAAATTACCAATATCCCACAAATACAATGCATGTGATAAAATATACTGTTTAAGTAAATTATATTTTCAAAATATTTTATGAAGGTATTAGAAATTATTATTTTTTTATGAAATGAAAAATTATTCCAAGTACTTACTAACAAATACAATTTTAGGAAATAATTCGATGGTTTTCTTTCCTACAGTGACGAGAGTAAAATTGTAAATTATATATAAAAAAAAAAAAAACACTTACATGAGAAAAAAATATACTACATTGTAAAACAAAGTATAGGTGCATTGTATAGGTACGTGCTATGGTTAAAAAAATATGAGCGCAGATTTTAGTGTCCGTGTTCAAATATAGTGTACGGTAGCGGGTGGGCGATGGTGGAAAATTGACCTTTTTCTGATATCGGGTTGTTTTTAGATTCAAACGAGTGGTTTTCTCGATGACAGCTGGAAAATGAATTTTTCAGGACTATTATCAGAGGGGTAAAAGAAGAAAAATCACACTGAATAGCTAATAAGTTATAAACAAATTGACTAATCAAAACCAAATTTGGTAGGTCTAGTTCTCGTATGGGAGATACTCTTTGTACCAAATTTCGTGGCTATTGAAAGAGAATTGCAACTTTTACTGAGATAACATGAAAAATTAGAACCTCCAACAGCCCCAGGGAATAAACCATAATACCAACAGAAACCAAAATTGGAATCATTTTAGGTGTATTTCAAATCAATATATGTACTAGATTTTGTGACTATAGCTTGAAAACTACTCCTTTTAGAGCCATTATTCTGCCAAAAATTCAACAAAATCGCCCTATCAGACGTACCATAAGACCTATCCACACAAAAACCGGTAGATACTGTCCTTGAACTAAAGCACATATTTATACCATATTTCAAGCCTATCGATTGAAAATTGCGACCTGTATGCTGTTTAGTAAAAAATGCATATAAACTGACATACCGGACAAATTATTAATATTATTATTATTATTATTATTATTATTATTATTCAGTTCTGAAAACAGTTATTTTTTTAATGATTTTTTTTGGTCGAGGTGTTGCGAAAAATAGACCGTGACACGCCTGCAAAGTAGGTGATTACTACTTTTCGCACTTGCATCCCAAATAACTATTTCCTTATCTAAATCAGAGATAAACTCTTTGAAACTAAACCCACCTTCAGCGAAAAAAATACAATTTTAATGATACGTACAATGAATGGAAGCATTGGCAAATTCTTAATGATTAAAATATAGAATTTACCATCCAAATTTTTCAACATAATTAAAAATTGTAGTCTCAATCACTGATATATCCTCAACTTTGGAATGTTCTAACTTATAACCAACATTTTCACCATCAGTAGTGAGCAGAGAAGATGGGAAAAATGTTATTCTGATAAACATAATAAATCATAATTATACTGCAGACAATCATAATAATTATATACAAAAAAATAAAATAAACAACCACTGATTCCATTATACTGAGTGGGGAAAAAAGGTTTTACATTCTTGGCGACTCATTAATACTTTTTGTTCGCAGCAAAATCATCAGTTTAAAAAAAAATACCCTTTTTATATAGTTCCCATTTTAATAAAACAAAACTCGACGACTCAAAAATCATTCAAGAATATGTAATTACTATTTATCTTGTAACGATTAAATAAAGTTTTGGTTCAGAATAAAAATATCAAATTCCTTTATGCTAAACTAACTTTTTTTGTATGCTGAAATGTGTTCACAAATTGCAGAACAACAAGAAATGTATTACTATAACAGAAGGAGACCAATGAGAAGAACGTGTGTTCAGTTTTAAAAATTTTTATAGAAAAAAAAAGATTAAAAACTTAATTTTCCCTTCTTCTTAAAAATAAAAATCAAAATTAGGTAAGTAAATAATTTTTACGATAATTTTTCTAAACGTGTTTATGGTTGGTTGTTTGATCCGGTTTGCAGTGAAGTTAGTCGTTTCCAATCATATTCTCAAAAAACTTCTAAAAGTTTATTAGTGCGGACATCTTGTCTCCATATCCTATATTTAATATTTTTGTAAACCGTTGTTAACTTCATCTAATTTTTTTCCAGTTTTTTTTTTTTTTTTTTTTTAACATTATTTCATTTGTTAATGAAGTGTGAACTCAGTTCAAAGTAGGTTCTGAACGGATGTAGAAAAGAGTGCAAAAAGTGCAAAAAAATTTTCCTATTTTTCTGTGATCGAAAGAACGTTTTATGAGAAAGCGCAAGCAAAACAAAACAAAAACAAATATGCATCATCAATTTATCAGTTATCACACAACTAATTCCCAACTTATCATTTTAAGAAGTTACTCACGTCAATTGAAAGGGAAAGAACTTCCTTTGCACTTTTTCTACACTGTAACAAATGTAGTCGGACTACCGTCTTACACAATGGTAATAATTTTATTTAACACTTAAATAACCACATTCCATTAACACTTCTGTTTCTTTCAATTACGATTACAAATCTAACTGTAATTTATGTCCAATTTTCATCGAAGTAAAATCACCCGAAATTAAACAATGATTTTCGACCTAACTGAATTTATATAGGTACACACATTTCCATTGTCAACAATCCTATTCCAACATACTTTCCCTCTGTAAAATACAGCCGATAAATCTCCCTCTTCCCTTTTAATAGCCAATCACAGTAAACCATAATACCACTATAATTTATGTATAACACCCTGAATTAAGGGTAAATAAACTCTTTGTATCCTTGATCAGAACGTTCGTTCTAGAGCTGACTTGCTCAACCATACTTACTCTAGATTCGTATTGTATTGAACATGAATTAATATATTTTATGCGTAACTGTTGATGTGTTTGAATTATTTGAAGACTGTCTTCTGTCAAACAAGTCAAGATCCACCACGAGAGTATGGATTTAATAAGGAATTTCAATTAATTATGGTAATCGAAGTATTCAACTATTATTCCCAAGCATCTCATACAGATCTTGGATGAAGCGTACATGTCAAAAAGAAGACTAACTCGAGTATATACTTATCACTTCTTTCTGGCATTATGCTGCGTTTACACGCTCATGTAAATTTGCACAAACCTTGAGTTTGGGCAAGTACACTCAAGATGTAAAAGTGATGTAAAAAAACTGAGCAAAAATATCCAACTTGTTTGATATTTTACTCAAGCCTAGTGCAAGCCATTTACACAAGCAAACTTGAGCGTGTAAATGTACCTTTACTTACACGTCCTTTTCATTTAGTGTGGAAAATGTATGTCCCTTCTACACGTTTCTTTGAATTAAGTTTACACTAGATTCAAAAGAACGCAAAATATACTTTACACTAATGTCCCAAACGAACACAATCTGAGAACAAGTGTTAGAACTCTTGCACTTTTTGGTCAAAAGAACCTACCATATGTTTAGAGTGTATCAGTTTTTGTGTTTAATTTTGTTTTGTGTATTTGTTTTTTTCCGAATATTGGTAATTTCAAATTAATTTGCGATAAACTTTTTATTGCTTCTTAATTGGACCGATAAAAAAATAAAATAACGGAGCAAAGTATAAAAATTAGTGAAAAAATGCATTTTTTCCAAAATTATTTGCCTTCAGTTCAAAACAGTTTTATTGTCAAAGGAACTGACACGGTAAAATGTATAAATCGAAAAAGGTAAGAAACACACGGAAAAAAATGAAAACATTTTCGAAAATGATGAATAAACAAGGTTAAAGTCGAGTTTTTTCAGAAGTTTTTTTCGTTATCAGGAAATAGATGGAATATAGATAATTGACCACATCAATTAAAGAAATTATACACTATGCAAATAAGAAATTAGTTTCAGCTGTGATCAGAAAAGAATTCGGAATGAGTAAACTTACTAGCTATTAAATTCTCTTTCGTTTCTACAATCATGGGATGGGCATGGTGAATATTTCGAATTCTGATCATTCTCCAGGGGACTCCAGCAATTAGTTAAACGTCACGATGAACTGATGGACCGATTATTATGAAGAAGGTTTCAGTGGAAACGAAATTTTGAAGGTAATGGCGAACGCCATTTATATTTTATACATTTGGGATGGAGGAGGGAAAATGAAATAGGATGTAACGGACGTATCATCCATCCGATCTGAACCAAAAACAATAGGGTTTTTCCTTGTCCAGATTTAAGTAAGTATATACCTATCAAATTTCATGACTATCGGATGAAAATTTGTAATCTGTTCTCTATAAACAGAAATGGGTACCTTATATGTATATAATCATGAATTTCAGCTAATCGTAACAAAAGTTTTCTGGAGTTATGAAACGAAAAACATACTTACCACCAAACCTAGATCTTAATACCAGATCAATTTTAATAAGTAGATTTTCTTCGAAAAACTAAATAAAAAGAGTGAAATTGGGCCTATACTGACAGCGCCAGAATGAAGTGACGGATTTTTACGAAAAAGGTATCAATGAAGAGGACACTAGGTGGGTAATGCCAATATGGGGAGTGAAACTAAGGGAAAAAACTCTAACACAGCTAGCCTCGTTAGCAAAAGTAGGTTTTCGAGAAAAAAAATTATGAATTTGATGGTCATATTAATTGTCTATTTATACGCTTTTACGATATGTTACGATAGTATGAAATTTGTTAGCAGCTGACAAAATTTTAGACAATGTGAAATTTAAAAACATTATTTTTTGAAATAAAAAATTAATTAATATGATAAAGTATGGAGAAGAATCATATAATTTCAAATAAAACCAAATAAATATAATAAAGTTATGAAATAAAAAGAAGAAAACAAGAACATGTGGTTAATTTTTGTTAAAAGAAAAGTTCATGCAAATTAGGAAAAAAAAAGAGGAAAAAAAAGCTTTACCGGAAGTACCGTTTAGTCGATCCGCAAAAAAATTGGTAGAATACTAAAATAAATTATAATAAAAATTTGTTTGAAATTTTGTACATATTGTTCCCAAATTCCGCATTTTATAGCCAGTATAAAAACAAAAATAGCGGTACCGGAAGTACCGTCCGACCAATCTGCGTCAAAATTGGTAGAATAATGCAATGAATTAATATAAATATTTATTCCGAATTTCGTTGGTATTGGTGCAAAATTGAGTATTTTATAGTTAAATTAAAAATAAAAATGGTTGTACCGTAAATACCGTCCAGCCGATCCGCACCAAAATCAATAGGTATGTCTGGTCCTTGGCTTAGTACAAATGTTCGTATCAGATTTTGTGATTTTCGGACAGAAATTGCGATCTGTACCGTGGGAACAAGAAATTGATTGTATATTTATACGAATTTGAATTGTTGGTGCCAAAATTTTCCTGGGTCATGAAACGAAAAACGTACCCACCCCCAATCCTGGGGGCTAATACCGCACCAAGCGTAATAAGTAGATTTTCGAAAGAAACTCACTTAAAAAGAGTGGATCGATTGTTTTCAATGTCATCTGTCCAAATTAGGCACGGTTAGTATTGCGTAATAGGTATTATTAAAAAATTACAAGTTAAAAACACGTTGCTCTCAATTCCAGCTACAAAATCTTGCTCTTTGGCTTTTAACTTCTACTCCCGGCACACTTCCGTGACATCATAACTATTTTCATACTGGAGGCATAAAAATTATCATAAAAATGCTTCTAAATTCAAAGTCGGGTCTGAAATCCAGGAAAAAAAAGCTCAAATCAAAAATTATAAATTATATTGTCATGCTAATTTTTTACAAATCAGTTCGAAACATAAGTTATTTAGAATTCAATCAGAATGCAGTGAAACGAGTTTTTTTCCTCTTCCAAATCATTATTAATCACTTCTAACACAAACAATTCGAAACACTCTCCGCAGGAACCAAATATTCACCTTTAACCAACAAATTCGATTCATTAATCATAAGTTATTTAAGTTTAAAAAAATGATTTTTCATTTACTACTTGAGAAAATTACGGAGACTGGTTTCGAATTATTTTTCTCAACTAAGATTTCATTGTATGTACTCTTTGAGTTAAGTAAATCTAAAAATGGTAATTAATATGCAAATAATAAATTAATATTCACGATGTTTTCATAGTTATTTGTTTTAAGAAACATTTTCGCGAACTATAGCATCTACAGGTTTTTCAAGCTTTCCAATGTATGCCATAATGATTGTTGATACCACATTAGAAAGATTTTCGTTGTTTTTGTTTTTTGTTTTTTTTTTTATTTTAGTAATAGACGTTTGACTTACTTATATTTTCTGTTTTCAGGTAGGTTCGAGTGGAATTAATTCAATCGAACGCGATGTCAACAAAAACATATCGAATTTGCCATTAAAGTGAGTACTCAGCACAATGCGATGTTCTTTTTATGACCAAAAATCAATTCTTTAACGATAAAAAGGTGTTCCAGTTATGGTTTTGCGTCAACTACCATCTCACTTTTGACTACGTGCTTTAACAGAAAACAATACAAGCTTAAAACAAGAGTCTGTGTGGTGCAGTGGTTCGACGTTTAGTCATACCATCAAAGATTCGAAAGCAGCTTAGACTTGTATCTTGTAAGGATGAGGCAATTTTTTGCCTTTGTTATTTGTTCTTCTTTCACGAGGGGCCTATAGATTATCAGTCATTTCTTTTAAATTTTGCTAATATTATCCTTTCATAGTCAACTACACTTTTTGGAATGTTCAAAGTTTCGTATTTAACCGACAAAAAAGATAATATACCAAAATTTCCCGTTCTAAAATTTGTAATTTTTCTTCCTCTCGTTTTTGAAACTCTTTTTTTTTCTTTTTTTTTTACCTGTCATCCAGATCTTTTTAAACCTACTCCCCAGATTTTTTTGCATACACTCGGCTAAGGGAAATGGGAAAAGGCTACGTTGCCTAAACCCAATAAAAATAAAATAAATTGTGACAGAAAATGTCAGGTATACCTAGAACAATGGTGATCCAGTCAAATCTTAAAAAAAGAAATAAAAAATTAGTACACAAACTTCAACTATATAAGGTTGTAGGATCAGTTCTCTAGAGTAACATACTAAAAGTTGCACCCTCTAGGTCTCTTATAATTTTGGGAAGGAGGTTTTAACACCCCAAATTTCAATTTTATCATAAAAATAGTTCAGTAATGATTGTTCAACGTAAAATCTCTTATAAAAACTGCACAATGAATTGTTTTGTTTAATGGAACCCTTTATCTCCAGAAAGTCTTGAAAACAACAATTTTTCTCTCTCCCTCATTGTCAGTTTGGAAAAACTCGGAGGTGGGTTCTTTACTTTCAGGTTCTTCTCCTACGTTTTAAGTAGAGAGACCAAAGATAATAGTGGAGACAACATTGTATTGATAACATCGTTAACGAAAGTCATATCCATAAATAGTTCATCCTTAATTCTTGCTAATTCCTGTTCATGTTCCAAAAGGCGAGAAAAACAAATGAAGTCATTGTAAATTATTTGATCAATCTGAATGTTCTCCATTTATGGAAGGGATAGTGGTAAAAATTCTCATACTAATGAAAGTATTCTGGATAAATTTTCTGTTCATTTTAAACAAAGTTATGCAAAAAACGAAGTAAGAAGTTTGAAAATCTTCAATTGACAAAGAATGTAATGGGAGTCTAATGTCATTGTACTTTTGGAGGTTTTGATGTTTCTTTGTTTGACAAATTCACATTGTGTAGCAGTAGCAATGAAGCACACGTGGGTTTGTTTATTCCTATCTTTTTCTTTTTATCACATGTTTTTGGTTTTGACACATTTTGGATTCTCTTTTGTGACGCCAGATTTAGTTTTCCATGTTTTTAGCAGTCTACTTTTTCCATGCCAGATATTAATTTCCAAGATTATTTTCTTATTTTCTCCAAGCTAGATGCTGAGACTTACAACAAAAATGCTGATTTTTCATTTTTGTACTTCCTAAGGGCCTACCTCTTTTTTGTGGGCAAACTGAGTCCGAAGGGTCTTAGATTTTTGGTAACGTTGTCAGAGAATTTGACTGATATATTGTTTTTATTTGTTTGTGAATTTTATGTAGTCTTACTTTTTTTGAATAGAGTTGCTCTATCTATTATCATCAACAGGTATCTATGTCCTTGGGAAGAGGGCAATAGGCTTACCAAGTCAATGTGTATTGTTTTAAACCAGTCTGTTTGAAAGATCTGAAGGGGGAATAAGTGTTCTTCTTCCAGCTTTTTGACTCTTGGCAATTTCAGCAACTGCTAGCCCATTTGTTGCAGTCAGACTTAATTCAAGACCATATAAATTTTAAAGATGAGTCCAGCAGCGTATTTTGTTCTGGAGTGTGATAAGTTGTAAACACTGTCAAATGCTAATTAAAGATTCCCAGCAAATTCCTTATCATCTGAGCTGTATTTCCTCTGTATTTGAATTTTCTTCGAGAGTAAACACAGATTCTAATGGTTGTTGGTCTGGTGTAGGAGGATCTGAATCTTGACTCAATGTACAACCACTCCTCAGTGTTCAAACTCTTAATTTTTCTTGGTTAATTGCAGTTCCCAGAAGTAAAATGTCTTCAAACTTCTTTTGTTTTTGGTTCAAAACTTCAGAGTCTCTGGTTGAATGTGAAGTAGATGCTGGATGAGGCCAACTTGATTCCTCCAGGTCTACTTCTTACTCCCTTCTGGCAAATTTATTTGGAAGGAGGGGTATAGAATTCCAAATTTTGTGAACCTAATTCAATATCAAAGGTATCAAGGTCAGCACAAATATTTGTCTCAGAAGAGAGTAACTTGCCAGCACATCATGCCAAATATTTGGACAAGTGCACCATGTCTGTAGAGACCCATGACATTAGCAAAAAATCACATCGAGGTCACCACTGTGAAATACCTTGAAATACCTTGTCGTGAAGAGCATTCTCAACAAGAAGGTAGCCACCAGCTATTTATGCGTTCTACCACTTCATACACAAATGTACAGGAAGCCAAAACCTAGATAAACACTGGCAAATGTGTAGTCAGTTTCATGAGCTTATATAGTCAGCTCCATATACGCACACAGACACACATATGTGCATCTACATATGCATATGTGTCATAGAAAATGTGTTATTTCTTATTAGTAACTGATAGGAAATGATGTACGAGTTCGTATACCAATCCATGACATTACCGTGATGTTTATCTATCGATTAGTTATGGTCCGAACATTGTCTATTATCTGCTGGAATTTACAGGTAATTACAAGCAAACGAAAGTGTGTGTTTTCAAAGTAGGGCACTAATATTTTCCAGGCTTTTGGCGATGACTAATATCGAGGAGGCGGGCCCCTAACCTCATATAGAGTCAATGATACATATAATTCAATTCCATACAATTTTTTTCGTCCGATTATTTTGTAATTAATAGTTCTAAAAATTTTCGTCTTTTCGTGAGAGAAAAAGATACCGTTTGGTGAACTGACCAAAATGAACGAGGATGAATGCTAAAAGAGGGTTTGGAGACACAAAATACCATATAATGTCATCTTTTTTTTTTCGAAAGTAAAAAATTATTGATACAATTTAGCTATTAGAAATTTAAAGAAAGAAAGTTTCATCCACGAATCCTCACTCACCTCACTTATATCACCAGCTTTAACTGTAAAATTTGAATGTGTCAGCAGTGAAGCAGTTTTTCACAGAAGGAAAATCATATCCAGCAAGTTTTTCCAAGGAAACTTTTCATGTCTCCATCTTTCAACAAGTACACGAATTTCTCCTGTAAAAATTAACCATCCGTTGAATTACAGTAAATTTGTTCAAAAAATATGAAAACCGATTTTTTAATTCAGAGAAAACATAATTTTCCCTATTTTCATTCAAAATTGTATTTTTCTCCCAATTGTGCGTGAAATAAGGGACATGAGGGGCAAAAAAATTTTATAACGTTTTTTCTTTGCATGTCACTTTTGGAAATTTAGAAAATTTTATAAATTTAACATCTATAGAACCCGCTGTCGCATATTTATTGTTAAAACTTTTCAAATTTGAAAAGTGACAAACAAAAAAAAAGTCATGGGGCAAACGCCCCCTTTCCCAGTATGAAACAGAAGAAACGTTTGAATGAAAAATATCTTCCAGGTTATAATAATGTGAAAGAAACCAAAAAAAAAAAAAAAAAAACCTACGTAAAAATTGCCTGAGGATCTATGGGGAATGTCGAAAGTGGCGTTAACATAAAACCAATACATTTTTTTCTTCCTTGACTAGAGTATTTTATGAAGACTGAAGGTAGTTAACACACCATGTAGGTAGGTATTATTTACAGTATTGCGAGAAACAGCATTGTTTTTACCTGCTTAACAACTTTTCTGTAAAGAGGAGGTGAAAATAGAGGGAGAAAAAAAAGTGAGAAGACCCGAAAACTGTTGCTGGTTCATAGATCGTATTACGAACAAACACTAATAAATAATAATTATAAAATCAGAAATCTCGCACTTATCCTTTCAACCCGTTCATTTTAATAAACGTCACTGTCAATGAACAGAATCGAATAGGAAGAATTAAAGAAGAAATGTACGAATGAAGCGGACATTATCACATATCTGATTTATATTGGTACTACATAAATGTATAGTATACCTATATATACTAAGAAGGAACTCTGCATAGTCGAATTCGAATTACACTTCAACAAAAATGAAACAGAAAAATTGAAAGTTTTATTAGTGGAAGACTTCTGCTAAAACATATCTAAGTTAAGGTTATAGATAGAAGAAAACTGCGCAAAATAAATAAAAAAATAAGTATTTGAAACTGTATTGCAGTAGACTATTTCGAAAATTATGCTGTACCTACATTGACAGAATTTGATTTTTACTGGAATTACAGTCTCATTTCAATAACTAGACCAATTATAAATAAGTACATTGCGAACGTCTTAATGGGGATATATTGGGCGGTACTTTTTCGTCCCCAATAAGCGGTGTCCCAATTAAACGATGTTGTGAGTTCAAATGAAAAAAAATTTAATTGCGAATTTCAATAATGGATTTCTAGGGCAGTCACATTAAAAACAGTTAAATTATTGAATAATAAATTATATTATACTTACCTACACATATTTATGACAATAAAAACAAAAAGGTAACTGGGAGTTTTGGTAGGAAGAAGATAGTAGGAGGTACGTTTTCACAACCTAAACTGAAACCATGGGAGAACTCTAAATGGGCTAATTGGAAGACACTGACATTCTGGGTCGAATTGTGATGACAACTGGCGTTGTGCAGCCTAACACTTAACCAATGCACCACGCAGATCCTTTTGAGAATACTTTTTCTATTATTCTACGAGTTAAAGTACTGTTACGTTCACAAAAAATCAGTTAAAGGTAATAAGAAAGCAAAATTCTCTATTCAGATCTAAAATACTTATTTCGACGTTGGACTATGTCTAATATTTCGAATATTTCAAACTTATCAAGTTACGTTTTCAGAGATGCAGCTAAAGCGGGTGGGGAAAATTCCCCTAAAATATTTTTAAGATTAAAAAAATTGGCCAGTTACGTATAGGTTTTAGTTGGAAAATCGCGTCAGTTGATGACTTTTTTTCAGGTGTTCAAAATTTTCGTTTTTCTTTTTCTCCTCTGAGAAAGGCTTTCGCTGCGTCCCTGCCTCTTCATAAATTTATGCGACGTATATTTATGTCACCGAAATCAATTTTCACCTTTTGAAAAAACTAGTCAGTAAGTTTATAGAATAAAAATTATATTTTCCAAAGTTCATTGAATGTTTTTTTTTAAACATTTATTTTTTCGTTTAATCGTCCTTTCTTTTTACTGGACTTTTTTTTTTGTTACTCCTTTTTTTCTTTTCAATTCCTTCGAAGAAACAAATATTTCATATCATGCTGACACTAATATGGCTGCGGCGGATAATTAAGAAAATGTCTCAGCGGGGGTTGCTGATACCGGTAACTAAAAATAGTAGGAGGAACAAACGACAAGGTCACAATTTCATGAAAGAATGCACTAGAAGAAAATTATGGGCGACTGTACGCTGCAACACATTTAATCTCAACGGGAGTTACATTGTATTAGCAACGGATTATACCATTTATATATTATGATATGATTTCGTTTTGTTTGATTTCAATTTAATGTTTGGAATCGCCTAACGAGATTTGAGGATTCGTCATAATTATCAGTCGGAATAAGAACAGCTTTTTTTTTTATTATTCTTATTTTTTATACTTATCACAAGGTGGCGTCGATAAAAAAATGGCGACCAATGATGAGTTTTTTTTTGTTTTTATTAGTCTATTCAAAATTTTACTACGGAATCAGATCAACACAACAGGTGTAGGCATTTACAGAGAAACAAGGCACGGAATTACTCTCCAGTCCACACTACAGAAATTCAGTTTGGCACATATGAAATTTCTAAACAGTCATTAACACTCTTGTCTTTTAACTTCATATGGAGGTCCTGAAAGAAATGTACAAAGTCATAGGTAACATCTTTTGCGAATTTCCAGATCAATATTTTCAAGAAATAGTCCGAAAAATCAGGTACAGTATTGATAGCTAAACAAAAACGACACAAGTATTTCTTACATTTTTTCCGTTATCAAATTATACCTAAATATAAACATATATAAATATAACTTTGGTAAAATAAGTACCTACCTAACTTTTACGTCAGCGTTGATCAATGCCGATTTTATGGGAGATTTGAGGTATAATCTCCCCTAACGTCAAAAAAAGGGTTAAATTTCAAATACAGTTATTCGGTTTTTCAAATTTTAGGTCTATGTAATATGTGAAATGTTATTACCCACTACCATAAAAATTCATGAAATGTAAAATGTGATTGTATCTCTTCAAGAAGAAATCCTAAAACCGGACCTGCTGTTGATACTTAAGTATCGTTCTTGCTTTCGGGCCTAAAAGAGCTAGAGGGAAAAAACGAAACAACAAAAAGAGTAGTAAAAGCTATCGAACTATCAAGTGCGTATCTTACAATAAATTACGTGTGTTGAAATATGGGTTGAATTGATAGAAAGCTTGTATAATGAATGTAAAGGGAAAGTTATCTTTACAACACACATTTTCACACGGTTATTGGCCATTTTTAAGATAAGCTTTTTGGAATGCTCCTCTCTCCCACTGGAAAAGACTCAAATTACATCTCTTTATTGGATGTATGACAAGAGCACCACATATTACGTAAACTCCTAATTGTGAATTAATCAGCTAATCGAAACAAATATTTGTAAATCCTAGATGATTTAGTTACGAAATTCAGAGAGAAAAACGGCAATATTACGGCTGACAAAGGTGCAACTTCGAAATAAAAGACTTTCCCAAAAAAATTCGTACATATATTTCATTAAATGTGCGCAGCTTTAGATGCACAGAATATAAAACTCTGATGGCTGTTATTTTATTTTTGATACATTTTTATACATCGGCGCGTATAATAAGGAATTGGACATATCTGAAGCTCTCTCTCTCTCACTCTCTCACTCTCACTCCCTCTGTTTAATTTTTTCCATCTAGTTTCATTTTAGTCCCCAAAAAAAAGGCACATTTCATACTTTATTTTTTGGAGCACTGAATTCAAATTTCCAGCTCATTTTTGAATTAAATCAATAAATTCTTTTACTCTTTCGGAACATCAAAAGGGGGCAGCGATAATTTTTTATGTAAGTATATCATTGAGTGATACTGTACATTTGGTCCAATTTTTGACTGAAATAATTTTTGAAACATTTAGGGTCACAAAAATTTATCAAAATAAGGGAAGAAAGCAAACATAGATAGACACCAGGTACGCAAGTGAAGCTGTGAATAACAGCTGCCCATATTGTCATAAAAATGCAAAGCAATGCTTAAACTTAGACCTGACCTTACGGCAGGTGTCTGTCGGATAAACTGAAGATCAAAATAGTCGTCAAATCCGACCACTCTTCGACAATCAACACAAATCAAGGTTAAACTCAACATGGGATAATGTGAAAATTTGCCTCAATTTAAATTCAATATTCAGTTTATTTCTTTTTTCAAATCAAACAATATTAAACCGTAACGTGAAAGGATTCGGGTAATCGACGAAAACATAAAAATTTCAAATACCTTCGATGCTAATGGTCTTATATCAGACTATAGACTACTAATGGTAACAACCATCATCTTACGTCATCATCGTTCTGTCGTGAAAGAAATTTTGTTTGATTTTCGTAGTCAAAATGAGCAAAAACTTGATCAAAGTAAAGTAATAAAGATATAATCTTTTTTCTTTTTCTTTTCCAACAACAACAAGTCTCTATGGAACATCACAATCATAGATGAAGGTTGTTCACCTAGTAGCGTGAAATTTTACAGCCATAATGTCAACAAGAAGATACAAAAATAAAAACACATTGATCGTATATAACAAGCAGAAATTATGATTTCGCTAGTTTTTATCTTATCTTTCATTTTTCCGCTTAATTAATTTGAAATTTATTTTCCACTCAACTGAAGGTTTAAGAAAAAAAAACAAAAAAAAACAAGTTCTTTATTAAAATGGTTTACCAGCATCCGTTTTATTTTTTGAAAAGCGATTGATATTAAAGTTATATTTTTTTGGTACGCAGAAACAAATTGCATTAAAAAAGCGGACCTAATTTGTCCTCGATTTCAAAATTGCTCTCGGTAATTTACCAGCACAGTTTGAATATCTAATCAATTTAGATGAACGAATAAATTAAATTTCAGCGTTACTAACGATTTTCAAGAAACATCGTCAATTTATTCAAATACCAGCAATAAAATTGTTAGCTTTTGTGTGGTGGATCCTTTAAAAGATTAAAAGTTTTCGTAGTCTAGCTAATTCATAATTCATATCTGATTTAGAATAAACGTTCAGCTTCTTTCTTTCATTTTTTTTTAATTCACTGCTATCTCTTCAATTGAATAAGAAGGGTATCTATTAAAATATACAAAAATTAAAAAGGATATAATTTGATAGCAGTGGTATAACTATGGGTGGGCCAGCATGAGCCATGGCCCACCCAAAAAATTCTTGGCCACCCAAAAATTTGACGGAGAAAACAAAATCACCCCACTGCAAAAGAAATAATTCAAATTCAAGCTGGCAGATATAAAAGTTCTGAACTTCAAAAAAACAAAAGTATTCTGTACGTATTTATACTTTTTTGGGGGAATTTGGAGGAGGTCAATAATATCACACCTTACTCCATCGCCAAAAAATAAAAAAATTTAGAGTCATTCTCATCTACAATTTTTTTTCCACGTCCATCCATTGACTGGCTTGGAACAAAAATTAGCTACGTCACTGTTCGATAGTAAAATAATTTTAATGATCTAAACTGGACAGTATTTTGTTTCGTCTTTGCGAATAGATATATCAAAATTTAATCACTTGACTTTTTTGAGAATCCACAGGAATTTTTTAAAACAAAAAAATGCTAGTCCTAGTGTCATGAGAGCAATGCTTCCTAACTCCAGATAAGCTGAGTATAATTTTTGCTAATTTTCAACCATCGTGGACCACTACTTTTACATATAACCCCCTCATCCCTTCTACAATACATTTAAAAATAAAAAAAATTATCCTACATCTAGTTTTGGTCGTTATTTGATCCGACTCGCGAACCTCTTGGCAGTCCTGGGACCCCTTCGCGGACGACCAATTGGAAAAAATTGGTTTAGAATAAATCCTAGCAGAGGTGCTGTTTCCATCAAAGACATTTTTTCTCAGAAAACGAGTTTCTTAACAATGTGACATAAACATGGAAGATTTTCTCTGTTTATTTTGTGTACTGAAGGAATGGTAAAAAAATTGAAAATCTGAGTAATTGAATTTTACTAAAAATTAATTTTTGCAAGCAGAGCTAAAGAGAGAAAATCCGAAACCAGGGGCTGTAGACATGAGGTGGTGTTCCAAAAAAATTTCTGATGGAGACCTCTATTCTCTTTAAAAGTATTGACGAACTAACGTCGCGAGCGGAAAAAATTTGTCAGTGTTTTTCGGTGTTCTAGAACATTCATATAATAGTCTAGACAGATATTTCTAAAAACAAAAAACAATTACCACAAAAATTTTAACTATATAGGGTTATTAGATGGGTCTCCTACAGGAACATACTAAAAGTGACACCCTCTAGGCCTCTTAAAATTTTGGCGAGGGAGGTGTTTATCCTCCAAAGTTAAGTTCTTCGCGTTTTTCTCCAAAATTTTCAATTTTGTGATAAAAATAGTTTCATAAAAAATTGTTCAACATAAAATTTCCTACAAAAAACTTTCTTTGCATTTTTTCGTCCAATGCTTCCCTTTACGTCTAGAGAGTCTTGAAAACAACCATTCTTCAGAGAATATGTTCAAAAGCATTATAAAATTATGTATACAACTCGTAATTATCCAATTATTTAGATAATCAGTAAACCCAACATACATCTGCTGCCAATTCACTCCCGTTCATAACCACTTATCTTCTTTCCTGTTTTCGTAGTTTTGCCTCATCAAAATATGTGGGCTGTGAAGGTGAAGGGGATGATAATGGGTTATGAAAAGCTGTGAAATAATAGCATTGCTTCATGAGAACGGGTGGGCTGTGAAACCGGAGGAGATGATAAGGGGTTATGAAATGGGGGATTGAGTTTAATAATTATGTAAATACCTAATATGATAATTAATTAATTATGAGTTATATTTCACAAATACCTATAATGTTATGAACATATTCACTGGAGAATGGTAGTTTTTAAGACTCTATGAAGGGGAAGGGGACGTTGAAAATAAAAATAATAATATCGTTTTTGGAGGAAAATTCTTTATGGAACTACTTTTATCACAAAATTCCAAATTTTGAGGGTTAGATACCCTTCAGAAAAAATTGCGAAAGGCTTGAAGTGTGAAACTTTTAGTATATTAATCTAGAGGATCCACTTAAAAGCAATAGCTAAAGTTTGTGTGCTAATTTTATTTTTTCCTCGTTTTTATATTCATTTGACTGGACTATGCAGAAAATTTCCAATTTTACTTTTTCATATTAGCATTCAGCCAGCCAGATTATTCGATTTGTTATAAACTGGAAAAGGCAGATATAATAAAAAAGGGAGTTGGGGTTGGGATAAATTGTGATACAATTTGTAAGTAGGTACTTTTGTAATCAATAAGTCACGTTATTAATTGACAGTATTGCTGTTTAGGAGCCTTCATTTATTAAATTCCATCTAATTACCTAGATTTGACAAAAAATGCATAGAACCTTTTTTGTAAAAAATTGTATTTTGAATATACTGTTGAATTTGACAAATTAATGTTATATTTATTAATTATATTTTTAGGAGGTTTTTTAACTTATTTTTAATTTAAAAGATTAATACTTTTTTGAAGTTACCTAAAAAATTTTTTTTAATTCATTCGATGAATTTATTTATGGTTACTCTTTCTATTATAATTGGTATAAATCTATGATTAATTCCACGAATACTTTTATCACAAAATTGAAATTTGTGGAGAAAAATGCGAAGAATTGAATTTTGGAGGATAAACACCGCCTTTCTCAAAAAACTTTTAGTATGTTACTGAAGGAGACTAACCCAACAACACTACATAATAAAAATTTGTGGGCTGATTTTTTATTTGTCGTTTTATTACTAATTTAACTGTTTTTTGTTTTTCAAAATTTCTCGAGAATACCTACTGTGGAATACCTTGTTGTGAGAGATATTCACACTAGAAGGTCTTCAACAGTATTTTGCGTGTTCTGCCACTTCATACAGTGAAGTATGGGAGAGCCAAATTCTCGGCAAACACTGGCGATTTTTGAGCCGGTTCTGAGAGTTTATATACAGGATTTGGTACACGCACACAAACACACATGCATACGTACATGTACGTAATTATGTCATGCGTTACGTCGTTTCTTGCCTCCGTTGAGGTGATAAGAAACGACGCAGCGCGTTTGGTACCGGGCTATGACATCACTGAGATCGTTATCAGGTAATTGATCTCGGCCTGTACAATGTATCTTACCTGTACGTACGTACAGGTATGAACATACAAACGCACCAGTGTAAATTCGTTTAACGTCATAAAGACGATTATTATCAGCCTTTGGACAGCGACTGTCGTTGAGGGGTGCGAGCCCCTATTACTTCATACGAGTATTGTCCCCACACCTACATTGCGTACACTCTCAAATTTTTGGGAATTTCATGAGAGTATCAGATTGTACCTAGTGTATTTCGATTTTTAATTTTTTTCTTTTTTTAAGTAAGCATTATTGTAGGGGGGTTTTACGGCCTTTTCAGAAAGTCCAGGCCTGCAGGGAATTATCCCGTTTCCCCTTCTCTCCTGCCCTGTTTGTCAGCTATAGAGTTAAATAACTTACAAGAGTTACAACATAGTCAGCAAAATAGAATAGGTACAGAGGCGGAGCTAGGGGGCGTAGGAAGTTAAGCCCACAAAACGACATAATGCGATGAAGCTGCATCCTCCAGAAAAAATTTGAAAATATGTATCGTCAGGAAAAACTTAAAATTAATACTGAATATTCTTTGGATTAGGGTACATGAAAAGATCTCGTGCCTCCCTTCAGTTTTGTCCTAACTTCGCCATTAGGAGAAAAGGCTACCTATTTAATATAATTTGATTATATGGCTGACCAAATAAGGCAGGTTAATTAAAGTCACAAGCGCAGGCACGTGGGTTTAGGGTGACTAAGCTCCCCAAAAATAAATAATAAAATTATTCCAGCCATGCAATTTATGAAAATTGTTCAAATTGAATAATTACTGAGTGTTTTTTTCTAAAAGGCATAAACCACTACCCGTGCCAAATAAACATCTTGAAAGTATGCTGTAAATAAAGAAAACAAAAATGATCAATAATTGAAAAATGAAATTAAACCTTTCATAACCTGCAAAATTTTTTTTCTATTTGTAAGAAGTATGGGTTTTGATAGGACAAAGAAACTATAAACCTTTCACCCCTCTAAATTACTGTCTGCTTTTTTCACCTGCTGATAGTTTCGCTCAGTTCCGCCCGCTACTTGGTTAGCGCCATTACAAAAATCATTTTTCAAATTCCGCAATATCGACTCCTTCTGTACACCCCTCCAATACATTCCTATCTTCAATTACATATACGAAAACAACTTGTTTCAGCAAGTTGTTGGTTATAAGAAGTCCATTGCAACAAAAGCTCTATAAATAAACATCATTGTCAGATAAAGTATCTTACATGACTAATAGGTTATTAATTTCGTTATTTTTTCTTTCTCTTCTTCTTTCTCTCTCGAATGAAATCAACGCGATACTACACCGATTACGTTTAACACATTCAAAAATGTTTTGAAAGAAAGAAAAAGAGTATAAATATTAGCATAATGCAAGAAGCTGAAGAAGAAAAAAAAAGAAAAAAGAAAAAACCAAGAAGACGGTTTTCAAACGTGAAAATATTCTGGTTATGAGAAAATAAAAGCAATAAATTTAATCAGTTTTGAGAGTTGTGGGCGTGGCAGCTTTGTCACAGATACGTGCTGAGATTAACAATCTTTCTAGTTTTTTTTTTTTTTTTTTGTAAATGTCTGGTGGCTCTTTTAAGAAAATACCGTCCAAAGATGTAACATGGTCAGCCTCTTACACAGCCATCTTGTTTGGCGGCTTTGTTGTTTTAACGCCAAGTTATCACTTCAGTGGTTTGTAATGCTCGCTGCATTGGGAAAAATAAAGCGAAATAGAAAATAAATAAAGTGAAATAAATAAAATATACAAGAGACTATGCTGTTCGATATAAGTACCTTCGTCCAATTATCTATGTAAAACAATTCTTTTACTAATCATTTTGTAGAATAACATATTTCCATTGCAGTGCTGCAGAGCCGTTGACTGAATATATACGAGGGGCATTCAAAAAATAACTTTCCCTATTTTTCACAGTTTGCTTGTAAACGGGTTATTAAAATTAACCTCACAAAAGGGTTGGGTGTGGAATGATGAAAATTACCCGTTTCATGAGAAAAGAAAACAATTATTGCCATTTTTTCATTTTGATCGAATTTTTTTATGCATACATCGCCCAAAATTTTGTATTCACGGTTCTGAGAAAACTACTACCGGGAGGATAAGACTGAAATTTTTACGAGAGATAGTTCTCATATTGGAGCAGGCCTGAAAGAAGTTTTTTACCTATCCGTTAGTTTGTTTCTAAGAAAACTGAAAAACAAAAATTTCCTGGAAAAGTTGTTTTTTTGGGATACTGAGAAAATGACAAAACGGATTGGCTGAAATTTTCACGATACGCTTTCCTTATGTTGATGCAAATTTTTTAGAAGTTTGATGCCTATTAATTTAGTAATATCCAAGAAAACTCGAGAAGAAAAAGTTCGGGAAAAAATTTTTTGTTCGCCGTTTTGAAAAAACTACCAAACAAATAGGGCTGAAAATTTTACGAAAGATTGCTATTGTATGGGAGAAGGACTGGAAGAAATTTGGTGCTCATCGGTTCAGTAGTTCTCGAGAAAACTGGAAACAAAAAATTTCTGGAAAAACGGTTTTTAGCTATAAAACATCGATAGATCCATATTTTTGTTAAAATTATGGATAACTGTCGATAGTTTTTTGTAATTTCTTAACCTGAAACTATAAATGAAATATAGATATATCGATAACTATCGATATAAATACCGATCACTATTGATATAAAAATCGAGCAACTGGGTTTTCTAGCGAAGGATATCTGCGCTAGAGTTTTTGTTTTCTTATATATCGTTCGCTAAACACTGCAGTCGGCGCTTGCGGCTTTTATGTATTGGAGTATAGAAACACATATTCAGAAACCGAATATTAACAAAATTATTAAAATTCGGAAAGAAATATTTTGGAATATTCTATCCTTTTAGATAATATTTTTGCATGTATGTTTCACGTTGATGAAGGCGTATTAAAAAAAGGTATTTTATGAAACTTGGTAGGTATGTAGATACTCATAAACCCAGATCCAACAGAGGCCATAGGTAACCAATTGCTGCAAATAATTTGATTTTGAATGAGTAATATTTATTTTTTGCATTGTAATTTTGTTGAGAAATACAAATGATAACTCGTATATCTGAGACAATAAAATTATTTTTTCAAACTCAGAAAAAATTGGAGTCTTATTCAGGATAGAACGTGATTCGAAGCAAATATAGACATTTATTTAAATTGAAATGTCATTCAAATCAACACATTTAAAATAAGTTAAGAATTGCTGATTCATAAAACTACGTGATTCAAATTTTGTTTTCAAGTAACGATGAAATAATACATTATTCATTATTCTACTCCTACATTTTCTTACATGCTTTGGTTTCCTTTTTCTGCGGGTTTTTCTAGCTGCTCTGAATTTTTTTTAAATGAAAAGGTGGACCCAAAAACTCAGAACACACTTCTTCATTCATCAAGTTAACAGAAATTTATCACAGCTTCAAATCAAAAATCCTATTTCTACCACTTCATAAAACAAAAATAGCAGTAATCATTGAACTTTGAGAACTGTTGCAAATTATTTCCTATAACAAACTCATCCGAACCAATTAGACCTCCTCCACTCACTCCACAAAGCTTGAAGAAGTTATTCTCTCAAGGCTAAGCCAGGGTCACACCCACATAATCTACTCTTGTTATTTTACAACTGCTTCCACCCAACTGCCCCTTACTCTAAAACTATTAATCACCTCCCATTCACCTGTCTTCCTACACTCACTTTCTACGCATATCTTTGCGTTTTCCTTAAAACCACACAGAACTCCTTGATGACACTTCTCCCAATTGGAAAACCCGTTTTGCTACTTCCTTCCCATAAATCTAAACTACATAACAAAAACTGGCCATAGCCCTTTTTGTAGCCAGAAGGAAATCAAAAAAAAAAAGCTGAAAAAATTTACGCTCAAAATAACATAAATGTTTTATTTCTTATCATACCCATTATTTTTCCCTCAACACATTTGTCTTTGTAATCCATTTATCCGAATAAACCGCAGATTGAAATTGTTCATCATGAAGTGTAAACTGTAGTGGCTGACAGGGGCCAAATTTGTAAGAAACGAAAAAAGATGTAATTCTTATCACTTCCATTTAAAATTGCTTAGAAATTCTTTTGTTTCCAACCAAAAATATTTGATAATTCTAAAAGTTTTATTTTTATAGTAAAACTTTTGACGTAAAAAATCTGTGTAGTTTCCTTCAAAAAGTGGATCTAGGTGAGGCTCTGTTGACTATACTTTTTGGACATTTTTTTCAGTAGTTTAGTAGTTTTCCAAGTTCTTTCTATGATTTTGATTGAAACACTACTTTCACTAATTTCAGAGGATATGATTTTTACGTGCACAGTCATCCAACGATCAATTTTTTAAAAACTCTGAGCAGATAATTAGGTATATTGATTAGAGAAACAGAAATAACTTCTGAAAGTCTCTACTTCACAAAAATGAAGAAAATTTGCGAAAATTAATTTGTCATTTCTAAATATTATCTAGAACAAAAATATCAAATCCCACACAAGCCAGTGATTTTCGTCAATCACTACACTTTCTCCATTCTTACCAGTACCTGAGTTGCAGCGCACCCTACAGTATGTTAATCTGTTTGACTGCTCAAATGCTGGTCCCGTTATTCTCGAAAAAAAATTTCAATTAACTATATAATTATATAGAACCGATCTTCCCTCAAATTATAAAAATAACTTTTCATGTTCATTCGACAAAAACTCCTGGTTAATTAATTTCATCCGAGCATCTTTGCTTTGATCCATTAGATAACAATATGACGACATCGTTGAATCAGATAGACCAAGTCAAATGTATCTAGTTCAGATTTTTTCAAGTAAAATAGGGGCGGTGGGATGGAAGAAAGCTGTGCAGTGAGAAAAAGAAAGCTTAATTACACCCAATCATCGACGTTGTCGTACGTTTTCATTCGTTCTTTCGCCAATTTCTAGTTTGAGAACCAATGATAATCTTGGTGACGTTTTTTGTTTCACTTTTTCAAGGAGCTGCGATAGTAGTGACTGAGTCATACAACAGAAGAACGCTAAACGCTGACGCTCGTGCGAAGTTGTTTACAATAGAATTTAATTATGGAAATTTATTTCCATTTCGTTGTCAACCAGTTATAAATTTTCATGTCGGTGACACATAATCTTGGGAATGGAATCTGAAACGGCGATTTTCAGGAGCTAATTTGTTTTTTCATTGTGTTTTCAACTTGAAAATTTTTTTTTATTTAAAGAAGGGATGTGTGAATATAAGTTTTAAGTATCCTTTTAAATGTATTGAAAATCCCCTAAAATCTGATCGCAGCTTCACTCTTAAAATTCCACTTTCTGTACCCCCCAACAGATTCGCTCATTTCCAAATAGCGATACCAAAAAAATTGTTCAACAAACAACAGGCTATTGTAGGCATAGTATGAAACTGTCAACAACAAAGGTGTCTTGAAACTTTTTTAATAGGTGCCATAAAAATCAAAGAAAATGACTTGGAAGTTAGCACATATCACTAATAAAAGATACTGTACGGGATGGGACGCAGTCTCTCTTATATATGCAACACCAATATACCTACTATACAGGGTTATTCACTTCATCACGCACTATAAGGAAAATACACTATGATGCGTAATGAAATGAATACGGTATGTTATAACTAAATAAATAAACCAAAACATGAACCAACTTATGCAGCATATCTAACTATGTAACGACTGGATGGTGTAGATAAGATAAGATGAAGCTGAATAAAACTAGATATGGCAGTGAAAGAGAAAGATATAGAAAACATTAAAATTGCAGTAGACATGTGTAGTGAAGAAGTACTGTAATTAAAAATCTGTGTAAAACTTACATTATGTTTACAATATTTGAAAAAGTGTATTAGGTGAAAAGACATAACACAGGATTACCATATCATGGGGTAAACGATTTATTTTATGACACATATCCATTACATCCGAAACCACATCACCATTGTGTGATGCGGTATATCCATAAATTTGAAGCAAAAGGGTCTATTCAGTATGAACATAAGTTAGCTCGCCCCATTACCAAGTGCCCAAAAGTAACCTATTAGTATTGGTAAGTGTTCACGCCAATCCAAGGACAAGTACAACAGTGATGGCGCAGCTGACGAGTTTCTCAACCAGCAGTTGTGGGGAAGTTGAAGAAATATGGGTTCAAGTGTTGTAAACCAAATCTCCTGCAGGAATTATGCCCCCAAGATCAAAGCAATAGACTCCAGTTTACTTCAAAAGAATTGTAAATATGTGACAAATAGCCCAGTTTTGTAAGCAATATTCTTTTTACAGATGAGAGCTCCTTTTCCTTACATTATGCGCCTAATCAACAGAATGTACAAATTTGGTCTTAAACAAATCCACACTAGATTTACCCAGCCATGCACAATACCCATAGAAACTAAATATGTGGGCTGATATCCTCAATCATATCTTACTTGGGCCAATCATAATTGATGGTACACTTACTAGATAACAGTACCTTACTTTATTGGTGACTGAGATAAGTGATAGTATTACTGTAGTTGTTGACAGCTCAGAACTATGGTACATGCACAATGGTTGTCCAGCCCACAATTTTCAACTAGTCAGGGAATTCCTCCAGAATTGTTATCCAGAAAAAGTTATTGTGCGCTCGAGGAATTTTTTATAACGTGACACTAATTTATTAATTCCAAGTGCATAATACTGAATGTCTAACTGCCTCAAGCAACATGTCACTGCTCCTTGGATTTCTTTAGTATTGTTGAATCTTTGACCTACAAATGTTTTCTTCATCGAGGGGAAAAGATGGTAATCACTTGGAGCAAGGTCAGGGGAATACGACGGATGCTCAAATATACTTGCCATTTGAATTTTTCCAGCTTTTCTTGGGTGAGACAAGCAGAATGGGGCCATGCATTGTCGTGAATGAGGACCACTTTCTGGCTCAGTAAACCGGGTCTTTTGTTTTTTATTGCCACTCTCAACTGGTCAAGGATATCACAGTAATACACTGCATTTATCGTCTTTCCTTTCTCAAGATAGTCCACCAACACAACACCACAGTAATCCCAAAAAACAGTGGCCAATACCTTGCAGGCAGAGAAAGTTGTCTTGAATTTTTTTGGTGGTTGTCCTCCTTTCTCTACCAATTCTGCAGTGTTGCCCATACACAAAACACAATACTCAATGAATTTCTGTGGCAGTTTTATTTTTTGCCATTAAAAATCGGATCATACTGCGCACTTCACACTTGGACGCAACATTCAATGGTGTATCCATGGTTATAACAGTATTAAACAGGTAAAACACGACCGATTGCGATTCAACCAACGTGTGACGTAGAACTGTTTATTAATTTTGTAAAATTGCGTCATACAATATTTGTTGTTCTACTGTTTCTTGGGTGGGAGGGCTACGACCATTCAACTTATTTTTTAAACGACCCTCGTATTCCTCGTATTATGTAGTATAACAGGATAAATATCAAATTGGTAAATATAGAATACTTATATAGAAAAAAAATTAAGAAGAAATGCAAGTTCAATAAGAAAATTAATTATTGCAGAAGAAAATGCCTTCAATTTAAGAGCGAGTAATTTATCGATCACTATCACAATGCTACAGCCGCCGAAGGTGGGAAATCACGGCACAAAAATTAATTTCTTTCAGCCTCGTAAATCCGCCAAGTCCTCCAACAGCTAGTATCACAAAACACGAAAAAGCCACTAGAAAATTTTTAATAAAAACAAGATAAAGGCTTTTTCTGCGCCATCGTATCGCCATAAACGTAAAAAATGAAAAGATTGTTTAAAAACGTAGAGGGATAAGAAAGGCCTACATACATATAGATAAAAAATGGTATGAGAATAGCATAAGTGAATTGGTCGCCATCTTCTGGATCACCCACATTGTCGCACGCACGTGAAATTTATCAATGAAAGCACGACGGCTGTCAGTGCATATAATCTGAAATAAAGACTAGGCCAAAAATCAGATCAATTTTAATCGATTTTGATCTACTGTAGTCGTCGTTTTACAAATCTTCCGCAGCGGTTAGACAGAAGAAAAGAAAAAAAAAGGAAATCGAAAATACGATCTTTTATTAGGTGCGGTTTTCAGAGTCTACGGGAGTAGAAGACCGAAACAGAGACGAAGATAGAATGGTAGACATGGTTAGGATAAGGGAAGAGGGAAAAATTATGTGTAAAGATATCGATGTAGGTATGTATTTTATAAGTTTTACATGTCTCGGGTATAAACTGCGACCAATGAAAACAGGAATTCGCTATTCAATTACCGCAGGCGGACCAATTCTCTTTTTATGTAGGTTTTCGAAGAAAATTTACATATTAAAATTGATCTGGTATTAAGCCCCTGGGGTGAGGTTTTAAGTTAGTTTTTCGTTCCATGACCCCAGTAGTGGCCATAAAACTTTTGGCACTACTGGCCGAAATTCGTATGTGTATATATACCCACATATTTCACAGGAAAGTGTGAAATGCCTAAATAAATACCTACTCATCTTTTAGGAATTTCATAAAACGGCTGACCTAAATCAATAAAATTGTGAAATATTTTCAGCTGTAATTTTTGGGCTATATTGAAACATAGTAATGTTTTAAAAATGTTTTAGTAAGAATTTACAAATGATATGTTAGGAGAATGTTGAAAAATTGATGTAATGTTACAGTGAAACAAATTATTTTGTACCTCATTTTGAAAGACACTGTTGCAATAAAGGAAACGTTATAACGTCATTTTAGAAGAAATGATTACGATGTATCAAAAATATGACAATTTTATTTAATAAGGACCTTAAAAAATCTCACAAAGCTAAATTTCGATCACACAGTGTCCCAACAGTAGAATTTGTCTATCGGTTAAAAACTACCGTGTGCTATAAACTAATGCTCTATCTTGGTAACGAATTCATAAATTTCAATTTTCTTATAACTGGAGTTGTTTTCCTATAAACCTCGAATATTCTCCTCAGCCTAGTTGAAACAAATATCGATTTGTAATCTTTTTACATTTTTATCGATTTTCAAGGTCGAAGGATCACGGAAAAAGCTTTGAAAGAACAGAAAGTGATCAACACAATTTACATTATCTGCAGAATTACTCTTTGAAAAAGCAGAAATTCCACCTCAAACATTTTCTCACCACCAAGCAACGAGAATCATGTGATAGACATTGACTAGGTATTGCTCCATGTCAATGCACAAATAAATGTGACGCCAACAGGTGTGCCTATCGCCTTAAAGAATTTTTATGTAAAAATAAATGCTACAGAAGCACAACTTGTTGTAACAAATAGATTGTTTTGTTCGGTTACTAGTAATATTTAATTAACATTACATCAACATGTTCATTTTATGTCAGGTATACTTTTTTTTTACCGTATATCACACTCTGCATGGCTAACTGTTGCCAGGCAATGCATGAAATGCATATGCCCATTTACTGTATAATTTTTCTACGATTTCAAACTTTGCCTAAAATCGCTAGGCATTTCATGAAATGGCTGAATTTCACACTTTAACTGTAAGTAGAGGAGCGCTACAGCTGCGCACAAAGCACCTGAGGAGTGTGCCAGTCCCACGCCAAGTCTATTTTGTAAATAGTTGAGTTCCCGGATTTTATCACTACAATTCACAAGCATCTCGCAAAAGGAAGTTTTTTCAGCAGGTTACATAATATATGATATCATGTTTGAAGTTCAATTAAAATGGGAGCGTCAAAGATTCTCCATGTTTTTGTTGAACACATGAAGTTATAACATTACTTTTCAAATTGGTTCGTGGCACAGTGGATAAAGATGTGTGCTATCATGTTGTGGGTTCAAATCCTATGTATTCTTTAAAATTTATTTTATTTTATTTATTTTCATTTTTTTATATTGTTTTTCAGCATTTACTTAACAAGTTATTTTTTTTAAAAAAAGAAACGAGCGTGCTTTGTGTGCACCAGCTTCACCACTTGGCTGAAAAGTGATAGAAAAAAACAAAAATAAATAAAATAAAAAATTCAAAAGAATACCTACGATTTGAACCCACAACCTGCAGCATACTAGCATGCATCCTTATCCACTGCGACACAAACCAATTTGAAAATCACAATTATAATTTCATGTGTTCAACCAAACAATAGACAAACTTCAAACATGACATCATAACATGTAAACCTGCTGGAAAAACTTCCTTCTGCGAGACACTCGTCTACAGTTCTGCTCATTTTCAACTTCATGCTCATGGAAAGACTTAGGGGTGAGAATAATTATGTTTTTTCCTTCATGACACAAGGAAACTTTTTGCACCATTTTTAAAATTCATATATATTTATAAAAGTATGTATGTATGGGCGGGTGTATGTAGGTATATATGTATTTACAAGCCAAAGTGCCACAGAGCTGCACTTCAGGGTTTGTATCTGCTCTGAATTTCTGGTAACACTGTAGAATTTGTTGTTTTGGAAGAGATAACAAACATTTTTTTTTTCATATCTGGGTGTGACTGTTTGAATAGTGGTGCGTGCGCATCGAGGAAATAATTGAAATCGGAAATAAACGGCTTGTAAATTGGAGCTCTAATGGTTTCAAAATGTATAATTTTTTTTTGTAATACACACGAACTTTGGTATAGATAATGAACATGTTGTATTCTAAAATTGAACAAAATTTGGTTTCAATTGGCTAAACAGTTCCTTACTAGAAGTGATTTAAAAAAATTCAAAACAGTTTTAAGAAATGAAGATAAATTGAGATGAACCAACGAAGCTGGTTCGAAAGTAGGCTTGGTGTTACTTTATTTGATAAGCAATCATTTAATAACTTGCGGCCTTTTTTTTTAAATTCACATTACAATTTATTAAGAATTTCCTCGATACATCATTTTAAACCAATGGTTTTCCAATTGGGGCCCAAGCGTGCTTCGGGAAGGATGAAAAACACTCTTCGGAGAAAAAAAATTTAGAAAAATTATTCATGAGTACAAATTAAAAAAAACCAATAATAACAACACGTTATACGTACAATCTATCAACCGTCTTCTTATTCATAAAATAAAATTGTTTGTTTTGAAGTAGGTACTTTGTGGGTGTTCCTATTTTAAAAATTTATTTATCGAGTTGAAAATTTATTTAAAAGGGGGCCCAGAGGTGTTGAAATTGAGACAAGGGGGCATGACCGAAAAATTATTGAGAACCACGTTTTTAAACGTGTCTAATTTTTAGCCAGAAGTTAGTTCTGTAATTATTTGATGACTTCATGCCTCACCTTGGAAGAGATGATAAAATTACGTCATAAGAGTAAGATTTTTCTGTTATTTATAGAACACACTGGGTAAACTTGGAAATCTTTTCATCAACTAAAAAAAAAAAAAAAAAATTATAACAATAAATTATGATCAACCAATCAACCATTTCCTAAAAGGAAATAATAAAACATTGTCCACATCTACTGATTTGTGAGCAGGTAAATTAGGAAGATGTCTTGACGTTGTCCAACCAGGTTTATGGAATGGTTCAAAATGACTTCACACGGTAAACTCCACGAATACGGAACAGCTGGTTGTAATTTGGGCGTCCTTCGGACGTCTTCCAAACGAATTACAGAACACACCTCAAATATACTTTTAAATTTTGATTTTTTTTTTATTCATTTATTTAATTTATATTTTTTGATTTAAGAAAACCTACATTTTCTAGCGTAGCTTGCTGCGCTCGTTTTTATTTTATTTTTTTTTTTTTACAAAAGCTTACACACACAGGATGCGTGAAGAGGTAATCAATTGGTTTACATGATTGAAGAACCAGGGCTGCTGCTGTCAAAACAACCCTAAATAAAAACTCGCCCTCTTGGGGATTGATTGAAAAACACCTACAGCTTACGACACGCTCTTGGGTGCTAGAAGAAGAAAGATAATGAGAGACAACAAAACAACAACAACAACTATTTCCTCGTGCCCCCACTTGGAAGAAATATATCCAGCTGAGTTACAATTTACCTCACAAAAAAAAAAAAAAAATAAAGATACCGGCAGTTTTTCTTAGAGTCATTTTAATATGTTGCGGAAACGAGGATTCCCAATATTTGATACTTGCGTGTTTTTTTTGTGTTGTTTAAAATTTTTCAAAAACTTTTTTCAACCAAAACCGTTTGTTAGTTTCGGTTTTCTTTTCTTTTCATTTTTTTTCTTTTCGATTTACGGCAAAAATTTTTACGTCGATTTAAAGACATTTTTCCGACGATGTAAATTATTGCGGTGACAGCTGGTTTTTTTTATATTTTTTATTTTTAATTTTTCGTATATCTATGTATATTGTATAGGCTACAATTTGGAAACGTGCGGATGAGATATCACAAAGGTGTGCGGAAACACACCAAATTATTGAAGGAAGCAGTATACGATACACCTACTATACATATGCACAGCATAAATACGAGAAAAAAAACTAATAGAATTTTCGCACGTAAGAAGTGAACTATTATTTGTACGCAATACATCAATTCGATTTGACAATATTGATGGAAAATAGAAGCAGTCAGGCAACTTACTCTTTTTATTTTTGTCGCGTCATTCTTTAGGTAAACCTGTAGATACTCCTTTGAATGAACAAACTGTTTTTTTTTCCCGTTTTTTTTTTCTCTCTCTCTTTATGCAGGCCTTCATACCGATAAACAAATTATAAGTTGGTAATCCTTTAATTTCAACGATTTTGTACGCATTTTTTTGTTGAATTCGTGATTGACTTCGACATGGATCGCTTAATGATAATACCATGTCCGGCTTGATTTAATATTGAACTTAATCAAATTTCATGATTAATAAAATTTCTTGTCGCTGGAGAATTTTAACACATTCTCAACGTGAAAAAACACAATTAATTTAACCCTAAAATGTCACGTGATTCAGAAAAAGGAAAGGTGAGAAGGAGAACCAGATTATTATTTTTCTTTCCGATAAACGATGATTTTTTAAAATTATCTAACTTATTATGGTAGCTGTGCTCGATTATAGAAACTTAAAGTTTCGTTTTTGGACATTTTCTGCTAAAAGCAATTTATAAGTTCAATCCAACGATTTTAGTTCGGTGAAGAGACAAAAATAAAAAATTAATATCTTGAATAAAACAATCGAAAGAACTTTTTTGATGCGAGGAGCATGCGATGCAAATTGGATCATATTTTTCACAAGACCGATAGTTATTAAAACTTACTCACAAGGCCAGATCAAGAAATTTCTTACTTTTTGTTAAGACTTTGTTTTTTTTTGGAATTCTACACCAGAAAATCGAACAGTTAATCTCAACTGATAAAAATTAAATCTGATTTTATAACACTCCTGAATATTAGTATACATGAATAGAATTACATCACATTTTGTTGCACTAGTAACTGCAATAAAAGCGTATAAAAAACAGAAAATCGAGAAAGTAGTGAATGGTGGAAAAAAGTGATCCAGCCATGCAAGAAAGTAAATCAAAAGTGCGCATGCACCCAAAACAATGTGTTTTCATGTCGCATTAAAATTCGATACTTTTTGTTTAGTCCGGAGTACGATCATGAACACTTTGATAGAATTGTCAACTTTGATAAAATTGTTAAGTTAAATTCTTAAATTTATCAATTGATAAAAAACGAAAGACTAGGATCATGAATATTGTCGTGATAACTTATTTAATAATTTAAAGAAAGGTATCTATTTGAACTAAAGACTCACAGGAATTCTTCAATAAGACTAGTAAACATGAACTACAATCTTCGATGGAACCAATAACTTGAGGGTAATAACGACTTTTTCGTACAAATTACTCAGAAAACTTACGATTTTTTTTTTTGGATGAATGAATTGATATTAACATTGAACGTTCGAACAGTTAGTTGCAAAGAGCTGAAATTTCTCAGTCAAATTAATGTATATTTGTTGAAGATACTGTATAATTTTGTTCAAATCGAATGTTTAGTTTTTGAGATAGTTATCGCTGAAATTCTGACGGATTGCGAAATTAAATTGATCAATTTCATCCATTTACTTAAGCGATTCAAGCAATATCTCGAAAACCACACGTTTCATTTCAGCGAAATTTTCACAGAATTTTCAGCGAACATACATTAATGTCTTCGCAAAATTTCATGTCACTATAACAAACAGTTCAATCGCAATTGCACTCGATAAAATGGTATATATGAGATTAAATTCATCGATTGAAACACATAATAAATAAACACAACAGAATTTCAGCAATATCACGAGAACCAAACGTACGTTTTAGCCGAAATTTTCGCAGAATTTTAAACCACACTTATATTAACATGTTTGCAAAATTTCAGCTCTCTACAAACCATATTCGATCGCAATATCGCTTGAGAACTTTGATACCATTAACTGGCTTTATTTACCAAACACAGCCACCAATTATATTTTATTGATAAATACCTGAAAAATCTATTCTGCCATCATTAACCTCACTAAAAACTAAAATCCTCGTGAAAATAGTCTTAACTGTATGCAACTTGAATAAATACCTATAACAGTGAAAATGAAAGAACTTTAAAATGATTATCAAGGTATCAAACTTCAATAACTGGTCGAGAGGAGTTGATAAGTAGCAATCCATATCAATCAAAATATCACGTCAACAAACTTTCATGATTGACTTGATAAAATGGTAAACAATCCTTAGCAAATCTTCGGGAGAAGAGGGTATTCCTTCGGATACGAACTTCTTAAAGGGCCCGAAAAGACCAGCTTTGCTCGAATAATCATTCAAGTCGCTTGTTATATATATTAGTGTTCTTTATAAATATTGATATTTTATCCGTAAGTATAACCTATGTACATATTATTTTGACAACAAAAAAGTGCTCCTTCCTCCCACACCCCCAAAAGGCCCGATAGTGATAACATTCGGGCCAAATTCCCTCTCCACGGCCCTTAGTAAGTTGCATTCTAAGCTTAAAAAATGTAGACTACCTAATTACACATCAAAATACTCCTCACCGTGACACTAACCAGTCTGAGAAACCCTGCCGTGACCTTTCATTCACACAGAAGAGAAAAACAAAAACTTTTTGAAAACACCGATTTTTCCATTTCCTTTATCGGTTCTCTTTTTATCAGTGTTCGGACCATTTTTATCTATATACTCCCCTCCCGTATAAATAACTCTTATAATAGACTATTTTAAAAGCAATAACTTCTAAAGAGAACGTAAAATATAGATTTACGAGTTGTAAAACACCCCCCTACGATATCACTCCTTCAGTGCATAAAAACAGTTTTGTTATTTTCAACCTCCAGTTTTTTTTTCTTCTTGATATTTCGATTTCTTTATTTTATTTCACTTTTTCTAACGTTTCACAAAAACCATCATCTTTTTATGCCATCATATTCTCACACAAATTTATGGGGTGTTTATTTTATTTCATTTTCGCACTTTAAAAAAAAAAAAGTAGGGTATGACGTAGAACATTCGCATAACTATGAGAAAAAACACAAAAAAAAAAGAAGAACTGAATCGATTTTTGAACGTAACTCGATTTTGAGATAGTGATAATCATTTTAAAATATTCTGAAAATCTCCTTTCATTGTCCGCAAATTGCTAAATATTAAATCCTGTACCGATTTTAAGTTTTAAATAAAATTTTACCAAGGAAAAAGAACTATCATTGATTTAAATAAATTCGGGCATTTTTTTGTTTATGCTTTTTCGCCACACTGAGATGAAAAATTCTTCATTAGAAGAAAAAGAAAAAAATGTTGAGGATAAACTAAGAAATACTTTATATTAAAATCAGAAATTCATCAATAGTAGAGCTATTAATAGGTTCAAACTCAGAAGGAATATTCTACCGTACAGTCATAAAGATCTTCTAAAGAGAATTTTTTGAATCAAAAAATTCCTTTTGTTAATCTCATACAAAATTAACGAGTTGGGCAATTCGATAAGAATAAAAGACTAATCTGAAGGGAAACTCATACCGACTAGTGACTACCCTCTACCTTCCTTTCATCAACTGTTTTAAAGAAATGTTATTGATTCAATCGAATTTCAATTAGGAACAATCATTAAAGTGCTTATAGGTGGTTTTTCAGAAAGAAGCAGCCAATGAATATACCAAAATTCAGTCTTCTATAAATTATTTCTCCTACATACCAGTCATTTTTCAAGCTAATTTACTTGGACTAGGTACTAAATTAAGAATACTTTATTAGTATTATAATAAATATTATATTCAAACTAGATGAGAGAGCATGGCGAAGAGAGAATGCCCCTAGGCCCGGGTTCTTTGGAGCACACAATAAAAATAAAAAATAAAAAAAAAAGCGAGTAGATTTTCTCTGAAAAGTTCCAAAAATATTTTTCGATCGTTTTGCTCCCGATGTTAGCTTCTCCGATTTATTGTAATTTATGAAACCCCTCCTATAGTTAAATTCAAGAAATGTAACTGAACGCATATGCAATGTTTTATTTTTTGAAGGGCTCATAAATTTTTGCTCTCCTATGCCCAAATTTCCTCTCTAAGGCCCTGGTGATACATGGCCATTTCGTACAATATGTTCAAAATTTCATTTTCAGATGAAAATTAAAAAAAATTTGGTTGATATTTACATTATTTTTTCCCCCCTTGAAAAAAGACTTTGCTACGTTGCTGTCTTCAAGTAGGTAAATTAATATGAGGACCATTTTTTAATACAAGTCTCATACAGATATCCAATAGAGAAAATAAGAGGAATTTATTTTCATCAGCAACTATGCAATGTTTTAATTTTTTTTCGGCTAAGCGGAGGATAGAGGTCAAAATAACAAATCGCTCCTCTCTACGTTTATACATGACATAGCTGGTACTTTTGTTTAATTTGCCAAATTGTTTAAATTAAATTCATTTTATATTTTATTTTCAAATTAGGACAGAAAACTGTATCACAAATTTTAATAGTCTAAAAAAAAGCTAATAATAATAATAAATCGTTCAATACCTACTAATCTGACAATAAATTTTGTTTTATATTTTAGTATTTAAATTTCCGTACACTGAGATGTGATACCGCTGTAATGGGATTTATTTAGTGTAAATAATCTTTTATAAAACTGAAATATAAGGAAGAGATAAATCATAATAATTTGAATCGGTGTAGAAAAAGATGATAAGTTTTTAATATTGTTTTTTTTTTTTTCCCTTTCTTGGTTACTTAATATTATTATAATGAAGCGTCCAGAGAGGCGGTATTACAACTATTAAACTGACAGGCAGGTGGGAGAACTAACACTGGAAAATGGTAATGTAACGTATTATTAGCTGTCATTATCTTACGCTTTTCAATCGTTTTTCGTAACTTATTTTCAAATTGACAACACGATTTTTCGTTTTTTACGTTTTGACTATATTATTAACAAGTATGAAACATTTTAGTTTATATTAGGGAAGAAATACTTTTTCTTTAATTTACCAACTTTCTCTTCATCGCAGCATGCGTCTCATTTTTAACCTTTTATGAACATCAATAGAACATTTAAAAAATTCGCATTAATGTTATGGAAGTAATGGGTCACCATAAAACGGCGCGTTCAAAAAATTTAGAAATTTTAAGGTTTAACATCCACTAGCTTCACTTGGAGGAGATGAAAAAGAAAAAAGCTTTTCAAAAATATGAGAAATTATTATGGAAAAAAAAAAAATTACTACGGGCTCATAGGTACCTACTGTACGTTCGTTTTCAACGAAAATTAATTTTCCAATTCTGGATTTAGTCTTTGTGATGCGCTTAATTTATGATGATTGTTTATTGTATGAGTATGATCGTGAGCATAGGTCGTCGTAACGACGTAACATCAACTCGGAGTTGACTTCAAAACTACATTAAACCACAGACAAAAGTTACTCGAATTTAATTTACCATCGACCATCATAATTGAACCTGTAAAAAATAAAGTAGGTTAGATTGAGATTTTAAACGATTTTATAGGATTTTATAGGATTTTCTCAGATTTGGCTACCTTATTTTTTGTCGTAACTTATTCAACACGTGATATCCGGCAGAAGTACAATATCTAATCTACTATTTACGTAATCAAAAATAACTAACTGATTAAAAATTTTATAAAAACCGAATAAAATCATAATAATAATTTTTTAATCGTATTTTCGAGCAGATACCTATTTTATCTTCACTAACATTATTAATTATTTGAATCATGATCCGAATTAACAAATTTTTATGTTTTAATAATTTCGTTTTTCTCAATGAACTTACGAATATGATCAAAAACAAATGAGGTATATATTATTTATCTTTTAGAAGTTAAGAATTATACATAAAAGTTATATTACCGGCAAATTACCTAAGTCGGGCATTACATAAAACGATGCTCCATTTTACATAAGGTTTATTTTATTTGCCTCGCGATGTCCACACTGAATTGACACTTGTTATTCCACTCTTGTGAATAAATGCAACAATAAAAGAGCGGAAACGACTTAAGTGTCATTTTTTTTTGGCAAATAAACAATCTTATACTTTGATCTGTTTGTTTAATTTAGGTGCATTTAAAGCCCATCACACTCTTCAGCTAAGTTATGTTTTCAATATTTCAGTAACATGTGCTACTTAGTGTGAATTTTGCTTTCCTGACTGGATCTGTACCTACTCTATTTTGAGTTATCAATTTTGTTTAGTTTTGCCATTCCACAGAACCCTTCGCCAGATAAACATAAAATGAAACCGTTGTTTTGAACTACCATCGAACTATATCAACTTCTAACAGAACCTTTTCGATCAAATACTGGATACCCAGGTAAAAATACAAATCCATACAAACAATATTCACCTAAAGCCTTAAAATGGACATGAGTTTCACTCGATTTCATTGGATTCCCAGTAACGTATTTATATAGCTTCAAATTGACAGAAATAAGATTTGAAATACTAAATACTGACGAAAATGACCTACTGCGCGTGTTCTAAAAATCGATGTCCATTTTAATGCTTTGGAATGATGGCACATTTCGTTAACATTGGTGAGATAGGGCTGCTGGGTATCCAGTATACGAAAGATCGAAGAACAAAACTAGTCAACAACTGAAATTTTATTGACACTTTTTTTGTCGTTTTGAACAGAGCTTTTATCACTACTAAAGATTCTGATTTTAGATGTAGTTGAGACAATAATTACGAAAGTATAGATAATATTATGTACTGAATAGGTAGTTACAATCATTTTCTAACGTACTACCTATACCTACCTACCACGGTAAATTTTGGTAACCAACTAATAGCCATTTTTGAAAGGAAGGTATACCGGGTATAATGGACTAATGGTACCTATCTACCTATCTACCGATTGAAATACTGTGCACAGTAAATTGTACAAGACTAACAAGACAGACTCCCCCAAACCGATGCATTCTCAGATAGGCTTAAATTTTTTTCGTACCTAAATGTTCATTCCATTTTGACAGAAATCATTCAAATGCTTAGCGTATAACTGATTCCATCGTTCATTTTCATTTCTGTTTTCAGAGATGCAAAGAAAGGCTGAACACCCTAGCAGTTAGTGTAATGAATCTATGGCCTGGCGTTAGATTAAGAGTAACCGAAAGTTGGGACAGTGAAGGATTACATCATGCAGATTCGCTACACTACGAAGGACGTGCCGTCGATATCACGACTTCAGATCGAGATTCATCGAAATATGGAATGCTAGCAAGATTAGCTGTAGAAGCTGGCTTTGATTGGGTGTATTACGAAAGCAGAGCTCATGTCCACTGTTCTGTCAAGTCAGGTAAAATGTACGCAATCGGCATTCATTTTGAGTTGGCGTGGATTTTTTTAAAATACTAACCGTAATATAGAATAATGAGTTTTTAATTAATAGAAAGTGGGAACTTCAACTTGATATGTTTAAAACTAGAACCATAATTGTATTAGGCTTTTGTCAGAAGTTTGAGTGGCCCAGGAATTAATTTCGAAGTCATCGAAAATTCAGTTCGCTAGCTTCTTTTCTGTAATTTTATCGATTAGGATTATGAGAATTGTTCTCTACATTTAAAACGATTAAAATACGAATTCTATACCACTAAAATACTAACATGCGAAATCAAATTATCATCTATCAATTTATCACCATCAACGAAACAATGACTAGTGACTACCATGAACACGTGAGCTAAACACCGCCGAAAACTGCACACGTTCGTTCGTACTTCATTTCGTCAGTGTCAACACAAAACCATTACAAAATTTTCAAGCATTAATAAATTACCTATTATTTTAAAAAGAAAGAAAAAATAATTAACATAAAAGTTTGCAACAATCGAAAATTTCAGTACGCGTATGGCAGGCATCTAATGACTTGATTAGTGAGTCATATAGTTGCATTGCTTCATTATTTTTATATCGTGAAATAGTTACTCTTGTTTTTCAGCCAATCAGTAGCAACCGAAAAGATTTCATCCTTTCTTAGACCCTGTTGGGTCATGAGTATTGATTTTATCTGAGGGTGCTTCTTCGATTCGATTAATATGCTAAGTACCTTATATTTGGGCTAGGTACTGTAATTATTAACCAACATTCAACAGCTAACGTAGATTTTGATGCCTCCTCATCTTAGACATCCATATGTTCGCATTTGTCTTATTCATTATCAGTTGTATCAGGCACAGGCAACCCTTTCGGAGCCATAGGTCCCATTTACTTTTCAAAATGCTTTTGCAGCCAGCAAAATAAATGCAGGCCAGTAATTTTTGAATGTGACGTACAAAGGCCATATGCAGGATTCACCTCCGGAGGAATTTTTACGAAACAACCCTTTAGGTGATTTTTTTTGTTCTAGAACTTTCATATAACTATAACGTTTTTCCCAAATTTTCCCAGTTGTTCTGGAAGGTCTTGATCGATTTTGATTCCCAAACCGCCCGCTGTATGCAGCCGTGATGACGTATCTGTTTGTAGCAATGAACATGCATATAGGTACATTCTGTTTTTTCTCCTGTAAGTCGGTGGAGGTACCTATTAATTTTTTTTTTTCATGATTTTTTTTTCCGAAATTGGTTTAGGACTACAGGTTATACAGGCCTGTGCCACATGGTAATTAATAGGTACTTCAAAAATTGTTTCTTACATATCCATGCCAAGTTAAGAACGTCATCGTTCAATTTCCTAGTACATTTGGCTATGTTCCATGCTTTTTTATTTTTCTCTCATTTTATCTTACGCTTTCCAATTCAGTCATGAGTCGTGGTGCACGTCCAGATATTCTGTTGAATCATCTTGGAGAACTGACAATTTATTATGATTAAGACACGGTCATGACGATCATTGATTAATCTCACCTGGTTCCTAAATAACTGAAATTAATTTTTTCTAATTCACCATTGATACTTTTTTCATCTCACGTCCATTTTGTGAACTCATTTAATTATTAGTAGCCTGTATGTGTTGAAGGTGATTTGTGGTGCTTCATATAAGTACAGAAAATTGTTCACAGCCATATAGATACCTATACATTATATACTGGATTGTTGAAACAGCAAAAATGACTATGTCTGACTTGGGTGATACGTTGGCAGTGCTGCAGATTATGTCCTTGAGAAGTCCCAAAAGACACTCCCCCGGAGAAGTTAAAGATTTTACCTACATTTACTTATTACGTAATTTTTCTCAATTTTTCACATCCTTTGGTCGACATACGTACATCATGTAAACATGATTTGTTCAGATTTTTAACATATTTCACTTTTCTTCATTTTTTTTCTCAGTCTATGAAACGCTACGCTAGGAAATTGTCAGAATTTGTTTCATTAGAAAAAAGTTCCTTTATATATTTTTTAACCTTTCTCTTCACTGTTCTTAGGTTTTGCTAATGTTCCAGAATCATAGCTATGCGAAATAAACTTCGGACGATTTAACAAATTATTTTCGTTATGCAGATAATTTGTTCCCTTATTTTATAACTCTAAATCCCACCCCCACCCTAACTCCATTCACTGTAGTGCTACTTTATTCTACACGGTTTCAGTGCACTTACAATAATGAGTCTGAACGTTAAATTAACCATTATCATCAGTTTTAATTAAGTATTAGAATTAAATTTGTTTGAAAAACAAAATAAATGAGTAGAACAAAATGGTAAGAGAAAAAAAACCAAAAAACACTAAAACTAAAAACGATCGATAAGTAAACGTGGACACGGTTATTTCCGTTAATCTACCATAATATAGTTTGGTGTGACTTTCCGTGAGGAAAATTCGTGTTTTACTAATTTAGGTAGGTATTGTATATAAAATGTAGGTATATAGGTATTTATTTCGAAAAAAAGAGCTCTGAAGAAGGAAAATGAAAAGAACGGAAGGAGGAGAAGTAAAACTTATTTGTGATGAAGAAGCAAAAACCGACAGAAAAATAAACACCTTTTAAACGTTAAATGTGTTTTTTCGACCATCTATAATAACCGGATTAACATTTCGTTAATTATTAAATCATCCTTTAAACACGAATTTTCTATTTAAAATACTTTTTGAAAAAAATTGTCAGATTTTTTTGTTTTTTCCTTCTATATGGATTGGTCTGATTTAGGAAGCTCTCTTCCTGTGTATATTTACAGCATATAATACGCTTGGATAGTTGAAAAAAATAAAAAAAGCGGTAACCAATCTTCATTTACAGCACGAACGCATCCATTTTCCAATTCGTCGCTTAGGTACCTATATGAAAAAAAGAAAAACAGGTTTCCTTCGCTATACGAACGTATTTTTATAATAAATTATACCCATATAGGTATAACAATTTAACGAGATAGTAAAGATACAATAAAACAAATTATTGAACGTATAAAATTCACACTAATCGATGTGACGCGTTTTTTGACGAAAATTGAACACGAAATTATTTCAGCGCCAGTTAAAAAGTTGAAGAATTAATAATTTATAAATTGGACGTATGCATATGATTGTATAGGAAACAAAATATATAGGTAGGTATAATGAACCCGTTTTCGAAGTATACAGTATTTGTAAAGTTAAGAATTAAATATCACGTGGGGTAAATAAAATGAAAGAGAAAAAAAAATGAGGTGAAAGAATGTTGAAAGAAGTTTGTAATCCTTTAGTAATAATGAATTAAAAATTAATTATCGTAAATAAAAAAAAAAAAAAACATGTTAAAAGCGTATTAGGACGAGTATTAACGTGATTAACCACCAGACACAAAGCTTTATTAACAGTTCCTTGAAATTTATTCTACAAATCTCCTTGAAGGTGGGGAAAAATTTAAGATGGAATAAAAATTAATTAAGATAAGTTTGGGTAATGGCGATTTATTTCAAACAAAGCTACAAAATTCTTTGAAGTTTTTTTTTTTTTTTTTTTCACCCTGTCTTCTTAGCAGAGCAAAAATATATATTCTATCTGAGTACCTAAATAGTCATTAAAATAATTTTATGATGACATGGATTTTGAGTTAGGGGTAGATCAAAAGCTTCGGTTTTCAAGATAATGGTAATGGATTTTGTAGAAAAAAAAAGTAGTAATCTGGGAAGAGGTTGTAGTATTTAGTTTTCAAAACGATATGCTGTTTAATTTGAATTTTGGTCGCTTGATTTTAGGATAAAGACTTTGAGGATTTCACACAGTATAAAGACTTGTTTTACTCAACGCGAACTTCATTTCTGGGTTAAACGGTGAAATTTTACTACAGTAGCTACTAAAAATAAGATTCGATAAAGTGAGCAAATCGATTTAACTTCATTAAATTTTACAAAATGTTTGGAATACTGCAGCCACTGAAAAAGTCAAGAAAAAAAAACCAAAAATAGCAAGATTATCAAAAACATAAAAATATGAAATGGGATGTTTTAACATTTTAACCAAGGTAAATTAAATATTGTAAAATTGAAAAAAAAGAAAATTGAGAAAAAAAATCTAAACTTAGTTGCTGGAAAAATGGAAGAAATAAAAAGCTTAAAGCTATACCTAGTAAAAAAAAATGGTTCATTTATTGACAGTGTGAGAACCGCCATACCTTGCCTAATATAAAATACATTCGCTAATTATAATTTGTGGTGAGATGGCCGTGTGGTCAAGTTCACCACTTTTAGCTGGCAAATATGTAAGTCCCTGGTTCGATTCCCTGAACCAAAAAAATCTAAATCTGGTGACCCTTGATGTGTGCTGGACTTGCATGCACCCTAATTCACAACTCTCCTTCCTAACTTGAGTCGCTGATAGATGGCGCCCTATATAATGGAAATAGAACCTATACATAGGTAGTATAACCTTTTGTGTATAGGTATAAGAGGCATTTCTAGCTCCACCCAACCTCCCACAGCATCTAATGTTGTTCAACTCATGTTGAGTCTCTCTAGGGGGGAGTTTGTGGGAACTGCCATACCTTGCCTAATATAAAATACATTCACTAGTTATAATTGGTGGTGAAAAGGCTGTGTGATTAAGATCACCACTTTTAGCTGGCAAATATTTAGGTCCCAGGTTCAATTCCCCAAACAGACAAAACCTACAGACAGTTTATATATGATTTTTTGCCTAAGCCTCGGTGGCTGGATGACCTAAACAAAAGCCAAATTCAGCCAAATATTATGTATACCTAGCTAATAGTCAGATGATAAGAATATATAGTTTTTGTGTTTTTAATACAAATGGTAAAATTTTAAAATTTTTAGAAAAATATGAATTTTTCCAGGAAACTATATAAGCAACTTATGATCCAAAAACAAAACATAAAATTTTTTAAATTGATATCAAAGTCTCGAACTCTTTTTAACATGGAGAATTCACATAGCTTAGAGTGAAAGATCTCTTTTTTTTTTTAACTTCTCAGATCATACGTGTGGGGACGGTGTGAGTCACCCCCTCAGTCTAAGCTGTTAGTAAAATTAATCTGTTCTCATAAAAAATGAAATGACTAAATGAGGAGGGTAAAAATTGAAAAAATTAAAAAAGTACTTTTTTCTTCTTCTTCTTTTTCTTTATTGTAAAAATTGACAAATTCCACATCCACCCAATTCGATGACATCGCTTTGTGCAACAGGGTCCCTGGAATTCCTAGTTTAACAATTCATTGTTAATTATGGTATCCAAGTTTTGTAAAAGTAATATGCAACCTGTCTCCTACCGTAAGGTTTATCCTTTTGTTGAAAAATCAAAAAACCAAGAAATTTGAAATATATTTGGAGCAGTGACAAAACTGGGGTGGGGGCTACTAATAATTATAATCCTCCCTCTGAATTACTTTAAAAAACTCTAGCACAAAGATACTTCACTAGAAAACCCAGTTTACCAATTTTCAATGACATATTAAATAAAAAACACTGAAATTAATGCAATGCAAAAACAACGCTCATAACCCTTGCGCCATAAATAAGAAAAAGATAAGAAAAATATACTTCAAAGGATACTTCAACTTCTTCCAAACTTGCACTCCACATAGTGACAATCCACTGTGAAAATATCAGCCCGATTTCTTTGGTACATAGTTTTCTCAAAACTGGGAACCAAAATTCATTTCTGGTTTCCTACAAAACTACCAAATGAATAGGCATCAAACTTCTATCAGACTTGCACATGTACCTATAAGGAAAATCTATGGTTAAAATTTCACGCAATTCCTTCTGCAATTTCTTCAAAATTTTAGAAAAACCACTGTACCAGAAATTTTTTCTTTTCCAGTTATCATGGAAACTACCAAACAAATAAGCATCAAACTTCTATTAAACTTGCACTAATATAAGGAAAATGTATTGGGAAAATTTCAACACTATCCCTATAGTAGTTTCTTCAAAATTCTGGAAAAACCAATTTTCAAGGATTTATTTGTTCTTCAGTTTTTTCAGAAACTGCTATACGAGTAGGCATCTAACTTCTTTCAAACCTGGTCCTATATATAAAGATTGTGAATCTTGATATTTTCAGCCTTATACCTTTTGTAGTTTTTCCAAAACAGTGAACCAAAAATTCTCTCCTGCAGTTTATTCTTTTTCAGTTTTCTCAGAACCAAACTATTATCAGATTTTCACTAACACAAGGAAAATCTAACACGGGACCTCCATAAGATCATCTTCTAGATATCATTTTAAAAAAAGTTCATGAAAATGGGTTCTAAGCAGGGCTGTCAGCCTGAATAAATGAAGCTTTAACTAAGTGTAGGCTTACAGTTTTGGCTTAAAGCTTTCAGCTTTTGGCATAAATATTTTCTTAAATTTGTAACTAAATAACATGAAATAAATTTTTTTAATCTCAAAATTTATGAATATACGAGTAATTTATTGATTTTGGCGCGGATCTGTCAAACGGTACTTCCTGTTAGGTTCGTTTTCGTTCCGATGTTGAAGGTTCTATGCGTATAAAATCAATAATTTTTAATCAGTACACCTACGACATTTAGAAGATGTAGTTATTTCTATAATCTATTTCAACGTAGATACTTCCAATTTTGGCTTCTAAATTGCGTAATTCTGAACCAACACATAGCTACAAAATTTAGTATAATCATTAAGGATTATAATCTACGTATGCTATCTTGTTACCAATTTTGGTTTTATTGTGCTGATCTTTGGAAACCGGCTTCTTCTGGCAATGCTAGTCTATTTTTCTTCTATTTTTAGCACTGTAGTAAAGTTTTAATAACAATACAACTTATGAACCATAACCTACATTGATGATTGATAAACATTGATAAAGAAATTAACAGAAAATAAATTAAATAAAGCTTTTGTAGAAAAAAAAAAAAAAAAAAAAAAGAGGAAAACTCACCACATGAACAATAAAACTTGTTTGTACAAACTGATCAATTTTTTTCGATTCCTATAAATTAGGGTAAGTACTCGTACTTGCAATGAAATTTTATAAATTCGAAAATTTTCGCTTTTTCGATTTTTATTTGATGAGCTCTAACTTCTAGGTAGGTAATTAAATCGTGACCGATTGTTTCTAAATTTGTTTTTTAAGGTACCTACGCAAGGGTGTATATTCAAAAATTTACTTTCGACGGAATGCCCGTAGGTAATTGGGAAAATTATACTGAGTATATTATTGAAAAGATTCGTCAAAATAGTGAATAGAATTTCAGATCTGTTTGTAAACGAATGTTCTCCATTATCTTGATTTTTACAAGTTAGTATATAATTTGATATTAATTTTTAGTCAAAGAAAGTAGACCCAAGAAATCTAACGTCTGTTAGTTTTCTTACCCTTTTTGTGAAAATGTTGTTTCAAAATATGCCGGAATCAGATAGAATTTCGCACAGTAGTGTACTTCAGTTGTAAAATTTGGATTTTGTTCCTGAAGAGTAAACTATTTTAAAATAACCAAAATTAAAATCGCTTAGAAATCAGAGGTAAAGGATTTAATGAAGTTCCATTTGGTTTTGTTTGGGCCAATGAAGTATCGCAATCAAAAAGAAATTATCGAATAAGTAATGAATATTCAAGCCATATTTGTTTTCCTTCATTTTTTTTTTTCGATTCCAGCGTTACAATCCAATTTTTTAGGAAAAAATGTTATGAGCAATTATTTAAAAAAAAAAAAAACTCTTCAGTTCTTACAGTCTTGTATTAAGAATTTTATTTGGTTAATTTATTGATAATTAATTAATTACGTACTGACCATACATCAGTAACCTCACGTACCTACACGTACTTACCGCATGAAGAATACATAGGTATTCGAAAATCATCAGGTGGATCTGTTCTACCAATGTTCTAGATACAGTATAAAATTGCATTAGTTTTAAAAATATTTTTTTGCAACGTCTGTTTATAAACTTCATTTTTATACGCACCTTGACGATGTATAAGGCAGGCAACTTTAGAACCATTTAGGACCGTACTTTGTACATCAGTCTTTACTTTATGCACCGCCTGAGGCGCATGCGTCATTTTACGCACTGATACTACTGAACATTTTCTTTTCTTTTTTTTTTTTCGTAAAAATTTCTCCACTATAAGAATTCGACATCTATCTTCTTACAGCCACTACATTGCAAGGTTTGGTTAAAGGAATTGGGATAGTTTGTGTTTATATGCTACCCATTTGCAAAAAATATTTATTTATTAAAATTTTTTTTTTGTTTTTTAGGGGGAAGGGGATGTTGCAAAAAATAGTGTGATTTGCATCAGTCGCTTTTGACTCGTGCTGAAAAAATCACACTCGAATTAAAATCACCTACTTTATACACTTGTATCACAAATAATTATTCTGCAACATGAGTACAAAATTCTATATTTTTTGAGACATGTGTGGCATAATGAAAGTAACCCATTTTAAAACTCTTATTTTTCTCACTCCTTAATTTCTTTCTATCACTCCTTAATTCTTTTTCTCATTCCTTAATTCCATTTCAAAGGCCTAATTTGTTCCTAAGTTTACCCTACACCTTTGGGTGCTGGTTGTATAGCTAAAACATCGATGAGTAAGGTTTAACTTTATTTTACCATGCATCTTATCAGTTAAACCTGGTTTATTTCACAGTTAAAAACTGGTACAATGGGGCTTAAGTGCTGGTAGTACCAAATCTTATCAGTTAAACTTAATTTATCTTACTGTTTAATGTTGATACAACTGGACCTAAACGTCTTATTTTATTTTATTTAAATTAATTTCATTCTTATTTTTTTCAAAATTTTTTCTTCTATAATAAGGATTTGACCCAATAATCCTCAGATTTTATTGCCCCTAGCTCAAATATGGCGTTCTTTATAGGTACTTGTTGAAAAAAATATTGTACGCAATTCGGTCAGAGTGAGCATTTTGTCAACTCGTGCAATTACCATACTCACTTATGGCTCGCGCTTGCAAAAATTGCGCTCGTTGAGAAATTGCGCACTTTCCTCCCTAGTTGTGTAATATACTATTTCACAACTGTATGAAAATTTCCCAGGATAAAAATTTACTATGTAATTGAAAACAAAGTTACCTCAGCGAATTAAATTGAGTCGAGAACATTTTACTCGATCTTACCATCATTATGGGTTTTTATTTATTTTTTAATTCTGCCTGCAATCTGGTAGTTAGTCTATTCTTTTCACATCGTTGTAAAACCACACTTTCGACACTCGTATTAACAGTAATTTAATAACTCGACAACACAAGAAGTTTTACCTACCGATTTAATTGAAAAGGTGTTAAATAATTCGAATTCAGGATGATACTAATAAATCGTTCGACCAGGATACGAAATTGCGGGTATAAGTACTACCAAAGAAAGTAGTTCAATTTTTTTTTTTACTCTTAAGTGGTTACGCCAAAAAGTGACTTGTAGAAGAACTGAAAAAAAAAACTAAAAAAAAAAACCAATAAATAGATAAATAAATAAATAAATAAATAAAAGAGAAGGTTAACTCGAATAGAAACAAAGTGATGTATTGTATACATCCTAAGTCTGAAGATTTATTTCCTTTCTAAGAGAATCGTGTAATCTGTACGTTTAATATGGCAAAAAAGAAGATTATAATTCAGGCCGCTGGTCAGAAATCACAGCAGGATTCGACAAGAATGATCATTAAGCGAATGTACTGTAATAATTCACTCAGTGAGATACGATCTAGAGTGTTCAGCCGACACAGCATTTATTTTTTTATTTTTCTTTCTTTTTTTTTTCTTTTTTTTTTTTTTTAACAATATTCCTTGTTACAGTGAGCACATTCCGGCTAATCGATGCTCCACAACCATTTCACACAGTATCTCTCGAACTGAAACCGAAAAACCAGATTTTTTTTTTTAAGGAGCTTCCATATAAAATAGTTTTTACTTTTTTTTTTTTCATTTTATAATACATAAAACGGTTGAAAAATGCGTGTGTGGTTTTCTGGCACTGTCAAAAATTAGTTTTAATACGAAATTAGTTATAAGATTTGGAATAGTTCCTTCCTTTTTTATTTATTTAAACTTTTTTTTTTGTCTTTTCTCATGAAGAAAAAAGACCCGATAACACCATTACTAGTGATTTGTTTATAATTTACTCTTATGCTGACTAATTGTCAATTGATGTATTTTTTTATTTTTTTTTAATTTATTTTACCTCTATCTTATGGGTGTTCTTCTTAAGAAACTGATAAATCTAGATGGTGTTTCCCTTTCTTTTTATTTTTCTACCATATTTTGATAACACTAATCGGTTGAAAATTGAATGAAACGCGGCCAGATGAAAAATAGATTCCATGGGGGTCCGATTTATGCTATAATGTAACAGGTATGATAAATTACACCCGTTATAAATGGATTTCGGTTTTCGAGTCAAAATACAAATTAAAAATGAAGTGACAGACACGTCGTGTAATTTTTTCGCAACTGGGATACCTACCTACTTTCAAATGATTTATAATGGCGAATCGTTTTCAGGATAGGTATGTTAAAAGATTTTACACCCATTGATAAATTTTTTGCCTCTTCTGCCGCAATTGTAAACGGTTCCAGACGATGAATTGGAGAGAAAAAATTTTTAGATTCCATTAGGCATCTTGATTTTTTTTTTTTTTTTTTTTTTTTTTGTCAGGTAGGACTGCTGTATCCAAGTGATTTTTGTAAAACTGAAATCATTACCAAAACGAATATGACCACTTTTGTTCGATTTACCGGTAAAACTCTGTTAATACGTTTTTTCAAGGGACCACAGCAAAAAAATGTATTTTCTAGGAAAATGTAATATAGGTACCGGAAATAGCGAAAATCTCGGAACTTTCAATTGTAAAAACAGAATATCATTTTTTCAAATGCCTTATGATCAAAAATTTTAAGGGAACAAAAATTCTGGTGCAATTAATAATTAGGTCCATTCCATATAGGTAGCCAAAATTGCGGAACTTTCAGCCCGTTTCAATTTATAAACTGGGCTTTGAATTTGGAAAGAGCGGCATTCATTCTTTGAAAAGGCCATATTTAAATTTCCTGGGGCTGAACTGAAAAAAAAAAATTTTCTTTTTCAAAAAGTTCTGAATTTCCAATAATAAACTTGATCAGGGTAGCTATTCCACTAATATTTTACGTCATTTAGTCGGTTCATCGAACTCGTTGATGTAAACGGCGTAAACAACAATTTTTGGAGGGTTTTGAGAAAAATTTTCTAAGCAATAAACTGATTATTTTTTGAGGGCATGTGAGTTTTGACTCCAAAACGCACCCGATTCCTACGCCACTGGCGGAGGGCGTTGCAGCCCTTTTGACTGCCATATTTTGCTCACAAATTAATGCCAGCACAATGTTTGTTATAGGTATATTTAGAGGGAGCGTTTTCATTTTTGGTCACTGACAGCGTTTTTACTCATTAAAATTTCAATATCTAGATTCTCAATGACAAATATGAAAGTGGTGGGAGTGGAAGCCAAAAGCGCATTAAAATTGCATTTTTTTTTCCTTATGTGTTCGATGAATTTTGAATACCGAATGTTTTTGATAATCCATCGGACACCTAAAAACACAAATTAAAGAATTAAGTACTTCAGATGCTGTAGTTTTAAAATCTAAAACATGTATGCACATAGACTCATACGTATACATCATATAGGATATAGAACATAATACTATACATATAATGTATACAGAACTATTTTGAAAAGTTAATTGTAAAATCAACTTTGCAATAAACAATATTAAGTATTCAAGACATTATATTTTTATTTTTAGCTAATCATTCTGTTCTTACAAACCATAGGGGAGGATATATCAAAGGGCGCCAACAGCTCGATCGTAAGGGAAAATCAACTTTTTCTTTGTCATCTTTTCTAATATCCCCCACCAAAATATCACCACTATCACCACCAAAAAACGTAATCTATTTTTTTTTATGTCAAGCTTTTTTTTTGGAGTTGAGAGTCCAGATCCTTAGGACCTCCTACCTTATCTACGCCCTTAGGTATAACCATCTAAAAAAAATTCATGTTCACCCCAAATTTCACTTTCAAAAATTCAGACATACCCAATTTTGGTACTTGAGTTCACCTTACTGTCCATTAAAAATGGAGTTTTTTTTTTTTAGGCGATATTTCGATTTAAAATCTTTTTTACTTCACTCCTGAATTCTACTTGATCCTTACTTCAACTTTTTACTTTCCCCTAAAATGAAAAGTTAGTTTTATCGCTATATTGATGAATGATTTTCGATATTTTCAACAAAAAATATCACTTCCGCGGTAAGCGTGTATTTTCTAAAAATGTCGAATTTTGAAATAACTGCCATTCGAAAACCAGTCGACCGATTTCACTTAAATTCAATACCAAACCAGTCCTTTATAGTCGCCAACTATCATAAAAATTTTAAGCCAAAATATTTTAATTTACGGGAGTTATTGTGATGACAACATGGTGGGTTGGCAACACTTTGAGAACCCTTTCCTCCGAAACTATTGAATAAATTTCAAAAATTCTAACTCGAATGTGTAACCCATAAAAGCCCCTAACACTGCTCCGAGTTTCGTTTCCATAGATCAAGCAGCGGAGTCTCCACAGACTTCCAAAAACTGTCAAAATTAATAAAAATTGGAAATATATATATAAGAATATGTATTCACATTCTTAAAATAACCACAGTTTCTGTCTGTGTTTCGCACTCTCTGATATAGTGAGTTGCAGAGATCTCTCATATATATATTAGATTTGTATTATATTCATCTATTGATGGATTTTAAGTATGAAAGATAAAAGATGTGTCTACATGATTCTTCATTATTTTCTAAAGAGCTTACAAATCCATCAATACATGCCAAGCTAGTGGGATGATCTTGAGGAAGATAGAATGCTAATTAGTAAACGATCAGCTCAGTTCTTTCCCTAGTGTGGCTCCCCCTCGAAGAATGGGGATATAAGAATATGTATTCACATTCTTAAAATAACCATAGTTTCTGTCTGTGTTTCGCACTCGCTGATATAGTGAGTTGCAGAGATCTCTCATATATATATTATTAGATTTGTATTATATTCATCTATTGATGGATTTTAAGTATGGAAAGATGAAAGATGTGTCTACATAATGATTCTTCATTATTTTCTAAAGAGCTTACATATATATATATATACAGCATAAATTTTGTACAAAAGAATTTGAATGACTTCGATATTCGTGATCTACGACTCAGGATCAGCGCAGATTCCGTCCCCGGCTCCCACCATTGCACTGAATGCTATAGTATTGTATTCTCGTTTGGAAAATACGCTAATACGCTGGCGTTCAATAAGTTGCCTATTTGCACCTTACAAACGAACAGACGTTTTCGCGGTAGTTTATTACAGTGTTTTACCGTTAATCTTCATTATTTATAATTTCTGTTTTGGATACCTACTGCTAATTTGGTAAAGTTTTTTTAATGCTTAGTACGCAGTTATCGTCCTCCTTCTTAAGGCTCAATCCCAGAATACGCAAACCTTGAACATTGGATGTAGAAATTAAGAGCAAAGTCCATACTCGTACAGTACTATTATGACAAATTAAACTAAACAAACGGACCGAATAATTTTCAAGCCGATAAAGAGGAAATTTTTTAAACAATCATCGCCTCGTGCGCATACAATTCTGGCACATTATTGAGACTTATCACTTTTGATGTGCTGCGTGCACACATAACGTACCTACACAAAATATGTATACACATCAAAATAAATCTTCTAACAGTGCTTACCTACAATACAAACACGTTCGAATGAATGAAATATCCATATTCATGATTTAGAAGAAAGAAATAATAGAGAAATAGTGTTTTCGAGACGGCCTCAAAACCAATAGCTGAACGTGTGGAGGGGGAGAGATTGTGGAGGACCCCCAAACATGACAAAGAATGCGCAATATCGGTCGATATATTATATTTCTTCTTATTCTTTTTTTTTTTTTTTCTTACATTTATTTTCTTTTTTTTTCTTTCGTTTTTTCCTATGTGCAAGAAGTTGAATAAACAAAACCTTTTTTACTCGGACGCTAACATGTTATGTCAACTGAACGAGAAACTATTTTAATAAAAAGTGCCGGTTCATTCTTCATACAGCCTTTTTAGCTTTGGTCGCCCAATGCTGCAGTACGTCGGTGGAAAAAAAAAAAAAAAAGATGAGAAAAGCAAAAAGCGAAAGGAAAAATAAGTTAGTGAATGAGAGAGAGAAAGAGATGGAAAAAGAAAGTGTCAGGATGAGGCTGAGGTTTATTTTAGTCCCAAACGTTCATAATCGATGATAAACTCCTTTCGTTTACTTTTCCCACAAAGTTTAAACAAGCATATATATATATACCTACGTAGGTATGCAGGGAAAAAAAAATGCAACTCGATTAGAAATTCTTTTATTTTTTCAACCTCTTCGGTTTTCATTTTTAAAATACAATTTCATTCTTTTAGTGAGTGTAAATGTACATATTAAGAAATACGAAACAAATACAAATTCGTAAGAAACAAGAAAGGAAATAAAAAGGTAGGTATAGTCTTAATATTTATAAGAAGGTTAAAAAAAAAAATATATATATATATATATACAGAGAGAGAGAAAAAAAGTAAATATAAAAATAATGTATTGTAAAGGTTGTTGGTCGTGTTCAACGTGTCCATGACTCAATATAAACTTAATACGTCCACTGAAATATTATACGCGAATATGTTTGGTGATTCATTGAAAAAAAATTCATATTATACGCGATATTTTTTTATTTTTTATTTTTTTGTGTGTGTGAGAGATGGGAAATCAACTTTCGGATCGAATTCCGTTTGGTGTGGTTCAAGTTGTTGGACTATATCGACGGTTTGTGTGAATCTGGTTATGTTGCTGGTTTTTGCGAATTCCATCTCATAATACACACGTTATAAAAAATAAAATCATCCTGATTTCGTGTTACGACATGATATTGGTACGAGAGCAAATTTTTTTCTTCTCTCTGCGTCTTACACGATTTTGCAGAACTTTTTAGTCATTCGTGCAACTCCTGCGGTTATATTTAAAATTTTACCGGCCGGTTTTCGGCAGATTGTCGAGAAAAAAAGTCAAATAAAATTACCCCCGTATGATGGAACTTTCGTTCCCTGTCGTTACTTTTTTGGTTTTTATTCGTTTTAGACGTAGGTGGTAGATACTCACCGTTTTTATACTCGTTATTTACCCAGTCTCCTCATTGGTACGCCCGAAGTGTATCATTATTTAGGTGCCTACCTCCTGTATTGCATACCGTCGTAGCCTGTTTTCTCATGCTCATCTCATGGACTCGATGACCTCCTCCTCCAGAACGAAAATTAAGGTACCGTAATCCTTTTAGCGAAATTCCAGGCGGAGTGCTGATTTAATCACGATAATGTAGTAAACGATTGAAAAGGACATATAAATTAACAGAATTCACCTAAACGATGAAGTTCTGAGTACATTGAAAATTATTTTGTATTTTCAGGATTGTTGTTGTATGCGCATAACTTCTAGCATAGCAGTATGCAGTTCAAAATTTTGAGAAATCAGATGCGAAAAAGAAATTAAATTTTATTCTGGACTTTCCTTCTAAAATTTTATTTTAATAAAATTCTTGTACTTATTCTGATAAAATTTTTCTACATTTTTCATAATACCAATTGTTTGCCGAACTTTACTAAATAAAATAGCCAGTTTGAAAAAAATGAAAAATAAAAAAATAATAATACAGAAAATTGCTGCTTTTTCTGAGAAATCAAACAATGCTGTACACTACCACGCAATTTTCTACACATCTGTGTTGTAAATTTAAGTTGCTTTTTATTTTTGTCGCATCATCACACCTCTATCACTACACAGAATTTCACAAAATTTTAATTTCAGATAGGTGCCTATCCTTGAGTGGTTCTGGGCAAGGTTTGTTTTGAAAACTCTGTTCTGAAAGCTGTAATTAGGTTTAAAAATTTTGGTTCGGAACCTGTTCTTTTAAAAATTAGTTATCAATTCTACCTACTGATTCTTTTGTCGTTTTTGTATACCTTCAATTTTCAACGCTTTTATTCTACTCACTCAATTTGTTGAAGTACACCAGATGACCAATTTCAGCGCTGCTTGCACATGTTGTGAAGCACGCGCACACAAACACTTATATCCGTTTTTATCAGTTGTTTTTTCAATTTTTGTTTATTTCTATCTTGGAAAAAAAGTGAGAAATTTTATTTTCTCTTTTGCCTTCTTCAAATTATAAAAGCGTATTTTTTAAAAACTCATTTTTAACCAAACTTATTCTTTATTTTTTTTATGCCCAGCAATATGCCTTTGGCCGCGCACATTGTCGATTGTTGATCTCAAGAAATTTTTATACTGTTCCATCACCTTTTTGCAGATGATTCAGTTCATCTATAAAAACGTGTCGAACAAAATATAGACTACTATTATTCCCAATTCTTGCAATAATAACTGTCTATATGATACCTACCTACTTTACGGATGAACACCACCAAATATGCTGACAATGAAGAGTCATCGTATTTGGCAGATGTTCCGATGTCACGCCACCTATTTTAGGTTGGCCATTTTGAAGACATGACAGTAAAATTACAGACACTGTATTCTCTTCTTTTGAAGACAAATTCATTCCTGTGTCACCAGTCAAACGATCAAGTTAAGGTCTATACTAGTTGTTTATGGACGTACCAGGTTTCAAATATTGTATAAGTGGAATAAATATAGCGGTAATAAAATGTAATGTGAATATTGAATTTGAAATAATAAAGAGATAAGATAGAAGATTTTTATCTCATCATTTGTTGAAATATTCTAAACATAGAATATCTTCCATAACATATACTCTTTTAAAATGTACTATAGTGAAATTAATAATTTTCAATGTTAATAAAAACAAAATATGCAAAAAGAGTGAAAAATGGTGCCAATTTATGAAAAAATATATTATCAGGCAAGTAAGGAAGTGGTCCATTTCTCAAATGTCCCTTCCCAAACCTTACCCGCACAACAATACCACAATCAGCAAAACCAAAAAATTTTTTAATTTCAAACCTTTTTTTCGGCGCTAAGGGGTGTCCAGACCGTCATTACCCTTCCCATATTTACGTTCTAGTTTTCACTCATTCAGAAGTCAATAAATTATATTTATAAAACACAAACCAAACAATCATTAATCATTTCATCGACTAGAATATTACAATACATACATGTAATACGTAATTCAGTCAAGGAATAGGTGTTTTCAATTTTGTTTGATTTTGCCTACGAATATTTTTGACAGGCAATTTGTTATAGATAAAAGTATTGTTAATGTATACGTCAAGTTTTGAGGCATTGAGGAAATTTTGTTTTCTCGAAACAACTAAATATTGTTCGTTCGAATGCATTTCCACGTCTTTCAAATTTCATCTGATTTAACTCACGACAAATTTTACTCGCTGATTCTTATGTTTTGAGGTGCAACGTTTCAATTTTTTTTCATTTTTATGTTTAACTCAACTATTTTAAAGCGTATAAACGGCAGGGGCGGATCTAAGGGGTATTAACTTCGCAAAATTACATCTGGGCTTTTTGCGAATAAGTCTTTTTGGCCTTTCGTAACCTATAATGAGAAATTATTAAATTTTGAATCCTGCAATTAAAATTGGCCTTTTCAAGCATCTTGTAGCTTTTTTCCTTAGAACCGCCACTGGCAAACGGGTAGACCGTCGTAAATTAACCATCAATTTCTTCGCATTTTCATTATTTTTATAATATTGTATTCTTACACCACTTCAGTCTCTTCGTAGTTTATGTTTTGATGTCTGATTGTTTTATGTAACATGTAAAACTGTAGGTATTCGATCTGTAATAAGAGTATAATGGTACTTTCACCAAGAAAGTACTTCGAATCTGTATAGAGTGGGAGACGAAAGGCAGAATAACGCAAGTGCATGTATGTAGATGCATGGAAATAATTTAGGAAACCAGAAAAATAATAATAGGTTGTATATGTGTTACGCAACCAGGGAAAAAATTAAGTGAGCAACTTTAACTATGCGTAACTGTATAGAACAAATTATTGAAAACTCAAAACTTTTGTAGCTCCTTCAATTTTGAATACAGGCTGACGTTTACATAATTCTTTTTACTCGTTTCAATGAGTAGGTACTTCTCAAGTAAAGTACCGATGAATTTCGGTAACGATTTCTAACATTTTACAATTACTCCTACTAAAAACTGTTATGCAACTTCGTGTACACGTACCCAAAATATGGAGTATCTCTTTCACGTAGGTATTTTGTAACTAATTTAATCCTAATTTTATGAAATACTTTACTAGCACCACCAAGGAAGTTTGGTATAGACGATTCCCTGGGATAGAAGCAGTGACAAATAGGCCTATCGGGAATTCGGGACTTTCCCCACATGCCTCAAATAAAAAAACCTTGTAAATTCAAAATCCACTGAAAAACGATCATGAATATTCATAGTTCAGAGAAGGTCGACATTTTATTCAGAAAAATTACTGGTTTTATTTTATTTTTTCATGAATTTTTAGGGATGGGCATGCTAAATAACATATTAAAATTCTCAACTCCCAACCCACTTGCAACGTGGGAATGACGGATAAGGTTACTATCAATCTGGAAAAGCCCAGTATGTTAGGTATTTTAAAGTTATCACTGTCAGGTTGGAAATTTTAAAAATATTGAAATGTTAAAAATTTTTCCTCTTACATGAATTTTTGATTTTTTTAATTTTCATTTGAAAAAAATGAAGGAATAATATTATTACTGGCCTATTTGATACTGTGTCTGTGTTATGCATTTTTTGTAACAGAACACAGAGGGCATCACAGTCGTGCATTTTGTTTTGACTTTTGATATTCTGTTCAGGCCCTCCCAACTTCATTATAGGCAATCTCAATGTGAGGTGCGGAAGGGAGATTCTCCCCAGCCCCCAGGTTTAAAAATAAATAAAAATTATAGATTTTAATGGAAAATCTTCTGAAAAATCTCTAAAAACAATGTTTCACTCACTCCACTTGCAAAAATGGCTTCTCCAATATTGTTAAATACCTACCACAGATAAATTTTGAATACTGCACCTAAACCGAGGGTGAAATACCTTGTTGTGAAAAGATATTCTCACCAGAAGGTAATCTACATATTTTGCATGTTTAACCAATTCATATGTAGACATACGAGTAAGCCAAAACCTACACAAACACTGTCAATTTTAGAGCCGGTTTGGATGGTTTATATACGGGCTGATTTACACACCCACTAACACAAATACATAGTAATTATGTATGTTTGTAAGAGCAGCCTGGTGTGTCATTTCTTATAGTGATAAGAAATGATGGGCTGGTTCATGTATGAAATTGTGACAGCATTGTATTGTTGAGACTGGTCACAATTTGGTACTTGAACATTACTTGCATGTATGTACAAGTAATTACAATCGAATGTAATTTGTGCAATTGTGTTTAACGTCATAAAGACGAATATTTGCCAGCCTTGTGGCGGCGACTGTCATTAAGGGGTTGAAGCCCCTTTACCTTATACGAGTTGAGTCCCTACACCGAGAATTTATTTTTTATTTTTTGAGAGCCCACACATTTTTTTCCTGGCCCAAATTTCCTCTCTATGGCTTTAATCAAAGAAACCCTCAAATTTCAGTTACCTATGTTAGGAATTTTTAATCTGTATAGATAGTAACCCTAATCATAGAAAATGTGCCCATTAAATTAGTTTTTTACAATTTCTTTAATAAATAGCAACTGTAGCTGGAAAATAGCTGAACCAAAAAATATAGAGCATCAAATTTCTAATAAAAAAAGTAATTAACATTTTTCATGTGCGATGCTCTCTATCACCTAAAAAGTATGCCTGAAAAATACCACTTTTGGTATTAGCATATTTCACATACCTATAAAGAACTCTTTAAACACACTATTTTATTCTTTAAACACACTATTTTATTCTTTGATAGCTAATATTACAATAGCCATTTAAACTATGTTCAGATTTTAAACTAAACACATTTTAAAATCCGTTGAACCAAGTTCAACCACTGTGAACCACACCATAGTGTCAAAAATATCGATACGTATCGATATTTTTTCAGGAATATCGATATTTTGTGTATCGATATTCTTTCCAAAAATATCGATATTTTCAAATGCCAATTTTTAATTATTTTTTCTCTGGTTGTATTTGTGGTATTGACAAAATTACCAGTGAATGAGTGATAACTGAAACTGATGACAGATGATATTTATGAATTATGAAATTATGAATTAAGAATAACTTGATCTTGACTCCAGTCCAAAATGAGGAGATTTCTCAAACATAGTTTACATATATCTATATCTACAACTACATCAACAATGTCAAGTAAATACCCTGACTAACTTTGCTTCCATTATTCTTTTCCTCAAACTTATAAAATTCAAATTTACATTTTATTTTCATAGTTTTAAATGACAATAATATAGATGAGCCATCTGCAAAAAATTTTATCAAATTTTATAAAATATCGATATCGTATCGATATTATCGATATTTTTATAGAGGTTGAGGATCAGAGGTGTAACAAAAAGAGAGATTTGATTGAAGTTACGTCCAAGAAGCGAATGTTTATTTCAGAAGTTACATTAATTTAAGCAAAGTACATTTTCAGAGTAATGAACGAACGGTAACGGAAGTGAACGAGTGAGCGGCGGAAGTGGTATATCAGTGTAGCCGCGAGTAGATATAAATAAATGTATTCGATATATGTTCGTGTGTTCGTAGGAGTGAGAGGGGAGAAGGATTGGTGGTCTCAACACCCCCCTACAATCTTTTGAACCGATCACGACTGTGGGTGTTACAAAAGTGTTTAAAAGTTCATTACATTTAATTACAAATTACAAAAAATAAAATTGTAAATTGAAAAAGTGTACATATAAAATGGTAACTGATTTGGACGCTATGGTAAGTATGTTGATTAATAATATGAAAAATACAATAAATAGGTAACATGCAATAATAAATTATATGAGGTAACGAAATAAGTAACATGCAAAAATAGATAATTATAATCAAAATTAGTTTTGGTTATGGTTTCAGACACAATTTTGATGATTGAGTTAATTTTTTGGGGGGGTGGACTTTGATACTGTAGGGGGTTTAGGCCATTGAAATTCATCCTCGATGTCATCAAAATTTAAATGATTAAGATTTGAATGCAACATCATAGAATATTTGACACGAAAATTGGATTATCATCAGACTTTTTCTGGGAGTTCGTGTTGTTTAAAGTTTGGGGTTTCGAACTATTGTTCTGATTCTGGGTTTGTGGAGTATTACTGGCAGTAGCTGTCTCATTAGGGCATGTCCTTGACATGTGTCCTTTTTATTACATCTAAAGCACGTAATATCCATTTGGGACACGTTATCTTTAGAAGGATAACTATTCTGTTTGGATTGATTATTTTTGTGATCGTTTAAATAACTCGTTGTATTATAATTTGGTTTAGAAGAATTTGAGTTATTATTATTATTGCGAAAATTTCTAAAGTTTCTTCTATTATTATTATTCATCGGTTGATAAGATGATTTGGGCTGATCAAACCCGGGAAAAGTTTTATTAGAATATTCGATTCGATCACATTTTTCCAGTATCATTTTTGTAAGTCTGACAGTAGTTCGTTTTTCTATTTCTAATTGGCGGAATTCTGAGAAAACAGTATCAAATTTTTCGGGTAATGACATCATTAATTGATCAATTTCATCAGCTTCCGATAGGGGGTAATTAGCATCACGTAGTTCTTCCACAATGGATGAAAAATATTCCAAGAATCTACGGATGGTACCTCTCCTTGGATCGAAACGAAGGGACTGAAATTTTGACTTTAATACCATGATGTTAGTAGCAGTTTGATTCCTGTATCGAGCATCTAAGATTTCAAAAATTTGAGAAACGACGTCGCATGTTTTGACATGATGAAGTATTCTTTTATCAAGTCTTTCGAATATATGAGCTTTCGCTCGTTCTTGAGTTTGGAAGAATTTGAGCCATTTGGATGTTAAACGTTCTTCTGATGACGTATAAATGTAGCTTGTTTCACGAGCAGTTGGAAAAATTGTGGAATGGCAACCTTTACCTATAAGGGTGCTGATGACAGTTGCCCGCCATCCCTCATAGCCATTTCCACGGAAGACATTTGAGATCCTATCATTATTTTCAGTGTTCATAATTAATGAATTGACTGAACTAAAAAAAATAAAAAAAATATAAAAAAAAAATAAAACAAACGGATGTCAATCCCCAGCAAATGCCGCAAGACTAGGATTGCCGTACCTGTGTTAACCAAACAATTTTAAAATATTACGATAGTATTTAAGTTGTCCTTGTGTGTGTCTCGAGTAGGTCCACTGCGGGCAAGAGATCACACACGTTAGAGATGAGATTGGACGCTTCCCAATAAAAAAAAATAAAAAAAAGACAAGACTTTTAAACCTAAATTGATTCGTATAAGAATTCAATATTCAATAAAGTGATTAATTAAAATCAATAAAAATGAAAGGGTGAGGGTGAAAATGAATTAGCTACCTACAGATCAAGGGAATTCGGAAGGAAATAAAAGAAAACAGGGGAAATTTTGTTCGAAATAGTATATCCAAAAACAAAAAAATCGAAGTAAAATTGAAAAGTAAAAAAAATATCAGATGATATGTGGTAAAATAAAATTTAAATTTCACCAAGTATAACGTAAAATTAATTCCACTGATAACTCGAAGAAGAAAAATTTTCAGTAGAGGAAAAAAAAAGTAAATTACGAGAAAAAAAAATTTAAAAAATTTGTTTAATATTTTCGAATAAATGATTAAAGTTTCACGAGAGGAAAAGAGCAAAAAAAAAATTTTAATTTAATTTAATTTAGGTGTTCGTATAAGAAAAAAAATATTCAAAAAAAAATCGTTAATTATTTTCGACAAAATTGTGCAACTGCAAAAATTTTCAAGTTGCAACAAAATGGTGGTTTGAAACTGAAAAACCGCGCCAACGTATTTATTGAATGGGCGAAAGATAAGCGTTTGTAGGTTCGTTGCACTTAACAAAAGGTTAATGTACAAGTTCGAACGAATGAACGAAACGAGCCGTGCATACGTCACGAGTTGTACACTCCAAGACAAAAGTGGCTGCAAAAGTTTGCACACAACTTGCCAAAATTTGCGCTTAGAAAAATTTTGAAAAGGCCAAAATTATTTGAAATTACCGTTATTTTCAAATATACGGGTTAAATTTTGATTCAAAAGAGTTAAGTTTCACGAAAACACGAAATTAAACACGAAAAATATACGAAAAATACGAAAAAATTATGAAAAATATATTTTTTATTACCCTTTTTCAGCAGAGATTTCCAAAGTTGTACCTTTTTTAGTAGTTGGTTTTTTGTTTTCAGGTTCGTTTTCTGGAATTGATGAAGTTGGTGCTCTGGAATTGCTGTTTGAATTGCGCTTCGTTTGTTTTGAACGTATTTCGATGAGAGTTTGAGTTAAGTTTTTGAGTTTTAAAGATGATACCAAAAGTGAAGTTGAATTGAGACGGTGAATACCAATTTTGACGTTGTTGAATTGAAGCTTTTACGTTGGTTTCAGATCAATTTGTGACTGCTCAAGGCGATTTACTTCCAATATATGACTCCGACGAATTAGTTCATACACAAACAGGGCAGACACTAATGAATTTACTAGTTTTCAGGCAACACAAGCAGGGTTCCTAAACAACTTAGCAATCGTCGAGTCCTGGAATTTTTCGATACACTTGGCTGGATTATACACAAACGGGGCAAATCCTTTCAGCAAACGACGAAACTCATTGAACGTTTACAGCATTCAATGTGGAATTAAATTTTTCGAGAACAAAAAAAATTTATGACTCGAGAAAAAAAATGGTACTTGGAACTAAGTTACCCAACACAAAATAAAATTACGAAAAAAAATTAAAAACACAATTATTCACGAAAGATTTTTTAAAAATTTGACTTAAAACACAAAGAAAATTCACAAAGTATAAAAATTTTAAATTATTATTTTGAAAATTTGTTACAGGTACAAGGATTGTTACCGAGCGATGCTACCATATAGAGGTTGAGGATCAGAGGTGTAACAAAAAGAGAGATTTGATTGAAGTTACGTCCAAGAAGCGAATGTTTATTTCAGAAGTTACATAATTTAAGCAAAGTACATTTTCAGAGTAATGAACGAACGGTAACGGAAAGTGAACGAGTGAGCGGCGAAGTGGTATATCAGTGTAGCCGCGAGTAGATATAAATAAATGTATTCGATATATGTTCGTGTGTTCGTAGGAGTGAGAGGGGAGAAGGATTGGTGGTCTCAACAATTTTCCCACAAATATCGATATCGTATAGATACAAAAAAAATCGATATTTGACACACTACCACACCACAATTAAATTTTCCCTCTGGATGTTTTGGAGTTAACCAATAGTTCAAGTTTTTCATTGTCTTGTTTATCATGATATTGTTTTTATTAATAAACTGTAAATTTATATGGTTGCTAAACACTATCCAATTGTCAAATACTTATCTTTAAAATAATATCATGTTATCAGTCATTTATTTATTATATTTTTCATGGCAATTCGCAAATTAAATTTCCACCAACGAAAGGTTAATATTTTGTGAAACATTGCAAAAGTTGAAAAAAACATCGTTTTAGTTGAACCACAGCCAGTGTGAAGTAAAGATCTTTTAAAATTGGATCAACAGATCAGCAGATCAATAGATTGAAAAATTGTGATCTTAGATCATTAGATCATTTCAAAAAAATGATCTAATTTTGAGATCTAGATTGCCATTTTTCTGATATTTTGGATCTTTAGATCTTCAAATTAGATCGTTTGTAATAACTTAAGTCAAGTAGTCAAATTTCCCTGAACTGTAATCTTAAGTAAGTATAAAAAAAAATGAAAATTTTGCAACAAAATCAATTAAAAAATTTTTTTTTCCTTTAGGGGTCTAGGAGCTAATCAAAGAGAGAAACAAAATTTGTAACTTACATTTGGACGACCAGAGATACACATTTTCCAGATCAAAAAAAATGTGCCCACTCGCTACTGAGTCGTAAACCCAAGACACACTATATAGTGATTATAATAAAATTAGTACCAGGTTGGATCTGTGGGTTGCAAGTAAACCCCGGAACCATAACTGTAACGAAGTTGGTTACCCAGAATAGCCCTTCTGAAAAAAACAAACTAACAAAACAAAACAAAGTGTACCCGAGTCACATTACCCATGTTAGAAGTGTAACTTTGCACATCCGTAAACATATCCAGTGAAGTGCTTTTCGCACAATAAAATGTTAGAAAATTCGCCTAACCAATCCTTTCTGGGTTGCACGGGGGCCCAATGAGTGGTTCAATCCAAAAATGAACTGAAAATTTGAACTCGGCGCGCCACAAAAAAACATAATAAACGATGTATTATTCAATTGTTTGAGAAAAATTTATCCCTACCCCTTTATGAGTCACACGAGAGTCTGATGAGTAGTTCAGTCCAGGCAAAAATGATCTGAAAATTTGAACTCGGTTCCTCATAAAACAAAAATGATGATGTATTAATCACTTAATTAAGAAAAAAAACAAAAAAACAATACGACTGAAAAAATAGAAATTTTCAAATAATAAACACCCAAACAACGACGGTTCGAATCACTGTAGAGGAACAGAATTTTTTTTTTAATAGATAAAATTTAAAAAATCGGGCTTCGTCACGACATCGGGATTAACTTGAAATAGTTATATTTTAGAATTTCGGTAATTTTTGGTTCGGCCATCTAAGAGTAATTGGAGTTATCACAGGTGTTGTTCTATGAGTGGGTACCTATGTAAGGAAGCTTCGCTCGCTTCAACAATGGTGTAAATGATGTTTTTTCTTCGCACACTCATATTTTGGATGTTTCCTTCGCCATTTGCTTTCAGCTTCGACTAATACGATATCGTTCATTTTACCCTTTACAGAGTCAAAACACGCGGCCAAATCGATGGGATGTTTCACCGGCACCACGACAGTACGACTGGCCACCGGACCAACCATACCAATGTCGCAACTACGAATTGGCGATCGTGTGCTGTCCCTGAATTCGGATGGAAATTTAGAGTACAGCGAAGTGATGCTCTTCATGCATCGTAATCCTACCTTAAGAAGTCGATTCGTACGTCTGACGATGACTTCCGGCATCAACATTACCATTACCCCGTCCCATCTGATACTCAGATGGACGAAACCGAATACCACGGTTTTGCACGAAGCGGTTCCAGTCTACGCTCGAGAAGTACGCGTCGACGACCAACTCCTAATCAGCGGGCACACCGACGATAGGCGGCTGTACGTCGACAAGATTGCCAGCGTCGAAGAGGTGTTCGAAACCGGCGTATACGCTCCCCTAACCATAAGCGGTACGATCGTCGTCAACGACATCGTCGCCTCCTGTTACGCTGTAATATTTAGCCAAAGATTAGCGCATCTGTCTTTCGCTCCACTAAGGTTGTACAACGCGTTGGAGTGTAGTTTTAAACGTTTTTATTATGTAGCCGCGAAACCATTCGTACACTCGAGTCAAAACAGTACCGTAGCCGCCAGGTATCTACCGCCGAACGGCGTGCACTGGTATTGTACGTTCATCGAACGAATAACCAAGTTCTTCGTGCCGAGTAGTTGGTTACTGGAACAATAATGATAACTAGAGTCGAGAATTTTAAACGGGTTTCTTTTTTCTTCTTATTCCCCATTTCGTTTACTTTCTTCTTCATCGCATTCGAACGAGGAGCCCGTACTGCAATTTGAAGACGAAGACGACGATATTTCGAACGATCGCATTCGCGGGTGAACGATGAAAATGTGCGTTGTCCAGCGACGGTCGACCGAATCCTGCGAAAATTTCTCATAGTGAAGCCATCAACTAAGGGACGAAAAATAGCTGTCCCTAAAGTAATAATAAAATAGTCATCTTATATTTATTCATTTTTTTCTCCGAAAAATAGAACGCGATAATTCACGCAGCTATATTGAGCAAATTTGAACGAATAAAGTGAATAACGAATCGATAATGATATGTTTTAGAAATTTAGAGAATATTTTATAGGCTTTCAAAAGTAACTACGAAAAAACTGAACGAACAACTAATTCACTCGAAAGATCGTAATATAAACTGATTAATAAATGGCAGAAATATTACCTATGAAGAATCCGGAGGAAAATTACGAAAAAAAAGAAAAAAAAAAGTATAATAAAGTAATTCGTTTTGAAAGTAACATTTTTTCTCAAATTTTTGAATCAGGTTCGCATCCAAACAAAAATCAAATAATTCAGTAACCTAGCTGCCTGCATCAAGATAATAACGTAATGTTTCTTCCAAGTACAACTAAAAAGAGCTAAGAGGTGAGAAGGAAAATTAAATAGCAATAGAAATACCATAAGTAAGCATAACCTTTTCGAGAGATGTTTTCGTAAAGATACGAATGAAAAAAAGTGTCTTTTGCTAAGTGTTAACCCGATGAAAGTTGATGCTTTCACCGTCAATTGCAAATAAAAACGAGAAAAAAAAAACATTTCTTAGTAACTGAGAGAAGTCTACGTCAAAAATGCGAGAGAGTAAAAAATGTGAGAGCATCTAATGTGCAACAGACAAAAAGTGAGAGGAGAATAAAGAGAAATGGTTAAAAGAAATGTGATTGAATAAAAATAAAATATGAAGCAAAATAAAATTATAGGTGCTAGATGAATACAACCAAATTAGTCAAACATCGAAGCAATTTACGCCACCAATTAGACGAAGGAATCTTCTTATTTTCGTTTTACGATGCCAAAAAAGAAAGAAATCACTCATGTGAATATGATACTACGTTCAGAATTCACAATTTTTTACAAATTTCATAATAGGAACATCATTTATGTTGAGATTTCACGTCCGTACAATGATCGATCGGACTGGATAGGCCAAATATCTCCTCATCTCCCGATTCTTTTGCCAATCAGTTTGCACTAATTAAAATATTGACGAACTCCTACTAATGAAATAGGTTTGAATCAGTTTTTTAAACTTTAAAATCAGTGCCAGTAAACAGAAGAGAGAGTTCGAGACAAGTACCAGCTATTGTACCAGCTTGAATACATTTTTTAGTATTCAATTTACGCTTGTAACTTTTTCAAAGTTTCGTACAATATTTGTATCCAAAATGCAACAACAGAAAAGATTTATGAATGACTTATAATCTGTAAAACAATCTTAATTCGCATAAAATTTTCCGGCGTAAGCAAAATATATAAATTCTTATTAAAATATGTTTTCTAGATGGATTATTGTATTATAAGATCAGGTCTTCAATTTCAATTCTCTTTTTCTTTTTCAGACTACCACCAAACGAAGGCTTGATGTAAAAATGAATTTTTCTAAACGTATAGTACATTAGTAATTAAAGAACCAAAAAGGCTGTGTTTCTTTAATCGCTAAATTATTAATTTAATATGTATACACATCTAATGTGTAGACGACCAGAGTAATTTTGTGTAAATGTCAACACAAACTATATTATAGTATTATGAATGCCAAAAACTGTTTTAATTTTTGAAGTTTATTCATTTTTATTTTTCTGCGACGAACCAGCATAATATAATGTAATCAAAATGATTTTAATTCCTCGTAATGCATTTAATTCTCAGTATTGTGATGTTTTGTTTTATTTTTTTTTTCTTTCTTCTTTTTGTATTACATTTAAGCCTTTAATTGTTCAATTTTATTTTTGCTTTTTCGTTGCATCAATTAACTCATACCATAATGAAATTATGAAAAATGTATACCTAGATGTTTTATTGTGTAGTTATGTTGAATTTTTTTTTTCTGCTGCATTTGCACTTATTGATTGTATTATGTGTACAGATGTTTGAAATGTAAATATACAAAATGGCAAAAGAATCAAAAATGATTATTTCATTGTTTCGTACTTTTCAATTTCATTATTCCTGTACATTGGTTACTCACAAAAGTGAAATAAAAAAGAGAATTCAAATGGGTTAGGAGTTGATTTTGTGCTATCTCGTAATGAAACTATAGACAAAACAAAAACTTGTTTTAGATTTTTCGGATTTTGCAAATGACGTTGACAAATTGCTTCTCGTCACATTTTTACAAAAAAAAAAAAAAAAAAAACTACCAAATGCTAATTAGTAAAAAAGGAAAAATTGATAGTATTTTCTAATAGCGACCATAAGATCAGAATTTTTATGCAATGGTTTCGGTAACAATTCCAACTGAAAATTTCAGTTACTTTTTTTTGTTTTTAAAATAAATTTCACGCTGATTCTTGAATCGTTTAGTTGGTTCTTCACTGAATCCCAATGGACGTAGCTTAATGGGTTTCACTGCAATTTTTGCGTAATTGTGAGAGAGAGTGCAAGAAGTTAATCTCATGAGCAGCAATTCCGTGATCGAATTCATAAGTTAGACGTACCAGTTAGCAAATATGGAACACATTGAATGCATATTACTAACATTTACTCGTACGCAGACGTACTCGACTCACGTTATGTACATTTGTTGCGAAGACATGTATACCACGAACACATTTACCGAATCGCTAGGTATATGTATAATGTCTAATAAATATTTTTAGCACGCGATTCTCGAATTGTAGCCCATATAGAGAACCAAATTTCAAATTTTCTATGACTTCAATAACGAAGAAAAAAGTTAAAAATTTGAGCCGGCTTACATTTTCACAAAAGGAGAAAAATACTAATTAAAGAGACGAGGAAAAAATAAGCAAAATTTTAGTTATAGAAGAAGTTTAAAAAATTAATCGCAGGTAAGTACTTTGTAAGTATTAATTCGAAAAGAAAGAAAATAAGCGGAAAAACATTTGTCAGCATATCTATCTATCTTCTACAATATGTATAAAAAGAAGTCCTGACACTCATCAGCAGCCAGCCAAAATCCCTGAAAATACTGACTTGAAATTTTCAATGTATACTCCTAACATATCGTTGATGTTCACTAAGGGAGGGTTTTCTGAAATTCCGATCCTAAGGAAGTCACATGGGGTTACAAATGTGTTTTTATGTGTCTTTATATTTTTTTTGCCCCATAAATATGAATCGATTTTTGAATTAAGAGGTGATTCGACTAATTGCCTAGATATAACGTTTTGCATGTTGCGAAATTCCACTCTCTAAGACGTCAAATAAGGTAAAATTTGTTCAAACATATTTGATATTTGTCAATAAATTTTAGACCCCATAAGATATTGAAACAATTTATGTTTCGAAAGGTCATTTGACTAATGGTCCAAAAATTATTTTTCGGATTTTGAAAATTCCACTATCAAGTGGTCAACGAGATCAAATGAGATTCTACTTTTAACTATATAGTACTATACCAATAAAGCTGTTTTTCGGGTTTTATGAAATTCCATCTCCAGAAGAGTCAAACGTGGTTAAATATACTTCTATGTAATTAGTTCTCAATAAATTTTAGGCCAGCTAAGATACTGATCTGGTTTTTGTTTTAAAAAGTCATTCGACTAATTTAGATCATTGTCTAAAACTCATATTTTTGATTTTGAGAAATTTCCCTCCCAAGGAAATCAAATGAGGTCAACTGTTTTTAGTGTATTTCCAATTCCATAAGCATTTGAAAACGCTTATACTCCATTTATTTTTTTGGGCTTAAGACATCACATTTATTTATCAATACGACTCACTCCATATACTTTTTGAACTTTAACCGACTCACTCCAAATAAGTTTGAATTTTAAACTTCTTCGACTCACTTCCATTATATCATAAAATATTGAAACTGGTTAACCAAAATGTTTTGGACGCAGGCTGAGGTGGGGCAGAGGTGAATGGACAAAACTTCGATAACTAAAGATCCGTTGTCGCCACATAAATAGAATCTGTCCGAACACTAGCAGGAAGGAAAATTAAAAATAATTAAATTATTTTTTTAAATAAGAAAATGCGCAGAAAAACGAATAATTCCTAACAGGAATTCTTAGAATTATTGTAGGAAAGTTTAATCTTTCGAACGTCATCATAAACAAAAACTGAAAATATAACAACACAAAACAGCATTTTTTGGGGGAAAAATGTAGAATTCAATTTATAGGAAGATATGAATATTACATTACATTTGCACCCGGTTGTCGAACACGCTATTCTATTTGAAATTCAATCGACGTAGTTTTGATTCGATGCGCACAAATTCCTAGAAAACATTATGCGATCGAGACTCATTCATTCATTTCGGAAAATCGAACGACTATTTCAAGCGGCATCGGTCTCGTAGCGTCAGTAACGATTAACTTAGTGCCATTGATAACATTGAGTTCTTTCAGCGACTTTTTCAAATTTCCTCGCGTCAACTCTTCGATACTAGGAACACTGGACATGTACAAAGTACGATTTTTCGCCGGCAATGCGGCCACAATACCCGGATTTTTTATTTGGTATTGGTGCCCCGAAATGAATTCGATTAACTCGTTCAATTTCATACCGTCGTGCGGCAAATCTACATAGTTTACCCTGGAGACTGGACTACATACGACGCAATCGTCTTTCCTCTCAGCTTCGTAGGTGTACGTATAAACGCCGTCGACGTTATTGAAAACCATATAATTGTTCAACGTTGAACAACAGCTGCTGGCCAATTTAAAGGCTTCGGTAACGCAGGCAGCAGCGATCACAGCATTTGTTGACGCAACAGCAGGAATAATATTCTTTACCACTCCTTGAACAAGTCGATATGTGACACCCGAGATACCTGAAAGATACAAAATTGATAAATGAATATATTTTCGTAGCTTCTAACTTGGCGATACAGTTGATCGAAAAATAGTATGGGCAGTTTCCAAAAATAACCCCAAGAACTGTTCTAACCGATGAATTAGCAAGTCAGCAGCCAAACTATCATTTCGAAGATTATAAATATGATTCTACGAGTTTAGAATATGAGCACCGATGGAGGTATCCAAACAAAAAATGTTTTTAAAGTTTTTCGCGAATAGGCAACATTAGTACAGTTAATTGTGTTTTTAATCGAATGGGTTTATTAGATTTTGATTTTCAGTCAGATTTTTTCTTCATTAGATCAAAAAACAAAAACATGTTCTAACGTTTATAATAAAAGCCAAAATAATGCACAATATCAATACATAGCCGACACTAAATACTATAGAAGCTCAGACGAACCTTCAAATCATTAAAATTTTTTCAATATTAGATTATACTAGTAAATCAAAATGGTTTTCGAGAATTGCAAGAATTCTGGCCGTTAAAATGAGACATTAAGTTGGGCTAATAACACCGTTTATTACCAATTTTACATCATAGGAGCACTAGGAATCCGGATGTAGAACTGAAAATATTCATTTCTGAGGTTCACTTAATATTGCGGACAGGTACTGACGAACACCTAGAATTCGGCTGCACATTACAACACAGATTCCAGCTCCAACTTCAAAAAATATGCTAAATCGAATTTCACTTTCACGAAACTGTTCTCAATTCAAGTACTTGAAACTAATTTCTGAAATATCGTGATTTTTTAGTCATAAATACCAGTTCAATCCTATTGAGTTCGATTGGTCCGTTAAGTAAGGCTTTCTTCTGACAAAGCTCATTCTTAGAATATCATTACTATTGAATGAATTTTAATATGTTTTTTGCGGTGATGCTTTTCCAAACTCTATTTGGGATTCAGTCAGTCGCTGTTTCTTAAACATGCTAAAAATAATTATTCATATAATATCTCTAAAACTATGACATGGAGAGTCAATAAATCATTCACAAGATGAGAAAACTGCCAAAAAAACTGATGGGTTAACAAAATTAAGTAGATCAAAGTAAATTTTTATAATAAAAGAGAAATGAAAAAATGAAGTTACTCGCATTCACTACGTCTAATTTGACTTTCCACTCCACTTCCTCGCTACATTCCTGAGAGCATTTCCAAAGAAAGGGGGCAAAATGCAAATTTGGTAAACACATTAATTACCAACCAAAGGATGCCGCACGTTCCAGAGACTTTTCATAAATCCAACCGACATGAGAGGGATCGTCACCATCGATAGAACATTCAAATGGATTTTCTTTGGGCCACTGTAGAATTTTCACATATTCAATACAATGTTCGGGTAATCTTGGTGTGCTGGCGATCGTGCACAACGGATATGTGATCTAGATAAACAATTACAAAATTAAGGCACCGAAATGATTTGTCTTAAATTAAGAAAAAATATATATTACGATTTCTCACTTGCGGAGGAAACAGATCCAATGTGCATTCGATACAGGCTGTCATTCCGGGTAACACAACTCGAGCATTACCTTTGAATCCTTCAGTGCCACCGTCAATCAATGGGATAATTGATGTTTGATCCAAAGTTTCATCATCGAAAACTAATAATGACATGAGCATAGCATTCATCCAACGCCTAGCTATTATCGAATCCAAGCCACAAATTACAATATTGAACTGACGATAAAAATCCTCGTCGAAGTCTTGAATTTTACAATAATGCGGAATAACGTTGCATCCATGAATTCGTTTATTGATGAATTCTGCCGCTACTTCGGCTTTCGGTTTACCAACATCTTTTCTTCGGAAAAGAAACTGGCGATTCAAATTTGATAAATCAATGGTATCCATATCGATAACGTGAATGTCTCGGAACCCCATTAGGCCAAGATTCTTCAGTAATTCGCATCCTAGCCCGCCAGCTCCGATGACGAGAATTTTACATTCATTCGATATAAAATTCAGTATTTCAGTACTCGGTTCGAAATCAGGGTAACAAACGGGTCCAGGTCTTTCTAAAATCTTTCGAAGACATGAGAATTGACGAGATTTTATTCCTTCGGCACTCATTTTCAGGTAACAATTGACAAATTAGCTTGGAGGAGCACTACAGGTAATTTAAAAAACATGAGTTACAATTGACGAACAAAGGACATTTAAATTCGAATTTCGAATGTAATAAAGAGAACGTCTAGTCTTATCTTACTGAAAACTGGCAGAAGCATGCAGAACGTAGAAGTAATCAAATTGTTTATAAACCATTATTTTTTAAATTTATTATTCTAATATTCTAATCAATTGAAATCGATTATCATAATATTATTATGTTTTAACGCAGTTGGCTCTAAAAATCGAAACTGGTACGATTTTCGAAACTGCGAGTTTATTCGCGAACACAACACTTTACGGGTACCTAAGCATTCAACGAAACTTATTAACTTAAGCTTAAGTCTCCATCCGAAAATACAAATTATTATCTATTTCTATTATTGGAAATTATCGAATCAGAAGCAAAATTATGAAATTTTAATCAGAATATTATTATCAAAAATCAAAATGTCAACGCCGGTTTCCCTCGAGTATTTTTTTTTTAAATCTATAAAGTGGTAACAATGACGAAGCTGTGGCACTTGCATCTGATAAAGCAGCACCCACCGCGCACCGGCAACGCATTTTCAAGAATAATTCAATCAGTGTAGCTAAGTACGAAAAGAAAAGTTACTAATGGCAAGAATTGGACGTCAATACTCAGTTGACGAAGCTGTAGAATTGTAGTAACTTGTTGACATGGTACTCTAGTAGGTGTTCTACAAATTCTTACTACTACCATTTTTATCAAGCTATGAAAACTTTACGTGATTCTAAGAACAGATCTGGTTCATCGATTCAGAAAAATTTTCAAAATCATATAGTTTCTGTTTTCTTAACATAGCAATAAAATGCTAAGAATTTCAGGGACAACTATAGTCAGTTCAAAATAAGAAGCGTCATCGACCACCTGCAATATACAGGGAGGAGAGAAATGCGGGTGAAAAGGGGAGAACGCTTTCACCCTAAATAACATGACACAATTTACGACAGCACCAGAAAATGACTTCTGATCATTGTCAACAAGTATGAAAGCACCTTGGCCTGGCATGCGCTTTTTATTTTCAATAGACTGAACCTACTAGTCACTCACCACTTCATGGTAGTTACACAATTCACTATGACTACGATCATCCTAAAATGACTCATGTCGTATACCACACAGTACTGACAATACACACGAAAAAATCACAATATTAACTTACTCCTTCAGTTCATGTAAATTCATACAGAAATAATCATGTTAAACAAACGTCGGACTTTTCCGTTAACGTAACTTGTTAAAAATAAGGTTTCGGTATGCATCAAGACTGTAATTTTCGATTGTGGGTAAAACAACGATAACTTCCTTTTTCCATCGTAGGGCAGATCATATTTTAAAAATTACAATAAATTTAGATATTAAAAGGTAATTTTTAAAAGATAAGCTTTTATTTATTAATTTATTTGACCTTAGCTTCATGCGAAATTTATATTATTTCGTTGTGGAAGGTTGGCTGTAATATTAATATATATTTTAAAATCGCAGTCGGCAGTAGCAAGTAGAACAGAAGCTTATAATAATAATTTTAATACCACGTTTGCTAGCAAACTGGGTAAGCGAATATGCGTAATCATTTTTTTTTGATGGACGCGCAAGAATTTAGGAATCGCTTTTGCTCACAGGCATCCTCCTAAAAATTACCATCCTGACTAAAACATAACGAAACTCGAAGAAAAATACTTACTTTGATTTTCTTGGGATTCCACAAGACTATTCGTATGGAAATATAATACAAAACATTATTAAAACTCATTACTTCAGTCCAGTTTACCTCATTTTGGTTCAATTTAGTATGACAGAAAAGTTGCAGTTCAGTCAGGAACATTTATTTAAAAAATTAAATGAAGTAAAGAAACAAAATAAACAAATGTACACTTAAAAACATTTCGTAACAAAAAAATGTGAAATTTCAAATCAACAATATTTTTTTCTTTCTTTAATTATGATACGACGCGATGTGTAAGCTAGACACTTGGTTCAATCAAATAATATTAAAATTTATTGGAGTATTCAAGTTGTTTCAAAACTCATATAAGATATTTGCACTATAATAGATGTATTGGGCCAGAATTATGTAAACTATAGACCAAAAATTGATAATTTCTAATGAAACAATGAAAATACGATCATGATATAGCTGAGGGAGAGGACAGTGATACCGCGATTGTCTGAATATCTATTCATGATATAAATTTTATAACATAAAATTTTATTAAAATTATATTTAAATACTTAATTTATAAAATTTTAACATAAAATCTTTAATGTACTGCAATATTACTCGCCTTCGCCTTCATCATCGTGCTTTCTTTTTTTTCCACGCACGATGCTTCCTGAAATTTAATAGTATCAGGTATTAGAATATCGATTTCATAAAACTTAAAAAAAAAACCTCGCATGTAACATAAATAATGAAAAAATAAATTTAAAAAAAAGAATTACCTTTACCTTCTTTCTCATCTTCGTCATTTTCACTTTCTTCCTCTTCAATACCATCTTCTTCATCTTCTCCTTCCACCTCTCCATCATAATCATCCCCTTCACTTTCTTCCTGTAATTTAAACGTAAATATTAAGATAAAAACCGCATTAAAAATGTTGAAAAAAGCAATCCTTCCACGCCAATTGATATTTTAAATCGTTCATATTAACCACGTTGCTAAATTAAGCTATATATAAAAATTCATCTATTTTCCTGAATTTCCTAAAATTTGAAAGTCATCAGAAGTACGAAATTAAGCAGAACCAAATTTGAAAGTTCATGATGACGAACTTCATTTTCTTTCAAACGCTCCATTTACAATCATTATTCATCAGGAACAAAATTAAGAAACGAAATCAAAACTGACTAATCATAAGAAACAATCTGGGAGAAATATTTCAATAAGCAATTTTCCAGAAATAAAAACGGACGATGCAAGTAGGCGAATAGAATTTTTCCGGACAGTTCCCATGAGAAACGAAGGCGCAAAAGTACGACCACTGCCGAAAAAGATAAACGGCGAGGACTGAAAGATAATGTCAGCCTTATAGCAAAATAATAATTATATTATGCACCAAGATGATGAAAATAAGACGTGAAATTAAAAAAAAAACTTTCGCTCACCAACCGCGACGAGTATTTTCCAAAAGTGTAAAATTTTGAAATGGCTTCTATTCGAAAACCAGTTGACCGATTTCGTTCAAATTCAATATCAAACCACTTTGCAAGTCTCCAACTGCCATAAAAATTTCGAACCAAAATCTTATAACTTACAGAAATTATCGTCTTGACAACATGGTGAGTAGCAAAACTTTGAAAACCCCTCCCTCCAAAACCACTGAATGAATTTCAAAAATTTCAACACGAATGAATAGCCCATGAAAGCCTTCAACACTATCCCAAGTTTCATTGCTATAGGTCGGACAGCGGAGGCTCCAGATTCCCAAAAAATGGAATTATATACAGTAGACACAATTGTGCACAGAATTTGAGTGACCTATACATTCGTGATCTACAACACAGGATCGGCGCATTTCTACAGGTCCCGCCATCACATTCAATGCAGTAACTGTATTTTTCTAAGAGAATCAAGAGATGAAGTAAAAATAGTGCGTAAGTCAATTTTTAATAACTGTCATTCACATTGGATTAATAAAATTAAGAAAAAAGTTAATCTCACAGCCCAATCGAAACAAGAAGAAATCATTAAATAGTTTCTCATGAAAAAGTCTGAAAAGGGACCAAGTACGAGACAAATTCTAAAACGGTAGGGGAAAAACACAAAATTATCACCAAAGTAGGTTGCAAAAAAAGTATAAACATTAAAAAGTAATAAATAAACCTTAAAACTCCTTACACAGCGTACTGTAAATGTTGGTTCGAAAATAACGAGATGCCAATCGAAGCATTTTCGACCGTTTCATGACTACCTTTCACACCGCTTATTATACGAAAATTTTTTTCAAGGGGAGAGGAGTAGAGAAACTACCAAGGAATTTAAACCAGTAAGAATCAGAGTACGCTTCACGGAAAAAACCAGTAACAACGAAGAAAAGGCAGTGATAAGCGAACCTGATAAAATGAACGATAGTACCAACTGTTCTTTAAGAAATACAGTTGTACTAATGGTCTAGAATGCAACATTCTGTTCACGATAACGATGATGCAATTCTTCAACAAATAGAGCCACTTTAGTGGTAATAATTATCACGGATGAGAAATACTGAGCGATTCGGCACGAAAACTGGGTAAGCAGAAATGTGCAAGAGCATAGGTACGTTTCAAGGACGAAGCCAAGTAAAGAAGTCTGATGGAACCTGCACAGTAATTAAAGACAAATTGCACAAATCTCATTACCCACAGCCAACAATGAAGAAATTCAAGGTAGTAAGAAATATTGCCTTGGATATAAGGCGACACTGAATATGCATATCTATGAAGAGAGGTTTCAATTTTTGTTAGGACTGCGCATCAATTAAATACTTTAAAACAAAACAACGCACATCTAAATTATCTTTATACACAGTTTCGAGACCAATATCGTCTTCATCTTCCTCTTCGGCTTCCTCATCTTCACCTTCATCATCATCATCTCCGCCATCTTCTTCACCATCTTCGTCATCATCATCGACTTCTGAAGGTATAGAAAAATTGATAATCAGCGACAGATGCAAACATTTTGGGTTGAAGGTTCAATTTTAACCGATTAAAGCAAGTTTGAAACGAAAGCAAGTATTACATAAAATAAAAATAAAATTTACCATCTTCACCGCATACACTAGCTTCGTCACCGTTACCATTCATTTCTTCATCATCAGCTTCGCTATCTGACGAAGCTTCATTATGTACATCAAAGCTACAAGGCCATTAAACAAAGTAAAAAACATTAAATTTACTATCAAGTCTCATAATACATAGAATTTTGAAACAGACGCCCGAAAAATCTCACTTACCCATCCAAATATTTTAACTGAGGAATTAGACGGAATACATCCTCTCGGTAATTTTCAAGCGTTACTGCTTCATTGTTGGAGAGATCTAATTTTTTTAAATTCTTTAGATCTTTCTATAATAAAAGTAAACGAACATTCAATGAAATACTTGATAATAAAATAAGGAAAACATTTTTGAAATGAAAATAAATAATAAAAAAAAAACTTACTAGAGGCTCCAAAGGAGTTAAATCTTTAATTTTATTTCCGCTTAAACCGAGTTCGGTTAATTTGGGGCAGGACACGAGTACATGTAAACCATTGGAAATTCTGTTCTGACTTAATTCTAACTGTAAATCGAAAAAAACAAAAAACAAAAACTAAGTCATAGGAAACTTCATTTTGAAATAAGCGCGCAAACAAAAGAAAATGTTGATAAATACCCTTTTAAGGTTAGGCAATTTTGGGAATCCTTTAAGGCTGGTAAGACCTACATTCATCAAACTCAAGTTTTCCAGATTGGTGAATTCATCGGTGAGGCCAGCAATGTTCGGACTGCGACAGTTATCCAAATTCAAATCAGTGATCTACACGGTAAAACACAAAGCAAACAATCAAACAAGCAAATTAGGAATAATTCGAGAAAATTTAACAAACCAAAAACTTTTAAAATGGTAGATGTTATAAAAGGCATACCAATCTCTTAAAATAATTCCTGTACAAAATTTGAATAAATCGGACAGTATTAAAAAAAAAAAAAAAATAGAAAACGTACAAATGTTTTATAACAGGAAAAAAAGAGGCCACATTACTCAATTTACTTACCCACTTACTCGACTTATTATGAGGCTTTACAATATGCATAAAAAAATAGATGAAATCAAAAAATAATAATAATAATAATCAAGAGTTCAATTCTGGCTCCTCACAGAGGCTTGAACAGGTAGGAAATTAGAAATGACCCTCGAGATTAACATAAGCCGTATCCGATATTGCTTACGGTTTTTCTTCTGGAAAAGTTTCGTTAAAAATTGGTTCCCGGTTTGACCTTACAGTTTTGGTTCTGTGTCATTTATTTGAAGGGAAAAACAAAAACACGGATACCTCAGATAAAATAATTTATAGAAAATTTTTGATAAGAAGGAAATAGGACACACGGAGCATGGAATACAAATACGATCACATCTTTAGAAGAGAACTTCTCCACAGAACTTGCTCACCGAGTCGAGCCAGGAAGCTACTTATTTATTTATTTATTTTGGATCAGAGAACAAGTTATGTACTTTTTCTTCATATCGAATAGGCTTGTAGTATAAATTTCTACGGGTTGTAAAATTTAAAATTCGAAAAATTAAGGTACATTTGATTTCTCATAATTTAATCATTTTTTGTCTTCACGATTCAACTCGAAGAAAATTCTCAATTTTGAACAACTGAGAAGCCCAGAATGGTCTAATACAGAAATTAGCTAGAATTTAAGACGAAAGGTTTCAAAAAATGCGCGGATCAATATTAGATTGAAAAATACGATGAAACCAAAAAATATGTTCATTTTGAGACAAACAGAACAACAAGAGGATCTAATGAGGAATCTAAAACAAAACATGAATTGAGCATTCTTATAAAGGAATTCGCATACATACATAATACTGAAATTATATTCAAAGACGTAAAATAGTATATTACGCTACTAGGGAGGAAAATGAGCAATTTCTCAACGAGTGTAATGTCTGCAAGCACGAGTTGATAAACTGTTCATTCCGATCAATTGGCGTACAATATTTCTTGCAACAAGAGTATGAAATGCTGTACTTGAGCCAGGACCAATAAAAATTGCAGGTTGCTGTGCTGAATCCCCGTTATGGCAACGAGAATTTTCAAGAAAAAACGAAATGAAATGAATTTAAATGAAAGAAAATACGATACTTAAAGGTGTGGGGAAACTGATTCACTAATATTAGTCATGATAAAAAAAAATTAAGTAGTAAGAAAAGTACGATTTCTGAAATTGGAAACTTTCATCACGCCATACATGCCTTGAAAATACAAAATTTTGTACACGTGTTGCAAAAAACTTTGTTTTGAGCAACTGAGGAGTAGAAGAGATACGAAGAGAAATGTAACACAACGAACTCTTGAATATCATAACCACGAATAAAACAGAAAGTTTTAAAAATTATTGCAGAATTTTTTTTTCTTCAGAGTAACCTTTCCAAAAAAGTATATCACTTTTGATCTTTCAAGAGGCAAGTGTTAAAAGTTGAAATGACACCACAAATCAGTAAACTGTAAAAACAATATAAAAATTGAAAAATGAAAAAGTTTCGAAAACAGCAAATGAAATGCCAACTGGATTACAATTTCGATTTTAGACAATGAACCATTGATTGATTACAAATAAATTGAACAACGAAAACGTACCAAATATTTAACATCAAAAATTCAAAAAAAAAAAATAATCTTAAATGTTTTATCGAAATTTTCCTGTATTTTGGAGATGAACACCAAGAGGGAAAAATTTAACTTCTTGCTTCTGGAAAAGTTTTTCCAATTTTCATCAAGGAAAAATTCTCATAGTAAGCTATCAAAAGGGGTACTTGCCACATATTGAAACTGCGAAGACAAACCAATGATGCTACTCAAACATCAACTAACAAAAGATAGATCGTAAGTTCTCCATCTATATTTTTGGCGAATATAATAACGTTGAGCAGGGTATGATGCAGGTATACGATTTTCTCGAAAACGAACACAATTGATTAAATTCGAATTGAATGTGCATACCACGCAGAAGAGATGAAATTTATTTTCTACGGCTCTGCTTAAGAGTCATCCTGATCAAATTGTTACAGAACTGTCTATATTCAATTTAGTAACGATATTCTAAAAAAAATTTCAAGAATTAAGTCACCAGAAACTAAATTCTTTCTAAAAAACCCAGTAACAGCCCGATCATTCTGATTTTCTAGATGGAAGTTTATTTAACACAATCTTAGAATTTCTATCATAAAACAGAGAGAAAAAATATTCCATCACCCGGTAGCACACGTTCTACAGGCGTAATTTTAAAAAATTGTGTTTCTAACCAAAAGAACGACGAAACTATCCTACTCCTCTTTTAGCGCTTCATAACACATTTTTCTCAAGTGGAATTTATGTAGTACGTGTTTTACCATTTTTTTTTGTAAACGTAAAAATTAATAAAATTAACAACTAAAGCAGTACCTTCTTAAAGTTAGATTTTTCCAATGCCATTAAGTTCTAATATTTGTACAGAATACTAATTCGCAGAAGAAAGTAAAAAAAGATCCACTAAGCTGAGGTACACTCTCACTAGGCAGGAAAAAAAAAACAAAAAACTATCTTCTAATAAAACCCAGGTAGGAGCAGTCAACATACGTAGGTATAAATGAATATACCACCTCAAGAGTCTATTAAGTCGTGTAAATCGATAATTTTCTTTCTCTAGTTTGTTAATTGAACGAAACTCTGTCAAGGTTGGACGATGGGCGCACGACGAACCTTAATATCGAGGGAAAATATAAGAGAAAACTACGAGCGAGATAATGTATATAGTTACATACGAACAGCCTTATTCAAGAGTCGAAGAGGAACAGCTGTAGGTAGCATGACCGCGAAAAACATCGGTGAAGTCCACTGTATAACGGGACCATGAAAATATCGACTGCTCACACTTGGTCTAACGTTAAGAAGCAGCAATTGCAGTTCTCCACCTTGTCGTTTAAAATAACAAACGGGATATAATCGCTTGTTTACGAGATCTAGATACTACTGTATACACCTCCCACCGGATGATAGGAACACCCGAGCGACTCGCGAGAAACGCGAATAAAATTTCACACGCTCACGAAACAGCCAACACTGAGGCATTACGTTACGAATATTGAGATGGCATACTGATTCGTCGTAGCGAAATTTCGATGCTTTAAGCTCCGAACCTCTGTGGAATAACATTTTCACCAACACTCGGTTCAAATTGCTCAAATTCATATTCAAAATTCAAACAGGATTCACTCCGCTGGAATATACAGAAATAATATTAAACAAGATTTAAATGGTAGAAAAGTTGACATGAAAACCATAATTGAATAGTAAACAAAACTGAAAAACAAGCTTCCACACAAAAATTAAGAAAATCAATCAGCTCAAAAAGGGCTTGTCACCACAACCATAACCAGGAACAATAACCAGGGGCATAGCCAGGATTTCTTCAAGGGGGGAGTAAAAAAAATTATTTGATGACTTTTTTTGCTTGTCACTTTTGAAATTTACAAAATTTGAGAAATTTTGTATCTATGGAATCAACTATCGAATATTTAGTAATAAGATTTTTTCAAATTTTAATGGTTACATACAAAAAAATAAATAAAAAAACTCAAGCGCAGCATGTCGCGCTAGAAAAAGTACGTTTTTGAGAAAAAGAATCATAAATTTTGATAGTCAATTGATTGTCTGTAAGTTTATTCGAATCATTGGATTCTATGATTGTATGAAATGTGTTAGCTACTGGCAAAATATTGAACAATGTGAAATTTAAAAGCATTAATTCTTGAAAAAATGAAAAATTAATTAAGATAATAAAGTATGGTACGTTATCATTTAATTTGAAATAAAACCAAAGAAATATAATAAGGTTATAAAAAAAAAAAAAGAAAAAGAAAAAATGAACATGTGGTTAATTTTTAGTTAATTTTTGTAAACAGGGAAGTTCATACAAATTAGAAATAAGTACATTTTCTAAAGAAAATCTACTTAAAAATTAAGTCATAGGACAAAATCATCCTTTCTGCTCCCCCATTGGCTATGCCCTTAACAATGACTGTAACAAAACCAAACAAAATGACAACATTGATTTGGGAATAGATAACCAAAACAAGAATATTTCACATAACCAATAAAATAACCAATTTCCCAAAATTCTGAAACAATTAATAAGAACAATAACCAGAAAGAATTGGTTGTTATTGGTTTTTCTAGAACATCCCTATCATTAAATTTTTAAAAATTACCAATTATTTTTAGGAAAATTATCTATTATTGACAATCTGATCAAGGGAAAATATTTTTTTATCCAGTGATTCAAGGAATTTTGTTACAACCAATGGCTAGTAACCACATAAGTATATTTTTAATATGGAACCAGTAACCAATAACCTCGAACACAATTTAGTTACCAGCCTTTCAAATTAATGATTGAATATGTTTCACACTCAACAATTTTCATAGGACAGATTTAAGCTATACAGAATAGACAAGTTGATACACTTCTATAAAAGACAATATGCATTTGTTGCGAATAACTCGCAATAACATATAATTACACGACTACTATTCAGTCAATGTTACCAGTGGTAAATCATCATTTAAATCTTTTTAGTTTTTCTATGAATCTCCAGAAATCACCAAAAATAAACCACAGAATATTAAATATAAATGCTGAAACAAAAAATGGCATCACTTTTGAAGCTATTGTCCTGACTCCTTCGATACCAGATTCAAATTTCCTTGCCAATTTTTTGGGCCCATGGGCAATAAACAGACTTTTTTTTTTTCAATTTATCTAATTCAATGAATGAATAAATATAATTAGTAATTTAGAAATCACAATCAACACAAATTTCATAGATAAAAATAAGATTAAAAACTTTCGCTACTTCAGGAATGGAGGATATTTTGATCCTAAAAATGGTACCATTTTGTATCTCACATGCGTCCTCTATTATATTTAATTAGGAAGTGGAGGAAAAAGATACGTACTCTGGTGTCAACAATAGTAATTGGCTAAAAACAGGATAATGGATAAAAATAGTTATAAATGTATTGATCTTGTAAGACAAAAATTTCAATTAAAAATGAGTTTTTGTAGTTACAATTGAATAGGATTTAAACATTATCCTCTGACAATTAGTGATCATCCATATTAAAGTCTTTTCCATTCTCAGAAAATCAATTAATATTCTTTTTTTCTTCTTATGGAAAAATACATGGAAAATGTACATTGTCTTCTATTCAGTCTGTAATAATATGAGGAGAATTTAGCGCTATTTGAGGAACCTTCAATTACCAATACTCTGTGAAATAAACATGCAGATCAGACCTGGGCATGATGCACAAAATCAAGTATTAAAAATGAGCAGATTTATTGTTTTGTCTGTAGAACTTTCAAACTTTCTAAAATACTTTCTGAGCTTTCATTAAAAAATTTTTTAAATATCGCCACTCTACAGCTTTTTGAATGAGCCATCATTCGTCTCTGATACATATCTTTAACGACTGTTGAAGGGAATATCAATTCTTTTAATATAAGTACGATAATGTTAAAGAGCAATCTAAATGACAACATATTTTTTGTAAATAAATCTAACTGGAAGTAATTCTCATCAAACTTCCCATTAAAGTGTACTAGATCTTAAAAATAATTAATTTCATATTTCATCTGACAAAAATGAATTATAGAGTAAAGCTGAAGTGAATTCCTTTGTAATCTTTGCACTGCAAATAATACAATTTACCATTATTGTCAGGCTTGTCACATACTTCAGCTAAGCTATATTCTAAATGTTGCTCAGCCACAGCGGTTTACACATCACAGCTGATTACAGTTGTACAAAAATGCGCGCTTCTCTAAAATGAGAAAATGAACAATACCAAATGTACCTGAGCTACATTTTTTAATTTGTCTCAGCTACCCAAAGTTCAGTGACATTACTGAACCTAAACAATGTAGCACATCACATTGTTGTAGGTTGTGAATCATAGTTGCTAAGCATCATTCAAAATGCCTCCATTTTATGATTAAAGGATGAAAATTTGTTCTTGTTTACCTCATACTAAATGAACAGAATTGTAAAAGAAATATTCATCTTATAGAGCTTAAAATTTTCTGTAGTTGTTAATAATGGTTGCTGCAAGATTCAGTGAAAATTTGGCTGACTCTGTACATTTGGTTATCAAGATATCGCTGAATTTTCATTACTAGATTGAATTCAATGTCATTTGAATCACAAAATCCAAAAATACTTATCAGTGACGTCTCAAGAATTAAAAATTTGCAATTAGAATCAAATTTCACAAATATTGAAATATGTTTATTAAAGATGGTATGAAAGTTTGGAAGAAACTAAAGGTTTGGTTCTCAAGATATCGCTGAATTTTTGATACTGATCAATATTAAATTCATCATCGGAATCGGATATAGTCTGCAAAATTACAGCTAAATCTGAGCTGAGAACCAAATGTAAATATTTCAGTCAAACTTTCTCAGCATCTTTAACAAACATATGTCAATGTCTCGGTGAAATTTAAACATAATCGCATATTCAGTTCTCGAGATATTACTGATATTAAGTTTTGATTTATCAATTCAAATTATATAAATGCAATATAGTAAAAAAGCCTAAGTACTGGTATAGTGGTCACTTTATACAAATAAATTTGTTCATTAAAAATTGCTTTTGGAATTTAATGATAGTTATTTGTACACTATAGAGATGTAGCAGTAATTCACAGACCTAGATAAATGTGTCAAAATTATCAATTAACTAGTGATGTGTTGGTAGTTCATTAACTAGTTCATTTGAACTGAACAATTCAATGACCTAAATGACCGAGACCTAAACTCCAAAAGAACTAGTTGGTGACCGATTTGAATTTTTTAAATGATAAGATACGTTGGAAACGATTCAACAAATAATGACAATCTGATACCCGATACTGCTGGAAAGTCAACTTGTCAAGTTCCAATTTGATTCCAATATTGATTTCTTATTGAACATTTTTATTTTATCCATCTATCACCTTATTCGGAAGACATCTTTTAAACATATAAATATTTTGTCACTTCACTTGAGAATGAGGTAAGAAAGGAATGGGAAGGAATAGGTATATATGTAATTGCACTAACTGTACTAGCAGACAAAACATATCTCTCTGTTCACAGTTTATAATAATACAATTTTCATATATTATCGAACTAGTTCATCATGACCTAAATGATAAGAATTAAGAAAATAATGGATAAATATCATTCTTAATTCTTATCATTTATGTCACGATGAACTAGTTCATTGAACTAGGTATTTTCATGACCGAGACCGAATGAACTATACTTCGAAAAAGATCTAAAATTCCCATCACTACAATTAACTTGGTGCATTGATATAATTATGAAGAAAAAAATGTTTTCGAATTAAACTCAATGCATAGCCAAATATATCTGCAAAACTGGACATGTGATTGCGTTATGGAAGTAGCAATTTTAATATGCAGTATGAGACTGTACTGAACTTTCTGCACTAAGTCTGCAATTTCTTAAAAAAATCCTTCAATATAAATTTGAAAGTATTTAAAACCTTACTTCATACGTGTTTTTAACAGGACCAAACATATTGTGTTTGTGACGACCTATTGAGAGGTGACCATAAAAGGAGGTTTAATTGTATTATAAAATGGAAAAAAGTTGTAGGTCAAAAATGAAAGCAGGTACTGACAAATGAGAAATGGAATCATTTTCAATGCAAAAACTACATTTAGATACTCACTTTAGCCATACTTCTTTTTTCCTTTTGCCTCATAAAACGAGAAATTATTGAGTTATTTTAGAGATCTAATACATTTCAAAGGGGAAATTGATAGCAAATTACACCCAATGAGATCAGCAAACAAACTGTGATGTCATTTTCAATTGTTCTATAAAAATGGTTTGAATTTTGAACCGAGACAAATTATCCCACAAGTGGGCATGAGCTTTAACACCTCAAAGTGAAAGGCATTTTTTAAAATTGAGGTGAGGTAAAATTTATTTACAACTGACTATTGAGACAATTTCTCATCACAGTACGTCTATGTATATGACTTTAGAATGATGGTTCTGTTGGAAATTAGAATTAATAAGCAGAATTTCAATGAGAGAAGAGCCTACATTAAAAACATTATTAAATAGAAAGCAAAATTGAAAAATAAGCTTCCAAATGATAATTCAGAGAACTACTTAATCTTATAAACGCATTCATATCAACGAGGCAAAACCACTGAGAATCCTATATCCTATAATATAATACGAGCAATAATTATATGTATGTAGGTAACCACGATCTGAAGAATTAAACTAACAATGTTACTTAAATTTACAGGAAAGTGGTTTTTGGTATGAAAAAACGATCTAGATGGGTCCCAAGTTTGAGAAAATTTGTTGAACAGAAATATAAGCATCTCTCAATCTATCTATCAGCGCAGAAGCGATAAGAAAAGTAACAGATAGGTAAGGTTTTATTAGTGAATTTTTCTAAGCCTAGGCTGCATAAGATTATTATGATTTATGATAAATGAAGTAATGAGTTCAATATTGCAATTTACATTTTATTCTCGAGATTTGTTATAAAAATATATTTCTAAAATTCCCCAACTTGAATTAAATTAACAAAATTTTTTTAAATTTCCACATCCGAGTTTCGCTCGGTGCACCAGGTACTAAAACATAATAGAGGACGCATGCGAGATGTTCATCTAATTCAATTACTTAAAAAAAAAATTCTCATCGTTGTTAATGGGCCCGAATATGAGCGAACAAATTTGAATTCGGTACTGTAAGGATGGGGACAACTACTTCAAAATTGGTCTGGTTCCATTTTTCGTAGCATCGTTTAGATGGGCATATGTCTTCTATTACATTTAATATTCTGTGGTAAAAACAAGAGAAATCATAAAAATCAAAATTAAAAAAAGTTTCCCTAATTGGTAGCACTATTTCCACAAAGTAAAAAAACACATCAACTTTAAATGCGCTGGACATACAAAAAATTGATGCAAGTCTCAAAAACCCACAAGTCACTTCTTAACAAAAATTATACAATTTTAAAACCAAGACTCATATCAGAGGGGTTTCACCTGTATTCTGCAAACATAAAAATCAATTTTTGGAAGAAACGTGGTTACTTATACGACCTAGGGATAATTTTCATTCCGTTGAGTTATCTTCGTCATCGAAGTTAACTTCACCTGTATGAAAATAATTTATTTTCACAGAATGTTCACAAAAAAAAATTACATTTCTCAAGCCCGTTCTTCAGAATATTCCACGTCTCTGCAAAATATCAGGCAACCAATCCTAAAATTTTTCTGGAAAACTCATCTTAGAATCTAATTTAGAATCCGAGCATGAATTTAGGACTTTCAATAAATAGGTACACGAACAAAACAAATCATGGAATGGAATATTATTTCAACAAAGAAATAAGTTCTGAAACCCTTTAAATGCCTTATAGTGCGACGAAATAAATCAAATTCAGACTCTTTCATCAGATTATAACTCAATTTGAAATATACATCTACTTAAAGTCAACAATGAGACCAAATGACTAAGATTTACAATCAGTTTTGTAACTAAGGATGAAATATTATATGCTCTCTATTTTAGGTGAGACGAAAACTTACGAGGGAGCGATATTAAAATTTCTTCTCAAAACCGCATACTTTTAAAATTTCTTCTCCACTCATTTCGATCAAAAATTCTATGAATGAGAAATATATGAAAATATTTTCTCTTGAAAACCGAAAATCGAGGTCGGGAACATCGAACTCAATTTCTATTTTCAGAGAGAGAGAGAGAGAGAGAGAGAATGAAATAAGAAAGTTGCTTTATCATCTCCAGATGAAGAACAATTGTCAATTCCAAAAATTTTAAATTGAAAACCTTCAGCCGAGTAGAAAATTGCAGATTATCAAGTTTCGATAAGTCAACTTCGAGAAGCTTCATACGCAGAGCATGAATAAAATCTTCAAAAATCAACTATCGAGAAATAGAAAACGATTTTAATGCGTAAAAGGTAAAACAAAACGAGGGACAATTATTCAAACAAGAAAAATTCTTATAAAGGAGAAATATCGATATATCTAACGCACATCGATATACATAAATCGATAGTTTCGAATAACAGCATAGATTCAGTGCAGCCTTATATTAAACCAAAGGCGTATCAATCATTCTCCGAAGTTTGTCAACACTGCCATTACGTTCGTTGAAATTTACCACCTTCAAAAAATTAACCTCATGACACGCGCCATTGTTTATACTTTATTTCATTAAAGATTACGCGATGCATGAAACTGATTAACTGAATTCGGATATGATTTAACTAATATGACAAGTACAATAACGCAAAACGAACATTGGACTGAGAATACTATCTGACGGTGGGAGAAAATGAGAATTAATTCAAGGATACTCCATTATTGATGACTTCTCGTTACGTTAACTCCGAAGAAAAGATGATGAAAACGCAAATAAAATTTTACTTGAGTACGAGACGCTCGGCACCAGGTTAAACGAAATAGAAAAATATATTTAATAATTCGAGAAATGAAACATTCGTGCCGAATGCGACTAACCATGTTCGTTAAAAACAAAAAAATGTTGCGCCAATGCGATGACAGGTGATTTGTTTATAATCAATACACGAAAGTAACGTGCAGCACTCGGCAATCATGAATAGTGATACTACATTCGTAAGGTATAAGTATTATTGGAGCACGTTCGAGTGGAAATTTGGTACCGACAAATCGGAACATTTACGATTATGAGATTCCGATCAATTTCAATTAAGGCGTTAATTACGTTATAACGACATTTCAACGGGGAAATGACGGTCAAGATGTTGAATATCATATTTGTCACTTCGGCACGTATAGAAATTGGCCCTAAATAACGAACGAATTGGCGAATGAAGTCGGAATTTCGTCAATCACGCGCACTAGGAACAAATTACCGAGAAAAATAATTCGTTTTTTAAGGTATCCGACACGACGAATGATACACGACACAGAATAAATTGGTAGTAAAATGCTTACCATTTTCGGATCTTTCCCTCGTTTTTCAAGATCGATTCGTTTTTCCATTATATTTTTTGGTTAATTCGCTAATATATTGATTACTTATTTAAAAAATTAACGAAATAATTACATACATACAAAATAAACACATAAACAATACCTTTAACTTTAAATCGGCGTGAGAGTTAACACGCAGCGACGAAATTGACATAATTCTTAGGGCGGGGAAGGAGGGAATGTACAGAAAATGTATTGTAGAGTTCCCTTTAGTTCGCTATAATGCTTTAGGAGGGGGTTACACATGACCGTATCGAACAATCTTTGGCGGGAAGTTCAATCACTTTTAAAAGAACCAATCGTGTATTGCGAACGTATCATCTTGATTTTGTTAACCAAGATCTCTAGAATTACGACATTTGCGACATAAAAATTATTTTTTCATTTTATTGTTTTGTTTTTTTTATTTATTTTTTTATATTATGTTCTTTCTTTTTGTATTATTATTATTATTGTTATTATTATTATTATTTTTATTTTTATTATCATTATTACTATTTTATCATTTTATTTTTTTTAACGCGGAAATAGAAATCGATGCTTTAGAATGTGATCCGGAGATGTTGTTCGAGATGTTGTTCGTGCAATATTATAAAGAATTTACTCTGCTTTTCATTGTTGACTTACTATGGTGTAGGAATTAGGATACGATTTAATCATTCATATTTACGACTAGTTGTTTAATTAATTGTACCTATTTTTTGCCGGCTGATAAATTAATAATGTACCTATTTGAAGAAACATTTTAACGTGAAAAAAAAATATAGACAACTGGATATAATTGTGGAAGATACGAACGATATAATTTAAATTTTAGATTCTGAAAATCTGCACCAAATGAATTTAAATTATACATATCAAATAAAAGGTATTTTTTAACTGATTTCTGAAAAAAAAAGGAGGTTATCAATTCGAATATACGTTTTTATTATGTTTGTTATAGCATAATTTCTTAATCTGGGCACCGATTTTGATGAACTTTTCTCTAATTGATAAAGGATGGTCCCATGGTGGTCCCATAAATTTTTTTTAGAATCAGTGTTACCAGGTTTTTTACACTAAAAAGCGCCAAAACTGTTTCCAAAAATCGCTTGTATCGCCTAACTGTATTTAATTCTAAAAATGACCGAAGCCATCTATTTTCCCTTTATGATATGATTATTGTTGGATAGAGTCCATGTAACTCTCATAATTCTTGTACAATACCTGGTAACACTGAACTCTTAATATGTAACATTTGTAATCTTATTCTTACACACACTGTTAAATCGTAGTGTGGCAACTTTGACTATATACATACTGGACTGCTAATACTGATAAGAATAACACAGAGTCTAATGAACAACCGGTGAAGTTGAGTCAGACACCCGTATCCCCGTTCAAAATGTTAGTTTACTGGTTTGCTGTTTAAAAACATAGAGCTACCTGATCCGCATTTGACCGAATTAATTACAAATTTCTATGTAAAAATTAGAATTAGACATATTTGTAAGAATATTTTGCAAGTAGATAAAATCATTCGTCATACAGCAACAAAAAAGATTATTTTTATGCATCAATAAATCAAATTTTAAATTGATTTAACTGAAATTTTTGAACTTCTGAGTTTTATAAAGCTACAACACTACCGATTTAATTCGTAATTAAAAGCAATAATTGTGGTAAGAAGAGACCTAGTCAAAGGAAAAGACAATAAGTATTAATAAATTTGATAATGAACTAACATTTTGAACAGGGATACGCCTGTTTGTTTTGAACACAGCTTTTTATCAGTATTAGCAGTCCAGTATGTATATAGTCAAAGTGTGGCACCAACTGTACTTTTGACTATTCATTAATTGTCCATTAAAAGTTGTTTTTGTAAACTCAATTGTTATTTCACTTGAAAACACAATCCTTGGTTTATATTGGAAATAAGCAACAATTGTGTAGAATAAACGTGTGTATTCATATAAGAGTTACAACGAACAGCATTAGTACAATGTAATAATACGTTGAGTTTCCATCTTGATGAATCTTGATAAGATTGATATATCGATAGTGACATTTATGTAACTATCGATAAGTTCCACTCTCGTTCAATTCAGATGTAAGTTCTCTCTTATTTACTTTAAGTTCTCTCGGATACTTGTTCTTGTTATATCATTTATAATACTTCCTCATATTACGTTGAACAAGTTTATGTACAGAAATAAAATCATTCACAAAATAAATTTCATTTAATGTCAAAACAAATTATTCATAAAGTACCTATTTTATATCAAATATAACTTTTAAATATGAGTTTTGTTATTAGTAAATAAATGAATCTTAAATTCATTAATGATAAATGACTAATAATAACTCATAATTCAAAATTTAAGTGATACAAAATATCACACAAGTTTTTAAATCACAATTTGATTTAACACAACATATAAGATCTGTTTGATAGGATTACACTAACTTACACCAACCTACACTGGTAGGGTTTTTCCACAGACATTGGAGTAAAACTAGACATAAACTCTTATAAATTCCTACATTTGTGGAATTGCCCTCCTGGCGTAGGTTGGTAAGTTGGTGTAGTCCTATCAAACAGAACTATTATTCTTAATAAACTAATCATATTGAAGTGAGGTTGAAATCCAAGGAAAGGAACAAGTTAGTTAGAGATACTGTAATGCAATGATTTAAAGTACAAATTACAAGTTTGAGGAAGATGAACAATCTCCCTCCATTACGAGATTAAAGTTTAAGTGGGAAATAAGTTTCAGCGTTCTCGGGTGAACGAATGAAAAAAGCCGTGTTTGTTCTCACAACCTGAATAGTGTTAGTTTACATTATTGAAAGTAGTTGCGCTAAAGGTTAGTAAGTGAATGTAGGTGGAGTGTAGAACAACACCCCCCCGCAGGCCAACGAAACAAGCCAACATGAATTATCGCAAGAACGAATATTATAAATTAATTAAATTTTCAATTATCGTATTATTGTACATTTATGTTCATTTCCCAAACAAAATAAAATAAACTACATAAAAAATATGACTAGATTATTATACGATTGTAACATATATCTCGATTTATTTTTGAAATTATTTATCGATATATTATATTGTGGTAATGTATTTCGATTCGGGTATTTTCCAATCTTCCATGCTGTTCGAGAAAAGTTTTGTTCAAATTTGTTTAGTACTTGTTGAATAAAGGTTTTCCGAAATGTGATAAGCTAATATCAACCAAACGTGTAAAATCATGTCAATGATTTGTAATCAAGTCTCTGTTCATTCGAATATTGAATTAGCAGAGATGACAATGAATACCTACACGAAAATAAATTTTGTTACAACAAGTATTTTTTGGCCTAAAGAATATAATATATTATTAATTTTGTTTGAACATGTGATTTTTTCTTTTCTTTTCTTGAACATTATATTTTTCAGGTACCATGCTGCAAAAAACGAGATTATTATATTCAGCGATTTGTGAATTGACATATTATTTAGCTTTGAATATTTATATTCCTTCCCCTTTTGAAATAAATGATTTTTCCATATAATTATTATGAATTCGAGAAATTTTATTGTGAGAGATTTGATGTTGTTAATATTTTATCGACTAAATTTCTGAATTTTTGTTTATCAAGGCTTTTTCTTAGCATGTCTGCTAATTGTGAATTTGTACCAACAGTTTTGAATTCGATTTCTTTATCCTCTACAGATTGTGTAATGGCATAACATTTTATCATTAAAGCTCTTGCTTGTTTTTGAGCTCCTCCCGACATTATTCTAAGGGCTGATATATTATCTTCAAAGATTCTTACTGTGTCATTTTCTTGGAATATTTCTTTTTGTAATAGGAAGGTGACTTGTATATTGTCTAAAGCATCGAATACTGCGATTATTTCAGCAGCAGTTGAGCTTGTGGCCACGATCGTTTGTCTTCTTACATTCCAATTTATTAAATCCCCATTTAAATATATTAAAAATCCTGATATAGATTTTCCTAAGTTTAAATTCGATATTTTTATTTCGTGATCTTTTACATCCAGGGCATAAGATGCATCTACAAAAGAGTGTATGCCTTTACTATCTGAGGTGAATTTAATCAAAAATTCTTTTGTTGTGTTCACATATTTAAATATTCATCTTACATGATTTTTTAATTTAGAATTTGATTTTGTTTGGAATCTTGAGAAAAAATTTACTGCAAACAAAATATCGGGTCTTGTTATTCTAGCTAGATATAACAGAGCTCCAATCATTGAACAATATTCTGTATCGTCTATGCAGTTTTCATCTTCTTCAATTTTCAAAGATATTTCTAAGGGGGTATTTATGAAATTTGATTCGTTTTGATTATATTTTTTTAATATTTTTTCTATATACCTTGACTGTATTAAAGTTATTGTATTTTCCTTTCTATCTCTTATTATTTCAAATCCTAAATAAAATCTCGGCTTATTAATTATTTTCATGGTAAATCTTTTTTGAAAAGAATCATTTACATTTTTTATCCATTCGGGGGTGTTTGATGCTATCAATATGTCATCAACATATGTAATCATGAGAATTATTTTTTCATTTGATTTTTTAAAGTATAAGCATTTGTCTGCTTTAGATCTTTCAAAGTTCATTTTTAGAATATACTCATTTATTAGATTATACCACGATTTAGACGATGTTTTTAGGCCATAAATAGATTTTTTAAGTCTCAATAATTTATTACTTTCCATTAGTAAACCTTCCGGGAGTTTTAAATATATAGGAACTATAGCAGGGGAATTTAAATACGCCGTTTTCACATCATATTGAACCATTTCTAAATCATATTTGTTAACTATTGATAGAAACCATCTTACTAACCAAATTGGAATAACAGGAGCAAATACTTGTCCTAATTCATATTCGGTTCTGTCCTTGAAACCCCAAGCAACTAATCTTGCTTTTGGTTGGTGGTATCCTTCATCATTCGGTTTTGTTACAAAAACCCTTCTTGTGTCTATGGTTTTTAATGATTTATCATAATCTATTTCTTCCCAAACGTCCATTTCTCACAGGGAAATAAATTCATCCTCAATAGCTTTCATCCATTCTTTTCTAAAAGGGTTGTTTTTGACATCTTTATAGCATGTTGGTATACAATCTTCGTTCCACCTATTATCTATAGTTTTTGTGATGTTGAAAGTGTTAATGTTAACTAAATTTTTTACAAAATTTACCAGTTTGAGTACCAGTTCTTGTTCACAATTTTTTAAATTTGATATATTTTTATTTTCATCGAATTTGGCATCGCATGATATATTAAATTTATTTGAAAAAGGATCTCTAATGCAGTATCCTGTAGTGGTATATCCCATCAGTATTCCCTTTTCTCCCCTTGGTGCAAATTTTGGGTCACTTCTTTATTCATTTTTGTTTTTTGATTTAGTCGCATTCTGTTGTCAAACTTCGAGTGGAATATGTCTATATACTAAGGATCCAAAAATTTTTAAGTTATCCAAATTTGGTTTTTTGCCAAAAAAAACTTTGTATGGAGTTTTATATCCTAAGTTTACCCTTGTTGGTGATCTATTTATTAAGTATGCAGCTGTAGCTATTGCATGTGCCCAATACTTAATATCTAGATAACCATCAATTAGTAAGCTTCTTACTCTTTTCATCAATGTTTGATTTTGACGTTCAGCTATTCCATTTAATTCTGATGAGTAAGGAACCACATTTTCTATTTGTACTCCATTGTCTTCACAAAATTTTAGTAATTTTTGATCGGTATATTCTTTAGCATTGTCGCACCTTATTTGACTTATTGGTGTTTCCGGGAATTTATTCTTCATTGAAAAAAAAAAATTTTTGAATTCTGTGAATACCTGACTTTTATTTGATATTGGTATCACGAAGGTGTATTTGCTATAGTTGTCAATAAATATCAATATATATTTCTGATTAGCTATTGTGGATGTGAAGGGTCCCATAATATCGGAGGATATAATTTCTAGTCTTCTCTGTGGTTTATTTCTGACATTATTATTACCTAAACGTTGGCTATTAGCTATTTTACAAATTTCACAATTAATGAAATCATCGTCTTTAAAATTAATTGTTTTCAGAATTCCTATTGTGACTTTATGTAAATATCACATATATTTTCCATTTAAATGGCCTAATCGTCTAAGTCAAATCATTTTTTTTTTTTTTTGGTTATTTGGTGTTATTTTGAATTATTTCTAATGAATTATCTGAAATTTATTATTATTATTATTATTATTATTATTATTCTCATTATTATTATTTTCTATTATGGTATCGTTATTTTCGTTATTTTCTTCTAAATTGTTATTATTATTAATGGGTTCTTCTTCCTCTTCTTCTATTTCTAATTCGACAGAAAAGGAATCCCATTTGTCATCATTTTGATTTTGAGTGATGGGCATACATTTTTTTGGTATATTTATATAATCATAATTTACTTGGAAAACACCATCAATTTTGTAAGATGTAAATAAAATGTCTCCAGTTTCTATAAAATATGTTTGTATTTTTTCTTTTCCCTGGTCCATATGTAATATTCCAGATTCTGTCACTTTAATTCCAGACATAATATCTAATGACAGATCTGGTACATAATGGACTTCTAATAATTCAATTGTAGTTTGAATTTTGTTCTGGTTTTATACTAATATTCTCATATTTCCCATATGTGTAGAATATAAATATGTATTTTTAAGTGCACATTGTAATTTTACAGGTATTTTTAATTTTATTACATTAATGAATTTTTTGATGTTTGATGTGAGATGGACTTCCACCCCCCTCCCATCAAGTAACTTTTTTTTTTAATTGTATGTAATTTTCATTTTTTGTATTATCTTTAAATAATTTTTTTAAGAGCCAATATTCATTATTTTGTATTTTTTAACCATATATGATAGTTTTATTGGTCTTTCCTCCTCTTTTTTATCTTTATTTTTTGGTTATTCTTTGTTTTGATCTTTATTTTCGGGTTTATAATCAGGGAATTTATTTTTGTAATGTCCTGTTTGGTTACATATAAAGCATCTTTCTTCTTTATTATTTTTTCTAGGCGATTGATTATTATTTCTATTATCATTTGGGTTTTTATTATAATTATTTTGATTATTTTGATTATTATTTTCATTTCTTAGATTATTATTTCTATAATTATTACCATTACTATTTCCATTATTATTTCCATTCCATCTATTGTCTTTATTATTATTATAATTTGTATTATTATTTCTAAATTTATTCCCATTGTTATCGAATTTTTTGTTAGACGATTGGTATTGTAATTTAATTTGTTTATCTCTTACTTTTTGATCACCGTCTTCTTCTAATATTTGTTTGAATACTTCTAAATTTTTTCTATTTTCAGGGAGGTTATCAAATTGCATTTTTGCAATAGTTTGTTCGTATCCTAATGCCAATTGAAGATTTTCTAACTCCTCTTCCTCAGATACTTCTTTCCCTGCATCACAAACTTCTTGTACTAAGATATCCCATTTATTTAAAAAAACTTCTTATATTTCCACCAAGTGTAAAGCAAAAAGCGGTCCATTTTGATTTTGCCATATTTGCAACTATTTTTGTTTTAGAACCATAAGTTATATCTAATTTTTCAAAAATTTGATATACTGTTTTACACTATCTAATTTGTTTCAATACATTATATGTCATGCGTTCCATGATAAATGCTTTTGCGCATTCCTGTTTTTTAAAATATGCTTTAGCAGAATTTGAAGATGGTCTGTATTGTAAATTGTCCATATTTTCAATATAGATTTTTAGTTCAGGGTGTAGTCCAAAAACATCCCAATATCCCAAACCCCTTATTAGAGCTATAATCATACGTTTCCAGTCTAAATAATATTGGCCATCAAATATTTTCCCACTTGGACCTTGTATCGGACATATGGTTTCATCAGCTGGCATAACATAATGTACTTGAGGGTGTGTACTCCCAGAGCCTGATCCTCCTTGAGGGGATGGAGTAGTGGTTCTTTCACTTGCTTTATTCATGCTTTCTGGAGTACTTGGTAATGTGCTTAGTTCTGATAACTCAATTTTGAAATAAAATAATAAAATTTATTTTCAAAAAGTTAATTCTAAAAGAAATTTATTTTATTCTTTGGAAAAAAAATTATTTTATTTTTAATTAATAATTATTATTATTATTTTTCATTTTTATTTATTTTTATTTAAATTATTAATTTTTGTAATATTATTCGTATATATATTGTATATTCAAAATATGGAAAGAGAGAAGAAAAGAAAAAAAATATTCCAACTGAGAATTTATTTCAAAAATGAACGTGAATAAATTTTGTTTGGTTTTGAATCCTTGTAAATTTATATATAACAAAGGTATTGAAAAATATTTTTGAAAGCTATCTATTTTATTTTATTGTAAAAAATTTTCAAGTTTATGCATTGGTATTTTGAACTAAAGAATTTTGTGACATAAAAGTTCACAAGTAAACCTGTCTAGTATGACAAAGGATTTTTTCTTTTTGTGACACTAACTTGTTAAATTATGAAGTTTGTTCTATTATGAAAGTATTTTTCCGGTTAGTATTATATTATGAGTTTTAATTTTCATAATTATACGTATTTTTAAAGAGGATTTTCTCTTTCAAAATTTTCAAGAAAAATTCTGAAAGATTCTATCAAGTCCAAAGCTTAAATACTGAAAATATTTTTTGAAATTTCTACAAATTTTGCGACTTCGTTATTCCACTAACATTTACTGAGAAAGTTTCCAAAACTATTTCTCCTGAAAATGTTTTCCAGAATGGAAATTCAATTAAATTAATCCTTACGTCTGTTATTTTTTTGTTTTCAAAAATATTTAATAATTTTTTATAATCTTTTTCTTTAATTTTTATTGTTCCTTCGCAGTTTGATGTGCAATTAGCAATTTGTTTCCATAACCTTATCATTTGTAACCTGCTTTATTCGAACTTATTTTTAAGCTTAATCGTCCTGTGAATTTTTCACTTGATTTTTACCAAACTAAAGGGGGTTCTTGAAATTAAGCGTTTTGGAAATTGAAGGAAAAAAGATATTTAAAAAAAATCTTATATTACTAATGTCTCTCAATATCCCACAAAATCACTGAATATATCGCTTAGTTTTCCGCAATAGTAAATGAAATATATAATTTGAAAGTATCAAAAATTACATTACCCGTAATCTGTGGAATTCCGTTGAATATTTCCCAGTTGAGTTCGTGAGTAATTGGCGTTTTCCAATATGTCAGTACTCGGATTAATCTCAGATTGTCCTCAGAAAATTTCAGCCTTGGTAGCATACAGATCGGTTGAATCAGCAACACTTGATTGATGAAATTTCGATGATCATTTTTAGCGGATGATGGCGTTCGAAGATCACAATAATTGAGTTCGACGTAACAGCAATTTCCAATTTGAATTTAATTGTTGATTCACCTTACTGTAACAGACGATCCAGGTCCGAAGTAAACTGCAATCGCACGGTGAAAATCCTTTTTTGTTTCACCTTACCACAAAAAGATAATCCAGTATTTTTTGGAAGATGATTAAAATAGCGTTGAATTATTTTGGTGCCAACGTGATTTAATTTAACTTCGAATAATTTTCAATGAACTTTTCGAAAAATTAAACGAGAAAAAAATCCACTGAGTTAACAACTCATGAATTAAATTATACTTCGTAAAAAATTAACTTTTGAACAAAAAAAAGGCTTATAGTTCCTTTAACTTTTGGATACTATAGCAAAAAATCAAAATGAAAGATTAAGTATCACTCTGTACTAACTGTTCAGGAATTGCAGCTCTGCCTACCATGAAGTGAGGTTGAAATCCAAGGAAAGGAACAAGTTAGTTAGAGATACTGTAATGCAATTATTTAAAGTACAAGTTACAAGTTTAAGGAAGATGAACGATCTCCCTCCATTACAAGATTAAAGTTTGTGTGGGAAATGAGTTTCAGCGTTCTCGGGTGAATGAATGAAAAAAGTCGTGTTTGTTCGCACAACCTGAATAGTGTTAGTTTATGTTATTGAAAGTAGTTGCGCTAAAGGTAAGTAAGCGAGTGTAGGTGGAGTGTAGAACAACACATATAAAAGTATCAAAATCAGTTCCGTAGTTTTTCAATAATCTCAAAATAATTGATTTCTTATTCTCTAGTGACTAAATATAGTTTCAAAAATTAGTCTCTTAAAAACAATAACAAAACAGGTTAAACTTTTAACATAACTAGGAACACAAAAATAAATTCACACAATCATTGATTTAGGTATGTCATAATACTAAATTAATTTCTTTTTGTTTCTTCATTTGACCATTCTCCTTTATGTGACAATACTGTAACAATTCAAAAATATACATTATTGATTAGTACATTCATTTTGTTTCAGTTTCATTATAATTAAGAATTTCTTGTCTAAAGTTCTGAAACAGTGTCTTGGGAAGAGCTTTAGTGAAGAGGTCACAAATCTGTTCCTTAGTTGATATCCAAACTATATCAATTTCCTTTTCTTGAAATGCCCTACGTAAATACTGATATTTTAGTTTTACCAGATGTCTTAATGCTTTTGACATGTCAGATTTAGCTGCTTTTATAGCTGCTTGGTTATCTTCAAAAATAATTGGCGTAATCTCTCTTTTTGTTATTAATCTAAATAAATGCTTTATGTGTACTAATTCTTTTGTTGAGTTACTAAGGGCGATATATTCTACTTCCATTGATTAAGTAGTTATTATTTTTTGTTTGTTAGTTTTCCATGATATTGCATCTCCAAATAAAAATATCACATACCCTGTTGTAGATATTCCATCAGGATCACTAATCCCTAATGACGCATCACAATAACTAACTAAGTCATTATCTGAACCTTTATATACTAATTTATAGTCTATTGTTCTTGACAAATATTTAAGTACTTTTTCAACTTTCAACCAATCATGTATATCGTGTTCATGACATTTTTGTGTTAATACATTAACTGCGAAGGTTATGTCTGGTCTTGTACTAAGTGCCAAATATAATAAAGCTCCTACAGATTCTCTATATGGAATTTTATTATTTAAATCTGATTTTGTTTCTACTTTTATTTCTGAAGTTGATGACTTTTTATTTGCCTGTATTGTTAACATTGGTGTATCACTTCCTTTGGTGTGATCCATTTTAAATTTCTTTAGTATAGACTCAATAAATTTAGATTGAGATAATGTCATAATTTTAGATTTAAAATCTCGATTAATGTCTATTCCTAAATACTTTTTAGGTTCACCTAAAACTTTCATTTTAAATTTCTTACTAAGTTCATTTTTAGTGTCCATAATTTTCTCTTCATTGTTTCCTGATATTAGTATATCATCTACATAGGCAACTAAAATTACTGTTTTTCCACCCTTACTCCAATGATAGATACAAGCTTCTCCCTCATGCAGAGTAAAGTTTAATTGTCTCATAGTATTTTTAAATTTTATGTACCACATTTTGGGACTGACTTTTAGGCCATAAATTGCTTTCTTAAGTTCACAAACATTTTTATTTCTAAAGTTTTCTGACAAATCAACTCCCTCAAGAATCTTCATGTATATCTTTTTATCTAGATGACTATTTAGAAAGGCTACAATAACATCAAGTTGAATAACCTTCCATCTCAATTTATTTACTATTGCTAGAAACTTTCTAACTTGTGCTAATCCAAGAGTTGATGCATATAGTTTTGATAAATTGTATATCCTTTTGAACCTAGTCTTGCTTTATATCTATAAATTTTACCAGGTTCTAATTTCTTTACAAAAACCCACCACGAATCTATTATTTTCTTTTTGTCTGGTTTACTTACATACTTCCAAGTTTTACTTTCTAACAAAGACATAATTTCATTATCTACTGCTTCAATCCATTTATCTTTTTCATTACTTTTAATAACATCTTTAAATGTTTTTTGTGCTTTATTTAAATCACACATCATTGCAATATATCAATTTTCATACTTTGTGGCTTCTTTTGTTTTCTCACTATGCTCAAAGTCATCTTCCCTGTCAGAATTGGTATTTTCATATGATGAGGAACTATTTGATAAGTGTCCAGTTTTATTTTTATATTTCTTTTGATTTTTGGTTTTAATGCTGTTTTTCTGGAATACTATTTGAAAAATCCACTTGCATGTCATCTTCAATATTATTCCAATTAATTAGATTAATTCTAGGTAAATTTTCTCTTTCAAAGAAATTTCTTGGATATCTATCTTTAAAAGTAACTGATTCCATATAAGTGACATTGCTAGATTTAATTGGTTTTCCTCTTTCTGGTTTTAATAACAACCATGATTGGGGATTTGATCCTACCAAAATACATGTTTCTCCATTCTCACTAAACTTCAAAGTTCTTGTTTTGGCATGAGGTATTACTCTAATTGCTATACATACAAATCTATGTATATAATAAATTTTAGGTTTTCTATTACATAACATTTCATAAGGAGTTTTCATAATAAGCCTTTTATATGGCAATTTATTATGTATATGCGTTACTTGTTGAATTGCTAGTTCCAAAAATTCTAAAGGAAGTCCACTGTCAAGCATTAGAGCTTTAGTTTTCTATGTGGCTGTTAAGTTAAACCTTTCCACAGTATCATTCAACTGAAGTGTATTGGGAGGGGTAACTTCTATAACAATACTTTCTTCTTTGATTGTACATTTCATATCTAGTGTGAAATATTCTTGTCCACCATCAATTCTTAAATAGCTTATTTTAGATTTATTATGTCTCCTAAATTTGTTCTCATAGTAGATATAAATTCACAAAAAGGTTTACCTACTTCTAATTTATTCGTCATATTAAATGTCATAAGCTCTGTTTGATAGGATTACACCGATTTACACCAACCTACACCAGGAGGGTGATTCCACAAATGCAGGAATGTTATGTGATTTTGCGCCAAGTTTTACTTAAATATTTGTGGAATATCCCTACTGGTGTAGGTTGGTGTAAGTTAGTCTTTTCGTGGTAATTCAATTTCTGAGGAATGTTTGTCTCAAAAAAATATAATAATAACATAAATTTGGATGTTACTTTATCAACTTTTTAATCATTCCTCAAATAGCACATAAGGATTGTTTACCTCTAAATTCTCTGAATTATTATTAGTAAAGCAAGGATTGGGACCCTTTAAACCTGGCCAGGATCTTTTTTGTCTACATACCTTATTAAATGATCCTCAAATCCACCAACATTTTGTTGTGACCTATTTACATCCTTAAGTAATAAGATTTTTAAATTCTCTTATTAAAAATGCACCCAAACTAAATTACAATATCAATTCTTAATTTCATACGATCGAAAGAAGCTATTAGTGGAACTTCTTTCATCACCAAGTCTCTTATTACTTGTTATGATCGTTGTCATTATCTTCATGTCAACAAGTTACACTAATTACAATAATTTTCAAACAATATAATTCTCTGACTTGTAAATATTCATGTTTAAGTGTCTATTATTAATGTCTATTAGTTAACTGAGGGATTTACAAGTTCCGATGTTTACCCTTAAATTCAAATTAACGAACTTTTAACGACTTTCTGTTTTGATACTATCATATGTTAAACATCATTATGCCTTATTGACTAATTAAATTAAATAAAACTTACCAAAATCCTTTTCAAAAAGGTTGGTGTTAGCAACTTGTGATAAAAGTACGCCAGTTTTCTAAGTTTCTCAGTGACTATTCATGACTTCATTTATTTCTGACCACCTGTACATGTCTTGTAAATGGCTGCTACACGATGAAAAAATTACAAAAAACGAGACAAATATATAACTGAATTACTTGAATTAATTAATATAACGAATCTTTATCAACAGAGCTATTCAGAAAACACTTTGAAATGCTGAATTAATAAATTTCTTTAATAACTATGCTCTGGTGGAAATAAGCAACAATTGTGTAGAATAAATGTGTGTATTCATATAAGAGTTACAACAAAAAGTGACAGTACAACGTATTAATATTGCGTCATCTATGTTGAGTTTCCATCTTGATGAGTCTTGCTGAGATCAATATATCCATTGTGAAGAAATTTGAAGCATCAATGGACCAAATGACAATAAATATTGACAAATGACTTTAACTGAACTAAGACATTAGACGAAAACTAGAAACACACTTTACAAACACATAAATAAGAACACAAAATATTCACTTCACAAAAATGTATTTGCCATTTAAGATGGAGGGGATGTTAATTCATCAACGTTTCATAAATGACAAGAGATTCACAAAAAATATACTATCGCAGTTGTGTTACAAATATAAAAATCACAGATTACAAAATGTATTGAGTCAGTGTTACCACAACAATTATAATGTGAGAATAATGAGCTGACGTATAATATAATTTGCCATCATTCTCACACGCCTCCTTAAATTATAATTATACAATGTGTCAGTTAAAAATAATCAGTAAATGACATAAAACAATAAATTAGTCATTAAACAAAACTACATCAGTCAACAATAACAAATATTACAAAAAGTTTCAACATTTATGGTAAACAAATACAAAAAGTTACATTAAATTTAACATCTCACAAAATTTATTAAATTGACTAAATTGAGGCCTCGGGCAGCCCTTTGTGAATACATCACCCAACTGTTGCGAAGCTGGTATGTACAAATATATGAATTCTATATTTACATGATCACATACAAAATGGTATTTAACATCTATATGCTTGGACCTGTGTGTATTCCATTTTCCAGAATGCAAGAGTGCCAAGCAACTTTGGTTACCTTCATATATTACAGCCTTTTCATTTATTTGAATGCAAAAATCATTTAATAAGTATTTAGACCAAATTGATTCTGCAATGGCTTCACATATGGCAATTAGCTCACTCTCAGTACTCAACAATGCTACAGTTGGCTGCTTTTCTGGACCAGGACACCAGTGAGCTATAAAAAAAGACACAATAACCCGAGATAGATCTCCTAGTAGTTATACAATTGCCCCAATCGGCATCAGAATATGTTTCTAGTATGTTTTTATAAATATGTTTGTTTTTATATGTTAATTTTTTATTCTTTGTGGTTACTAAATATTTAAGAACCCTAAGTAAGTATTTATAATGTTCATCGGTGACGCAGCTGGAGAATTGACTAAAATACGATATTGCAAAGCAAATATCAGGCCATGATCCTAGCATTAAGTACATAAGACATCCCACAAGCTGTTGGTAATCATTGTTCAGTACCTTATCACACGCATTCAGATCCCTATCTAATTGGAGTTTTGGATCAATGGGTGTGTATGTAGGTGCACAGTTTTCAACACCAAAACATTTTGCAACAGCTTCAGTGAGTGTCTCTTGTTCAATCTCCTATATGCTTTCGTCACAATTTTGATTAATATTTAATCCCAAGTATTTATTAACTTTACCTAAATCCTTACATTTAAATCGTTTATTTATTTGTTTTTTATAATTTGTTATTAATTTTTCACTGTTATAGCTAATTATTACATCATCAACATACGTGAGCAAGTTTACAATAGAATTTTTATTTTTAAATATATATAGGCAGTTGTCAGCCCTACTCTGTTCAAAGCCAAGAGTCATTGAACAGTTTGTTCCAAACCTTGGGCAACTGCTTCAATCCGTAGATTGACCTATTTAATTTTAATATATTATTTCGTCTATCGACTTGTGTTTCTATACCTTCCGGTATCTCAAGATATACGTGTTCAAACAAGATACCATTCAAAAAGGCACTACATATATCTATTTGTTCCATATAAAATTTTAATTTGTTACTAATTGCTAACAGAGTTTTGACAGTCAAAAGTTTCACCACCAGATCATAAACTTCATTAAAATTGAAGCCTTTCTTCTGTTGACATCCTCTGGCAACTAATCTAGCCTTATATAGAACTTTACCATTAGCATCATATTTTTTATTAAACAACCAATGACAGGTGATGGTAGGGACGCCCTTTGGACGTTTGGTCACCTTCCAAGTCTATTTGGAATTCAGAGCACTTATCTCATCAGAAATAGCCTCCTTCCATATCACACTATCAAGTGCAGCACTCGCTACCTCAAACGTCAAAGCAACATATACATAACTTGCATTACCATCACTGTCAGGCGCCTTCTCTGATAGACAATCCAAATTAAGATCCCCATCTACTTCTATATTTTCTAGATTTAATTCTGTAACTTCTTTAAATATGTCATCTTCTTTTGTGTATTTATTATTACCCAATTTGTTTTCAAAGAACTCAACATCACGTGACAGACGTATCTCTTTTGTGTTAACATCTAACAACTTACATGCACAAGGAGAATATCCTACCATTATCAATTTTTCACTTTTTGATTTAAATTTATGTGAATCGTGTTTGAATGACAACATATATGCGTCACATCCAAAAGCCCTTAATTTCAAGTAGTCATATTTTTCATTATACCACCTCTCAAAAGGCACAAAGTCCTTATTAGTAGGACACCTATTTACTATGTAGGCAGAGCACAATATGGCTTCTGTCCAATAAATTTTATCAAGGCTACTCTCCCATAGTGACATTTATGTAACTATCGATAAGTTCTATTCTCATTCTATTCAGATATAAGTTCTCTCTTATTTACTTCAAGTTCTCTCATATACTTGTTCTCAAGATATCATTTCTAACATAGTATGTTTCAAATGTTATGGCAAAGGACATATAGCAAATGTCTGCCTGTGAAATAAAGAGGGTATTCAACCACAAAATAAACCTGATGGTCCTGCACAAAATACCGGACATGGGCGTAATAACAATAATAATATTAATATTAATAATATTTAATAATAATAATAATAATAATAATAATAATAATAATAATAATAATAATAATAATAATAATAATAATAATAATAATAATAATAATAATAAAATGACATTCAATGGTCAATGATGTTGCACTATAGGGATTCTGATTTGAATATAATAAGACAGGATAGTAATTTATTAAATTTATTGAATTCAAAGAGTCATGGACAGAAGTTAGCTCTAGATTATGTCCCTCTGACAAAATGTATAATGTTGGATGGTGGTGCTGTAGTACATGTAATATCAGACTTATCTAAATTACGTAATCCTATTATGTTAGAGAAACCACTGGAATTCGAATGTGCCATCCAGGATATATTATTAGTTGCCACACATGTAGCCACAATGTTCATAAGAGTAGAGAACTCCGAAAGGAAACAAACAGTCATAAGACTTATGAACGTACATTATGTACCGTTCCTTAATGTTGATCTATTATTACAGATAAGGATTATGGAAAATTGTGCTTTAGGTATTGATCAGAATTTTTTGGCAGGCAATATATACGTCCATGGTATAGATGAAGTCATTTTTTCTGCTCCTAAAATAAAAGGAGTATATATGATTAATTATGAAATTGTTTTGGACATGTTCGATTTCATTGAATCCCCTGACAGTTTAAGCAAAATATGCCCCTATAATAATAGTTCATATAGATTGGCATGTATGCCTAACATAAAATCACAGGATGAATGGATGGAATATGAAACTGAGGAAGAAATAATTGAGGAAACACAGGAGGGAAATGAAGTGAATGAAGAAAAAAGAATAGAAAATATTAATGATGAAAAAAATAATAATCAGACAATAAATAAAAACCCAATAGAAAGCAAAAATCACGTAAGAGAAAAAAATTTAGATGATATAAACGAAAATAATAATAATTCACAAAAACAAAACATATATGAGGAACAGTTTGAAAGGAATGAGGAAATTGGATAACAAAATAATAATAATGAAATAAATAATGAAAATATAAACAGTGACAAAAAGGAGTCTATGGACAGAACAGATAACACAAATAAAAAAAAAATTAATATTGAATAGAAGATTAAGTCATTTGTCTGGAAAAAATCTAAAATTTCTAACCAAGTTTCTACAGGTATTCCTGCGGGAATTACTTTCCGTGATGACAAGTTCTGGCTTTGTGAGATCTGTGTGAAGGCAAATTCTAGATGCCTAGGTCATAGTGGAACTCGCACACAATCTGAAAGGAAACTTGAGCTTGTTTTGTCAAACACAATGGGTCCATTTTTGCCAGGCATATATGGTGAAAAATACGTTTTGATCTTTGTCGATCAAACCACTAAATATACATTTGTTACCTCTATCAAAAAGAAATCCACGGTCTGCGATGAAATTAAAAAATTATGTTTAAAACTAAAATTGAAATTCCTAGTTTGACCGCGACAATGCTAGGGGATATCTAGATAATAACATGAAGTCCTTTTGCGAGAATAATGGTGTTAAACTGGAGCCAGTAGTTCCATATTCCCTTGAGTTGAATGTGATTGCCAGAAGGCAGAACCAAACAATTATGCCTAGCGTTAGGGCAATGTTATTTAATGCTAATCTTGATTTCAGATTTTAGTCTTTGGCCATTGTAACGGCAGTGTATACGATAAATAGAAGCCAAACTGGCGTAAACCCTGATAATAAAACATACTTTAAAATGTTTTCGGTACAAAACTGGACATTTCAAATATGAGAGTTTTTCACTCTCCTATGGGCACATCCCCTTTGAAGTTTGCCAACAACAGGCCACTAGAAATAAGAGAAAAAGTGCTACCACCCAACATCCTAAACTCACACAACGTTACAAAAAAGGCATATTTGTAGTTTACACCAATAGTGATATTGTATCAGGGATCCATTACTGGAAAAATCACACGTCACTTGTGATGTCAAGTTCGACAAAACAAAAAATATATTAGAAATTAAAAACATAAATAACAATAACATAAACAATCATATGGTAGAATATGAAAACAACACTGAAGAAACCACAACACTATTAAACTTAATAAATTCATGAAGCAATAAATATATAGAGGACTGCATTCCACAGACTTGGAAGGATATTCAATATAACCATTTTTGGGAACAATGGCTTCAGGCCATTAAAGACAAATTGAATTCATTGTCTGAAATGGGTATTTGGGAAGTCGTCCCAAAGGAAAAGAATGTGAGGTTTGTAGATACAAAATGGTGTTTCACTGCGAAACCAAACAACCTAGGAGTTCATATTCCAAAAGCTAGGCTTGTTGTAAGAGGTTTTAAAATTTAACTCACTATTCAATGACCAAAACATATGCCCCAGTAATTCAGTACTGGTCAATTAGAAGGATTTTATCATTTATCAATAAGAATGATTAGATCTTATTAGAATTTGATATAAAAACAGCTTTCCTCAACTCAGAAATCACATATCCTATATTTTTATTGTCTCTTAAAGTCTGCCAATTTAGCGATAATAAATGCCTTAAGTTAATAAAGTCCATATATGGTCTTAAAACCTCATCAAAAAGTTGGTACAATCTATTGAACTCAAGGGTAGTTCAAGCTGGTTTCACCCAGTCAAAAATTTTGTACACTAAACAAGATAGCAATGGCGCAATGGCCTTTTTAATAGTCTACGTAGACGATATGCTACTTGCAAGCAATAATGATGAACGGACACAGGAATTAATAAATATGTTTAATAAATATTTCTCGGAAAGAATAGAAAACAACCCCAATTTCTTTGTCAGTTTTGAAATTAACTGTGACATTACATAAAAAATGGTCATACTAACACAATGTAGGTATATAGACAAGATTCTCCAGAAATTCAAAATGCCTGAAAGTAAACACATATCAACACCCATGGAGACTGGCTTAAAAATTAAAAAAATCTACAGATGGAACTGATGACACCAAATTCAGGACTATGATAAGGAACCTGCTATATGTGGTAAGACTAACCTGCTCAGACATTGCATTTCCTGTCAATTACTTCTTGTGGTTTCAGACTGCATCCAATACCTAATGAGGTAAAGAATTATGTTTGTCTTATCATCAGATATTCAAAAACGACTTGTGATTTTGCATTAGTTTTCTATTCTGATCAATATCAAATTAAAGCTTTTGTCGATGCGTCATATGCACCTGATGTTGACAATTCACCCATAGATGTTAATAATTTGGAGAAAGATTGCTCCACATCAGAGTAAATGATTTTTGTTAACAGAAAGTTACTAAACTGGGCATTTATTGGCAACACACAGTTGCAACTTCGTCGACTGCAGCTGAATTAATTGCGCTTAACAATGCATTAGACAATATCACAGTGGTCTGGAGATTGGTGGAAAGCATTTTTTTTATAACTGACCCAGTGCAGGTGTTTGAAGACAATATATCAGCGTATTGCATTGCATCTGGTGGAGGCCAAAAGTGATCCAGGTCTCTCGCAATCAAGTGTTATGCTCTGCTGAAGGCTTTCCAACAAAAAATAATAATCTTCAATGATATTAGATCCTCAGATTAACCGGCCGATGTCTTGACAAAGGCCCTTGTGGATGACATACCAAAATTTGTTGGGATACGATTCCCTCACTACTCTACAAATAGTATAATGATCTAAATATATACATAACCTGTAAATAACATATATAACATTTTTATATTGTATAAGTGGTAACACTGATTGGCTCACAATATTATTTTTCCACCTTTAATCAACCGAGAATGTTCTCCATTTGTCAGTAATTGTTACAATGCTGTGAAATAAATATTTGGGTTTACAGTTTTCTTACTGTGTTCATTTTTAAAGATCTCATCTCTTCTCAACAAAATTTGTTTTGAGAATACTCCGAGTAAGTCAATTGTTTGGCTAATTTGTCTTATTTGACACAACCCTGTAAAATTTTTGATATTTGATCTTGGACTGCAGTTGGGCGTTGGTCTTTTAGCACCTATTGTAAACTGTGTGGTCCATAAATATTGTTTTCACCAATTCACTTCATTATATGTCTCAATAGGTTTCCCATTGCTGCTCTATCTCTCTTATTGACATCAGCATCCATTATATACATATTCCAATGATTCCAACAATAATTATCCTAATTCACACAAATTTTTATATATATTTCTTTCAGCTGACGATGTTGAGAAATTGATGTCTTCAATCGGCTCTCATATTAATTACATTATTTTATATTTAATACTCCACACAAAAACAAATGGTTATATATTTATAACTGATGTTAATAATTACACATTTCACAAATATTTGTTTACCTTATATGTATTCATCTGTGATATTTTGTTGTATGCATCTGACATACTAGTCATTTAAATGTTATTTTTTTACATATATATTTTTATTTTTTTATTATGACTGCTTTTGCTTATTTGTTTTATGTTTTGTAGAAATTTATTTATGTAAATAACTCATTATATATACTCGTCCATTTTGAATCAAGTTGGGATACAATTCCCTCACTACCTCAAAATATAATAACCTGCATATATTCTCAACCTGTAAAAAATATATATATATGTAAGTTCGTTTCCGGGTATTCCACTCGATCTAATTTGCACGTAAATAAAGTTTCGTGAACTCGTAATCGAAAGCAGAGTTTATTGACACGATTAAAATACGGTAGTAAAATTAGAAAATTCAAGATTATTATACACAAAGAAACGAACAAAAATACGACTAAGTTTTATCTGTCTTTCTGAAACGGCGATTAGAGGACGAATGAATGAATGAATGAATTTGATAAATGAAATCGACGTTTGTTACAAAGGAAAATAGTCATGTTGAGTATGGTCAAAAATGATGTCATTTACCAAAGGATGGTCGAGTCGATAATACATGAAATGACATAACTTAAAGATAACAAGATCGGAATGGTAAATATTAGATAGTCGAATAGTGTCGATTTCTTAATGTGGGTCAAACAAAAATAAACATTACGAATTCATGATAGAACGAGAGTAATATACAAAATTGTAGTCATTTGAAAAAAGAAGAGTGTTCTTTTTACATCCCCACATCCTGTAAACAAAAGACATTAATAAATAACGGACGGATACAGCTTCGAAACATGGTAAAAATTTGATTCTTGCTTCTGATAGCCGGAGTCAACCTGAAAAATTGAGCTAGAGATTTGTTGTAGAATTTTATATGGTCCAGTTTTGATTTCGTCCAATTTGTTCTTATTCAGAGGATTTCCATGTAAAACGAATACGAGGTTTCCTACTTTGAAATTACTTTTAACTTTATTTTTGTCAAATCTTTTCTTGTTTATATTATGGTTTTTACATGAATTATTGAATGTGATTTCTCTGTCTTTTGCTAAATCAGTTATGTTATCTCCGAATTTGGAAATTACTTTAATTTTTACATTGTTCATTAGATAGTTCGGAGAATATTTAGTGACAGAGTGTATGGTGTCATTATATTCATTTAAGCATTCTTTTAATAAGAGGGACCAAGATTTCTTTTTATTTTTAATATTTTCGTTTACTTTACATCTCAGCCTGTTGACTAAGGTTTGATTAAGTCTCTCATTGAGTCCATTGGAAGATGGACAATCTACTGCCGTAAAAATCAAGTTTATCTTATTTTGATTGGTAAAATCTTTGAATTCTTTAGAATTCAGACCTCCGTATTGGTCGGCTAGTAGATTTGAAATTTTATTTCCTTTTTTGAGAGCTATTTTTAATAAAGTTATGAAATCTTTAGAATTTTGGGTTTTGGAGGTCAGTGTAAAGGCGAAACGAGTAAAGTGATCGACTAATAAATGACAGTATATTTCTTCAGAGTTATTTTTGGCAAAACCTCCTATAATATCTATGGACATATACTCAAAAGGTTCCTTAGCTGGTCCAATGTGAGAAAGATGTCCGAATTTCATAGGTATTTGGCTTTTATTTTTGATACAGACGGTGCAATTTTGGCAGAAGTTTGTTATGAGTTTATTAAAATTTTCATTATAAAAAAGGGGAAATAAAGTTAACCAAATCTGGTTGGACCCTATGTGTCCAAATTGTAAATGTGTTTTTTTTATTATTTCTTTCACAAAATTGTCCGAAATTATTATTTTTTCTTTTGTTTTTTTATGTTTTGAAAACATTACGTTATCTTTTATTATTACATTATTGTTTTTGAGCCTTTTAAAATCGTTAAGTGCCGTTTTTTGATCTTCTATTATTTTTTTTATTTCTATGAGATTGACGACACTGAGTTTGGAAGAGGCCTAAAAATGATCCAAAACAGGATTGCGAGACAAACAATCCACTTCATTATTTGTTTCTCTCGGCACGTATTCTATTTTGAAATTAAATTGGGACAGTTGAAGCATTAATTCTTTAAGCTCATCATCGAATTTTGTATTAATTTTTAAATTTTCTAAGGGCTTATGGTCAGAATAAACTTTGAACTTCAGTCCCAATAGTCGATGTCTCCAGTACATAAGGGCTTCTTTTATGGCCAAACATTCTAGAAAAACTGCTTTTTTTCTTTTCTGGGCCTCGTTAAGTTTTTTCAAAAAGAAAGCAGTTGGTTTGAAAGAGCCGTCATCTTGTTTCTGTTTCAAAATTGCACCTATTCCTTCCAGACTGGCATCAGTTTGTACAATTGTTTCCCTATTTGGATTAAATATTGCAAGGCATGGTTCGGAACATAATAAATCTTTAATTTTTTTGAAACTTTCCTCGCATTTATCGTTCCATATAAAAGGTGTGTTTTTCTTTAGTAAATTATGTAAAGGGGCCAGAATTATTGATGAATTAGGTATGTATGAACGATAAAAATTTACTTTACCGAGGAATTGTCTTACATTCTTCTGATTTTTAGTGGTTGGGAAGTCCCAAACCGGTAGTACATTATCGAAAATGGGGTGAATAGCATTATTTTGAATGTAGTGACCCAGATATTTTACTTTACTGTGTGCGAGGTCACATTTGGTCAGATTAAGTCTGAAACCTTCTTCATATATAGATGTGAAAAGTCTTTTTAGTTGTTCTATGTGATCCTCGAATGTTTTTGAAAAAATTAAGATATCATCTATATAATTCACACAAAAATCATCTAGGTCTTTTCTCTTTAATATGTTTCTTAAAATTCTTTGAAAAATTGCGGGGCTCGTTTTTAATCCAAAAGGCATGTTTTTCCAATTGTAATGTCCAGTCTGTGTCACAAAGGCTGTCTTGTATCTGTCTTTCTTTCTTATGGGTATGGACCAGAAGACACTATTGATATGAAGAACTGAAAATTATCTACAATCTCTAGCTTTTACAATTAAATCCTCAATATGGGGAAATGGTTGACTCTCGAGGACAATTATTTTATTTAATGCTGAGTAGTCAACACACATTCTGTTTTTTACTTTCACCCCTTCGGTGTTTTTTTTTTGTAAGCCAAAGTCACAGGAGCAGGGAAGGGTGAAGTCGACTCCTCAATCATATCAGCTGCAAGGAGCTTTGAAATTTGGCTCTCTATCTCTTTTTGGTCGATGATGTTGCATCGATATGGTTTGCGAGATACATACTTATGTTCCGTTAGCTTAATTACAGCACAATAGTCCGTGACTTTACCAACGTTGTATTTACTCTTTGCAAAAACATAATCATAATCTTGAATGACCTTTCTTAATTTCTCTTTCTTTTTGTCGTCTAAATGTTCTAAATTTAACTCTGTCTTGGAAATTTTTACGTTACAATTTTCTAATTTATTATTTTTTTTATAAAAAATTTCAGTATTCTTTTTTTGTTTTTGAGAAATTTTTAAGTTTTTGTCTTGGCAAAGGCTAAATTCTCAAATTAGGTCTAAGCCTATTGAAAAATCGTAATTAAATTCCTTTTCATCAAGAACGAAAACATAAACTTCTTTACTTTGTGAAAAAATTTTAACTTTTATTTTAACTATTCCTAAAACTTTACCGTACCCGCTGATCATCCAAAAAGATTTATTAACGAATTTAAAAGCCTTGACCTTCATGGAATTGATCAGGTTTCTATTAATTATAGAAATATTCGAACCTGAATCATAAATTCCTTTACAAAAAAGGTTATCATTAAGGTATAAATTTATTTTAATCAGCAGGGGGTGATTTAGTTTTTTGATTCTTCGTCGGAAACAGGGTTTTCAATTTCTAATTTATTTATTGTTTTTTGATTATTTGGCTTATTTTTGAACCAACAAAGAGCTTCCGGATGGTACCTCTCAGAAAAGCCTCTTTTTTAACATTTAGTACAAGGTTTCTTTTCTGCAGCACCTGACTTTCTCTCATGTTGGTTATTATTATTATTATTATTATTTTTATTTACGATTTCAGATTTATTTATGTTAGTAGTTTTATTTTTATTAGGAAAAGTTATGTTTTTATTATTTAGGTCATTAATCTTGTCTTCCGTCTCAAATTTTTTTAGTTTATCATGCAAAATACGGAGAGACATGACAACATTTTTTTTAAAAGAATTTTGTATGTGGACAGGAAGTCCCAAAATTATTAAATCTAAAATTACTATGTCCGGCAAGTTTCTATCAATTTCTAATAATAATTTTTCTTTTTTAACAACAAATTCTATGTAAGAACCACTCAAATACCTGTAGTTGTAGGCGTACCGTATTGGTTTCCAGGATGAGTTAGCAAAGGTGGCGATGAGATCAGCTCTCCAGTCGGACCATGCAGTGTTTAGTCCGAGTTTTCTCTGATTAATGGTGAACCAATCAGCCATCGATGTTTCTAAGCAGCTCTTGAAGACTTCGATTTGTTTTTGACCTTCTAACTTGAACCACTGTGACTCTCTTTCGAAGGCATCGCACCAGGCTATCACTTTTTTATTTTTTGGAGAAAACTTTTCTATGAGGAAATGCTTCATTATGCTGGTCACTGACTCGTCTTTGTCTCTCTTTGAAGTTGTCATAGATTGATCGGCGTCTTCTTTCAATTTAGCTTGGTCGGAGGGTGAAAACTCTGGTAACAGGTAGTCTTTGAATACAAAATTCTCGTCAGTGTCTAGGTATAACTTCGCCACATCAGGAGGGATGGAGACATTTATAGTTCTGTATTGTCCTCTTGATTGTAGGACCGATGCAGCACTCTTCGGAGGACCTAAGGCCATAAGTTCTTTATGGAGTGTGGCCTTTTGGAGTTCCTCTGGAAAAGCAAACTAGATTCCATCACCAAACAAATGAATTTTCTATAAATTGACTGTTGTTGTTTTGTCGGTACCCTCAGCCATCATCAGCAGTTGTATTTTGGTAGAAGACATTGTGGAAGAAAAAATCTGTTTCAAATTTAAAATAATTTTCTAATTTGTAAGTTCGTTTCCGGGTATTCCACTCGATCTAATTTGCACGTAAATAAAGTTTTGTGAACTCGTAATCGAAAGCATAGTTTATTGACACGATTAAAATAAAGTAGTGAAATTAGAAAATTCAAGATTATTATACACAAAGAAACGAACAAAAATACGACTAAGTTTTATCTGTCTTTCTGAAACGGCGATTAGAGGACGAATGAATGAAGGAATGAATTTGATAAATGAAATTGACTTTCGTTACAAAGGAAAATAGTCATGTTGAGTATGGTCAAAAATGATGTCATTTAACAAAGGATGGTCGAGTCGATAATACATGAAATGACGTAACTTAAAGATAACAAGATCGGAACGGTAAATATTAGATAGTCGAATAGTGTTGATTTCATAATGTGGGTCAAACAAAAATAAACATTACGAATTCATGATAGAATGAGAGTAAAATTGTAGTCATTTGAAAAAAGAAGAGTGTTATTTTTACATATATAAAATTTTTGTATCATATATTTGGTGACACTGATTGTCGCACAATATTATTATTCACCTTTGATTAACGGAGACTGTAAAAACGTTGCCAACTGTACCAAAAAAGCCATAAACATACGTCTTTTGGGTTCTTCTAAATGCGTACTGTCCGTATGTAGGGCCATATGCCAAAACATACATCTTTCAGAAAAAAATTAAATAAAATTTTTTTTATTGTGATACTTACTGATAACATTATTTTTCTTTTCACTCTGGAACTTTTAAAAACAAAATCGATCTTTTTAAAAATAAAAACGTTTCCTAAACATAGATATTCAATTGCTTCATTTTTTATCAGTTAAGTTGTTTTTTTTTTTGTGATTTTATTTGTCTGTGATTTCAGCTGAGCTAGAACAATCACGAGTGTCTCGTGGAAGGAAGTTTTTCAAGCAGGTGTACAGGTTATGATGTCATGAATGCCCTATATATGTTTTTTTTGTTGTTGAAAATGCCTGTGTCTTAGTCAATGTACCAGTGTACTAACAGATTTGATAAAACTAAGCAGCGTCATCGATTCAACTATTTGCCTCAAAGATTGCTGTGATCCTCAGGGGCCCGGCAAGGGGGTGTAGGGGGGTGTGACACCCCCCATTGCCAGTTTTCTTGCAAATTGGTTGTAAAATTTGACCTATGTTGTAAAAATTTACTGTTGTAAAAATTTACTGTTGTAAAAATTATTAAATTAAAAGTAAAAGGATATAAAACTTTGAGAAAAATAATTACATGTGAGAATACAGAATACTGATGTTCACTAAACCCTGACCCTAAAAACATATTATCAATGATGACAAAATCCAAAAAATCAAAATCCACTGCACATTTTTACATTATCTAAACATAATAAATTTTTTAATCTCTACTCACTAAATTCTCTCATCATTGCTGCTTTAATGAAGAAGAAATGTAGGTAGCTTCAAAACTTCCATGTTACGTTCAATATGCATTTCCTCCTCTTCTACTTCTTCATTGTCATCATCCACACATGTAGTCTTGAAATAACAATTTTACTTGAAGTACCAGTAAATGTATTATGATGGTATTAATAATTCACCTTCTTCTATCCCAAATAATATTACCTCTTGTTTTCTCTTCTTCCTTCTATTAATGTTTCCATGGTAAATAGGTAAAGATTGTTTTAATTCCTTCTATCAATATTAATATAATCTAATAATCTCCATGTAGCCACCAAAAAGAAGAACTTAATAAGTAAAATTTATAATAATTGATCTCTCGGTGGCGATTAATACACTATTGTTCTTCATTTTTTCATTGAACCAATTCTTTAACCACTTGAAGGCTAAGAGGGGTAAATTTTGAATTTATTTATGTTTTTGTGTAATACATCAATGAGTAGGTATGTTTTTTGGAGTGCTGATTTCAAATTTGATGTTTGTTCTTTTATTTGACCCATTTTTTGACCCCAGGGGCCAATTTTGAGTTTATAAACTTTATTATGTGATACATCATTATGTATTTTTTGGAAATTACTGATTTCAAATTTTACATTCATTTTTTATTCAACTTATTCTTCAACTCAAATGGGTTGTAAAATTGGGAAAAATTTTTATTTCACATTTGATTTTTTTTTTTGGTATTATAGGAGTAGTTTCTTAGGGTGCTCGTTTCAAATTTGATGTTGTGGCTTCAAAATTGGCTAAAGTTTGATTTCTCATATTTTATTATGTGATACATAGACCAGTATTTTTTTTAGGGTACTACTTTAAAATTTGACTATTTTTGTTTACATTTGAAAATGAAAGATAATAGGTAACTGAAGCAAAAATTTTCATCACTCAAATAGCCTGATAGCAGGACAGGTTTTATAGCTTGTTTACATAATTATACGTGGCAATGTCTTTTAAATCTTTTTAAAACTACTAATATAAACTGTTTTTTATTTTCAAATATCAGTTTTCAGGATATAAAAAAATTCAGGGGAAGGGGGAAAGAGAAAAGAAAAGAAAAAAGAGAGTATTAGTAGGCTGAATTACATTTAAGGTGATAACATTTTCATTTGTTTCTATTAACAAATTTTGATAACTAAAAAAATTAATTGATATATCTTGCCACAAACTATTAAAACTGTTTTCTTACCATGGAATTTCCTTTTCTGCCCAATTGATTTTGGCAATACTATCGATATGTCGAGATTAAATACAAAACACAGGGAAAATATTTCAATATGTTATCAATAATTTTGGAAAAAACACTGCAAAGAATGAAAGAAAAATGACAATCGAATGTAAAACACAACCTGGGTACCAAAAATAAAAATGTTATCACATTAAAAAATGATTAATGATAAAAATTTATCACAGGCTAAATTATATTTATAAACCAATTAATTATAGAATTATCCATAATTTCAACTTTCTTGACAGTACAACGAGTAATTATTTATAAAGAAGTTACTTTAGGTATATATGTGTTTGTGTCTTTCTCTGTGTACATGTGTATAAATTCATCCAAATTTTCCTTATTTGAATATTAAACAATAAACACATTTTTTGCTTGTTTGAAAATTTGGCACTTTGTTACAAATTTCTCAATATTTGAGAAAAATATCATAAATTTTTAAAAACTTGTAAAAATTAAGCCATTACACCCCCTCGAAGTGATACTGCTTCGCTGAGCGCCTGGTGATCCTGTCATACAGATAAATCCTTTGGAGTAATTTAACTTCATGAATTTGTCAATGAACTTTCTTCGATTTGTTTGCATTTAATAGCATTAATTCGTCGACGAATCAAAGGGGTTAAATGCACTGGAATTCTCTTTGATCAACGTGTGTTTATAGAATTCATCAACAAATTCATGACATTAAATTGACACACGTTTGTTGATGAATTCTCTTTGATTCGTTTGCATTTAATGGCATTAATTCATAGACAAATTAAAGCCGTTAAATGCACCCATATCCCCTTTGATCCGTATGTTTATAGATATTAATTTGTTAACAAATCAAAGGGAATTTTTCTATGAATTCTCTTCAATTTGTTTGCATTTATTGGCATTAATTTGTCGACAAATCAAAGGGAATATGTCGAAGGATTAAGGCTCTTAAATATACCCAAATCCCCTTTGATCTGGGTGTGTTTATAGATATTAATTCGATGACATATCGAATAGAATTTGTCGTTGAATTCTATTAAATTTGTTTGCATTTATCCACATTAATTTGTCGACAAATCAAAGGGAATTCATCGACGAATTAAGGCTGTTAAATATACCTGAATTTTCATTGATTCTTGTGGGTTTATAGACATTAATTCGTTGAATTCATTGACAAATTCCTTTCAATTCGTGTATATTCAAAGACTGATTTGATATAGAACATTCATGACGTCATAACTTGTAAACCTGCTTGAAAAACTTCCTTCTGCGAGACTGGTGAACAATCTATAGGTGAATTAATTGCTTATTATTATTATTATTATTAGGTATTATTAATCAAGATTTGTCCCCATTAAATTAATCAGGATTTGTCGCCGTTAAATAAATTAGCATTCAGTGACAAATCAAAGAGAATTCATCTACAAATTCTCTTCGATTCATCGCAGTTAAATTAATCAGGGTTCAGGGACAAATCGAAGAAAATTCATCTACAAAACTGAGTTATATTATTCATTATGGTAATGGAGGGGGTCGAGTCGAAAAAGAAAATATGAGAAAAATTAAGACGTGTACGGTTTTGGACCTTGAAATACGGTTTTTTGTAGGGCAGATACGGCTTTTTTACTATCATTAGTTGGCAACACTGGACTTTTCTCCGTTCGTCAGTCATTGTTGCGATGCTTTGAAATAAAATAGTTGAGTTAACATTTTCTAACTGTGTTTGATTTCTAAAGATTTTAACTCTCCTCAACAAATTATAAATAATTGGAAGTATGTTTTCTACGTTTTTTTTTTTACTATGAGCTCTTTTCTATTTCTATGCTCTTACGTTTGAATTAGTTTGGATAGCTATTGCTCTGCGCAGCTTGCCAGTTGGCAAGGTTGTTATCGTTTTCATTTTCGTAGCATGTCCGGCTCTGAGATATTACCCTAGAAAGTAGACACCAGTGTTGCCAGATGTACGGCTTCGGCCGTAAACATACGGCTATTTTAGGTATAATGGCCGTACTGGCCCGAGGTTGAGCCGTACGCAAAATATACGGCTGTTAAGCTTCCACTTACGGCTTCATTTTAAAAATACGGCTTTTACCAGTTTCACCATTTTTGTAAATTTTTTTTGAAAATTTCAAGCAAATTTTCATCATTTTATTTCGTTTTTTTGCGGAAGTATCGAAATATTTAATCGTGAAGACGTGAATTCTCCTATTATTTTTTATTTTGCATCAATTTATTGACTAGTTTAGATCTATATAATATCGATATAATACTGAATTTGTGGAAAAAAAATTTATTTTATAGAAAAGAACCAAAAAAAAAAAAAAAAAAAGGTCATTGATAAGTTAGTTTTACACTTTTTCAGGGGAAAACAAAAAATACGGCTCTCTGGAGCAAAATACGGCTCTTTGGAGACTTGTATACGGCAATTCTACTTTCAGCATCTGGCAACACTGGTAGACATGCACTTCGACCGTTCTTGTAACTCTTAAGAAATACACACGTTATTCTACACAAATGTTAATTTCCAATTATATTCAATATTTTTTGATTCAGCTATTTTCCGGCTACAGTTGATATTTTCAGAGGAAATAAAAAAAAATTAATTTAAGGACACATTTTTCGTAATTCTCATTCTCTCCCTCGCAGCTGGGGTGGTGGTTGAGTCACTCGAGACTTTAATACGTTATTTAAGATGCCCATCTCTAAACATTTACGAAAAAAAAAAAAAAAACTAGCAATTTTTCAGAATAAATTTTCTATTTTCCCTGGACTATAATAATATTCCCTTTTGTTTTTCAATGGATTTTGAAGGTGCAGGGCGCTGTTCATTGAGGACGCGTTCACAGAAACTCCCAAACTCCTGATAGGCCCATCCGCCACTGAGTCGCTCTTCTTCAAAAATCATTTGCCCTGGCTCAGAAAAGTAGCTTGCCAAGGGGCCTGCTTGTTAAAGTTATTTTTATAAAATTATGAAATATATTGAACGCTTTCTTAAAGCATAGGCGCATTACCTAAGGCGATAATCTGAATATATTTAAATAACAAATGAAAAAGGGCACGGTGAAATCAATTTTTGTGAATCTCTTGAATGAAGATACAGCCGAACTTTCTAAATTTATAATTACGAATTACTTATCAAGTTGAAATCACGCGTAAGTCACAGCTAACAATTATTTATTTCATATCCACTTTTCCAGTTTAGTCAATAGAATTGTTATATCAGACTAGAAAACAGCATTTACAGTTCAATATTTATAATGTGATTATTGTATAGTATACCTACTTGTGGACTACAACCAACGTGACTAACGACTGTTTATCAATTAATTACCCCCTAATGAAACACGAAAAAATAATTAAGGCCGTGTTTAATAATGTAAAGCCTAAGGTTTGTAAAGTTTGTTCCCATTAATCAAACTGATCGAGATAAAACATGAATCTTGCACTGAAAGCACCGATGGAGTACTATACGAGGTGTTGGTGGCGCGGACGTCAACACTCCTACTGATGGTAGAGTAGGTTACATACATACATATAGAGTTTTGTTTCCAAATTTGCAGAATAAATGACTTTATTGCAGCACGCCAAAATCGAGTAAAGAAGATAAAGTAAGTAAAATGTTGGAAAAAATGCATTCTTTCAAAAAATCTTAGAACATATGTCTCTTATTAAAAAATATAAAAACAAAAAAACTAACAAAAATAAAATGTGATCTGTACACGACTATCTCTAAATGTTACTAAACGAAATTCTTGATTCAAACAAGTACAATATAAAATTTCTTTCAAGATAGAAATTACAGATAATTATAAATTAACTAATCGTTTTGCGTTTTTTGGCTTCTTCTTGATTACTGCTGGCACTTCTAATTCTTTAACATTTTCAATTTTTCCCTCTGTTTTAAGAATACTTTTAATGAATTTCTTCTTTGGTGGTTCCTACAGAAAAATAAAAATAACACTATAATAACAGTTAATTTTGTCAAAAAAGAAGTATTCACTCATGGAAAAAAAAAGAAAAAAAAGAGAAACACAACTAACTTGGATAGAAACATTCAATTTTTCACTCTCTGAAGAAATGTTCTTCACAACAATTGTTTCAGCTGGTTTCTTACTATAAGAATAAATCCAAATAATAAATAGAACAATAGATTTACATCACGAAAGGGAAATTCAACATACCAAACTGTGCTTTTTATTTTATCCAATTGCGATGACAAAGCTTCATTTAGAAGAGTACCAAAATTGTTGCAGGCTATGGTTTTCAAATCTTCGTCAAATGTATGACCTAAAGATGTTTCATCGAACAATGGAGTTTCCACAGTTTCTAAATTAAGAAAAGATACAACCGAGTTAGGTTTCGAAAAAATGGACATAAAAAAATAAACAACTGGTAACTACTTCGAGATAGAACAGCACCGTCGAATTTGTACTCCGTTATTTCCATATCTTTTTTCTTTATGACACTGCACAAATATTCATTTTGCTTCTGCAAATTTTTTACCAATATCAGCAGAGGTAAAACGATAGTCTGAAAAATCTGAAACAAGATACATATTTTTCTTAATTTACTCCTAAACCAAATCATTGAAAATATCAACGATAAACAAACAATTTTGTTATTAATTTGATGAAAGTCAATTTCAAATCTGAAAGGTACGCCTCCAAGAGTTGATTTCACTTTCAATTGCAGTATTGTATCGGTGTATTTCATATCCCAAGAAGCTTCAGTCTTGACTCCAGTAAATAAACCTTCTATCTCTTTCACTAACGTCATTTTATCAAGCTCTATCAAAGGATTAAATTTCTGGAGGACAATGAAAGACAAAAATTACTCAAAATCAAAATGTAAAAGCAAATTTTTCCGTAACTCACTTTAAAAGTATCAACTAAATTATCCTTATCAAACTCAGCGGACCACAAATGTTCAAAATTTGAAATTAATATTTTTAAGTATGAATGTTCAGCATCAAAATCAAAATTGACTAAATAGTCTGTTGAATTGACATTTATTAATTTCCACATGATGACTTCAAAGCTTATAAACAAAGTTGTATAGACAAAACAAGTTGAAGTTAGTTCACTTCTTCAAGGATATACATATATGATGGAGACGACATGGAACAGTTTTAACAAGGGATTGAGGAAGCTTGATACTAAAATAAGTTAGGTTAAACACGAGTTTTTAAAAAATACGCTTTTATAATTTGAAGAAGAAAATAACGGCGAAAGAGACAATAAAGTTTCTCACTTTTTTTTCTGATACAGAAACAAACAAAAATTGAAAAAAACAACTGATAAAAACGGATATGTGTATATGTGTGCGCTGTGAGCAGACTGAAAGCGTATAAAAAATCAGCAAGCGACTGTCCTGTCTCGTCGCCTTTAAAATCTATAAGAAGTTGATGAAATGTTTGTTGCAAGAACATAATCCTGTGATACCTAGATAAAAATTGAAGTAAGGTTGAAATCCAAGGAAAGAAACAAGTTTAGTGAGACAAATATAAAAGAACGTGGTGTTTCCCGTTCGTCGCCATTAGCCGAATGACATCGTTCGTTATTTCTTGTAACGAACTTGCTTGTGTTGTCTGTGTTTGTGTAAGTTGGTAACGTTTGATAGGTTTGTTCTCCTGACGTCATAGAGTCGATCAATGACGTCAGTGAGATAACGATATTGTGTCACATTATCGTTATCGAATCGTGTACGACACCGTCGTTCACGATACTCGGGGGGGGGAAGTCTCAGTCTATCCCATTTTCCCTTCCGTGTAGAAGTCATCGAGGAATTGTCTATTATTTGTCTTGGTTTGTTTGTTTGTTTTTTTTGTATTGTATTGATAGGTTTGTTGTGTGATGGTTAGTGTGTTTGTTGTCTGTGAATTGTTTATTGACGTTATAATAAATAAATAACAAGATATACAATTATAAACTCATTTATTTTATACAAAATAACAATGCTTAATAATTATGGAAACAATAATATATAAGGTTTAGGAACGTTTGGTATCACATATTTTGAATGTTTAATTTGACTTAAGGAACGTTTATTTGTTAAATTTATTTAATATATTGGTAAATGTTGAGATCTGCCTTCTTTTCTTGTTGTTTGAAGGTCTATTATCACAGTTAGTTTCCAGTTTGAAGTTCTATGATCACAGCTAGTTTCTTGTATGATGATTCGTGTTTGGCGTCATGCTTCTGATGTTATTCTATTCTGGTTTGTCTCTTTCTTTCGGGTATATTTGTGATTCTGTGAAAAGAATAAAATGCATTATTTTATATAATCATTGTTTGTTAATAAACACGTCAACTGCATCATTTTTCCTTCTGTGAGGATAAAAGATGGTTGGCTAGTGTTTATATTGTTGGTTTGTTACATGTCACCTGCTTCTCCAATCTTTATATTGGTTCCACAGTGGGTCCTCTGGTTGCAAACTTGGTCTGTTTTGTTTATAAGTTTACCCAGAGTAGATTCTCCTAAAGACGGTCTGAGCTACGAATTATTTATGATAATTCGTAGATGTTATGTTTTTTGGGCCACTACTTTTGTGTGTGGATGTTGCAAGGCAGCTTGAGAATTTAGCTCTAATGGTGCTAAATATTTAAGGGGTCTGGTGGTAAGTGTTCCATTTGGAAACATAATGGAGGCTGATCTTATAATTTGGTCTGGGGATTTATGTAATTCTTTAATTACTGCAAGTTGTGGTTTGTTGGGTGTGGATGCGACGTCTATGACGTGTACTAAATCTCCGATTTTTGGTAAATCGTCGTTTGTATGGTAATTATTTGGTATCGGTTGTGGTTGTTTGTCCCTAAGATATGTGAGGTAATTTTGTTTCCATTGTATCCATAAGTTTTTTAGGTATGTTTGGTCTATTTTCCATATGTGTTGTAAATGTTTTTCTGTTGATGTATGGTTGACATTTGGTTTGTCTGATTGTAGTATTGTATGTTGAAAGTTTGCGTGAAGAAAGTTGGCTGGTGTAAGGTATGAGTATGTTGATGTTTCTGATTCTGGGCATAAAGGTCTTTCGTTAATCATTATTTGTAGTTGTTTGATAGTGATGTGAAATGTGTGTATGTATATGGGGTGGTGTCCTACAGTCTTGTAGTAAGATTGTTTGATAATGCCAATTAGGCGTTCGTAAGTGCCACCATACCATGGGGCTTTAGCTGGTATAAATTTCCATTGTATGTTATTTTCGTATAAATAATTTTGTATTTTATTGTTATTTGTTATATTGTTCCAAAAGTTTGTTATGTTTGTGTTGATGACTCTGAATTGTGCTGCATTATCAGACAGTATTAATTTGGGTGTTCCTCTGTCTGCGAAAAATGAGTGAAAGGCACACCAAATTTCTTCTGTTTGTAAAGATTTGATGGGTATTAAATATACTGCTCGTATAGTGAGGCAGGTGAATATGAGAATCCATCTTTTGGATGGTGATGTTGATGGTGAAATTTGTTGTGAATGTTGTTTTATTATTTTATTATATGTATAAAATGGTCCAAATATATCGACCCCAGTGTGTGTGAACGGATGAGCTTTTTCATTAAGTCTGAAATCTGGCATGGTTGAAAAGGGTGGTTGTTTATAGGGTTTTCTCGAATGAATTTTACATTTATAACAATTTTTTCAAATTGTTGATATGACTAGTTTGTTTATGCTTGTTGTGAAGAAATTTTTTCTAAATTTTGCGACCGTGTATCTGGTTCCACTATGGTAACCTTTTCCATGTATGTATAATATTATTAATTTAGTTAAGTGTGATTGTGGGGGTAATAAATATGGTGTATAAGTTTGTGTATGTAATGTATGTGGAGGTAGGTAATTATGTAATCTGAGCATGTTGTCTTTGTCTAATTTTATGTGAAATTTTTTGAATATTGCGTATGGTGGTGGGTTTGTTTGTTGCAATTGTTGGAATATGGGTTTACAATATTTTCTTTGTTCTGCATTTATGAAGATAGTTAGTATCTGGAAAAATTGGTAATTTGTGTGAAGGTATGGTATTGTCAGGGATTTATTGTTTGCTGTTTTTTCTCTAAATTGTTTTAATGCTTTTATCGTAATTTGGAAGGTCTTGATTAATTTTTGTAATGAAGAGAATTTATAAAGGTCTAGGTCAAATGGTGTTAAGTTTTTACCATATATATACGTGATGAATGTATTTGTGTTTTGTGATGTAGAATTTGTGATTATTTCTTCGTGATCTAGGTGTGGGTGTGAATGTTGTGTCTTTGATGTATTGTCAATTATTTCTTCGTGGTCAATATCGGGATTTGTCTTGTTGTTGTTGGTTGTTTCCGATATTTGTTCGTAATGTGGGATTTTGTATGTTCTAGATTGTGTTTGTCTGTGTTTACGTGTATATGTATGGTCATTATATGTGTTATTTAATATTGTTTCATTAGTGTATGGTTGGGCGTAGTCATGTAAGGATTCTGCTATGGTACAGAAAGTTTGTTCGTGTTGGTCTTCTGTCTGGATTTCTGAGGTTTCGTCTTTTAATGTGTGTAAATCCGTTTGTGGCCATTCTGTTTTTTCTTTTGCTAGCCATTCTGGTCCTGTGAACCATTTTGATTGTGTTAAGGATGTTAGGTTTGCTCCTCTGGATCCTATGTCTGCTGGGTTTTCTTTGGTTGGTACGTATTGGTATAGTGTGTTTGGGATTGATATGATCTCTTTAACTCTGTTTTGTGTAAAGGGGGGTAGAATTTTTCTTTGTGTGAGCCAGATGAGTACGCATTTACTATCAGACCATAGGAAAGATGGTTTGTTATGTGATATTTGTAATGTTTCTCTAAGGAATTTAATGAGCCGTGCTTCCAGTAATGCTGCTATTAGTTCTAATTTTGGTATTGTGTGTGTTTTTGCTGGTGTTAGTCGGCATTTGCCTATCAGGAATCTTAATGTGTGTATATTGTTTGTTTTGTATCTTAGATATGCTACTGCTGAATATGCTATTGCGGAGGCGTCTACAAATATGTGAATTTCTGCTTGTTCTGGTATAAATGGTTTTTGAAAAAATTTTCTTTGGAAACATATGTCGTTACATTTGCTTATGTCTGTTATAATGTTTTCTGCTATTGGTATTAAAGAGAGTGGTAATGGTGTGTCCCATTCTTGTTTTTGGTCCCATAAGGTTCGTACGAAGGCTTTTGCTGGAACTAATAATGGTGCAAACCATCCTAGTGGGTCGAAAATCGCTGAAAAGTTACTTACAAAGGTTCTTTTTGTATGTCGTTCTGGGATTTTCATTTTTGGTTTTAAGTAGAGTATGTCTTTTGTGTAGTCCCATTGAATGCCTAGTATTTTAACAGGTGGTTTTTGTATTGCATTTTTGTCTGTAAAATGTTTTCGTAATTCTGAGTCATTAGTTGCCCATTGTGCTAGTTCCATGGAAATGTCATTAAAAGTTTTGTTAGATGCATTGTATAATTTAAGTGCTTGTTCGTTTGTTGAAACTGATGTGATTAGGTTGTCTACGTAAAAGTGATTTGTTAGAATGTTATAAAATTGAGGGTTAGTGTTTTGAAAGTGATATAGTAGTGTTGCTGCAAGTAAAAATGGTGATGCTATGACACCAAATGGTACTCTTTTGAATCTGATGATTATAAGATTGTGGTTTGCTAATGGTTTGTTCGGGTCTTTGAGCCATAGAAATCTTGTGACGTCTCGGTCTGATGGGTTTAATTCTAGTTGTAAAAATGCTTTCCTAATGTCTGCACTTATACCAATTGGGTTTAATCTGAATGTTATGAATAGTTTTACGAGGTCTGCGAGAAGTTTTAATCCTTTATGTATACAATCATTCATTGAATGGTTTGCTTTTTTAGTTTTGGCTGATCCGTCAAAAACTATTCTAATCGGGTGTGTGAGTTTGGTTGGGTCTATTAGTCCGTGATGTGCTAAGTAATGTACGGGTTCTGATGTATGTTTGTTGTTGACTACTTCTATTATATCATTTTTGAATAGTTCTTGGAAGTATGCATCGTATTTTTGGAAAAATTCAGGTGAGTTACGCATATGTGGTATTTGGCTTTTAAGTCTGCTGAATGCTAAGGAGTAGTTGTCTGGTAATGGGGGTGGATATATTTTCCATGGCCATCGTACTTGGTACCTTCCATTTACGAGTTTGATGTTTTTGTAAAATAATTCTATTGCTTTTTGTTCTTCTTGCTCTATTGTTAGGTCTGGTGTTGTTATCCCTATTGTTTCTAATTTCCATAACTTTTCTACGTCTAGTTCTGATGAGAAATATATATGTTCATTTTTAGTTGGTTCTGGGTTATCTGTTAATTGTCCAGTTATGTGGAATCCGAAGTTTGTTTCAATTAGTTGTATTGATGGTGAGATGTGTGTGATTGATTTAATAAATTGCCACATGTATTCATTCCCGAGTAGTATGTGTATTTGTGATGTTGTTTTTAATGTTTGTGCGAATCGTAAGTTTTTATATTTTGGGTATGTTTGTTTAATTTCTTTTATGTTTTGCGTGTCTAATTTGTTAGATATGTTTTGTACTGTCCTAGCTATTATGTTTGAGAATTTTTGTATGCCATATTCTATTTCAAAGGTGACAATATTTGTATGGAATGTTTGTGTTGTTTGATTTTGTATTCCTGTTAACTTTAGAGAATGTGTGTCTATGATTGGTAGTTGAAGTGTTTGTATAGCAATGTTTTCTATTATATATGTTTTAGTGCTCCCTGAATCAAAGAATGCATTTATCGGATGTGTTTGTAGTGTTTGAGGGTTACGTATGTTTGTGCAGAATGTAAGAAATTTACTATTTGTAGATAGGATTGTAAATAAATTTAACTTACTTGGTATTGGTGGTTGGAGAACTGTTTCTTCGATTTGCGCTAATGTTGATATAGTCTGTTCGATTGTCGTTGGATTAGCCTCTGTAGTAGGAGAGTGTCTGTTTTTTCGGTTCTGGAGGTGCTGTAAGGAAGTTAGATTATTAGTATCTTGTACTACCTGTGTTTTTGTATTGTTTTCTTCTTGCTTACGTGGTGGGAATTTGGTTTGTAGTTCTATGACTTTTTCTAAGTATCGGTTTGCTTCCTGTTTGGTTAGTGGGTACGTGATTCTGGGACATAGGGCTGAATGGTGTGCACTGGTCTGTTGGCATTGGAACCATCTGCATCTCCGTTGTGGCTGGTTACAGTGATCTGCTGTAGCTAGGATTCCGCATTTGGGGCATAAATTATATTGTCTGAAGTATGTACGTCTGTTTTCTAGTGTGTTGTAGCTTTTGTGGCAGCAAAGGTAGCTCCAATGTGGTCCTTTACAGAACATGCACCTTTGTTTCGTCGGTATTGCTGGGAATCTGTACAGTTGTTCTGGAATACTGGTGTCCGGGTCTGTTTTTGAATGATATACTGGAACAGAAATTTCATCTATATCGTTATCTATATAGTGTTCTGGCGAAGGTTTACCTTGGTCAATATTTGTATGAAAATTGGGACTGCTTTTAAGCTGTGCTTGGGTTTCTGTTATATTTTTATTGTTATTAGGTTTATTATATTGTAGTCTATTATGTTGACGTCTGTTAGGATTGTTATATGTTCTGTCTCTATAGTATGTGTTATTTTGTTGTTGTGTTTCTTGCGTTTTGTATATTTCTTTTGTTATGTCAGGCTTTTCTGTTAAGTCTCTTGTTTTAATTTCTTGGTATACTGCTTCTAGAACCTCTTTTGAGTTTGGTTTAGATATATCTATCCTGTTGGAATATGAATTTCTTGGAAATATTCTTAGTAATGTTGGAAAGGTGAGGTCGTCTGTTAATTCTGGTACGAAGTCGTGTATTGTGTCTAGCAACATGCACGTTTTGTCGTATGTGGTGCGTAAACTTTCTTTTGTATTTTGTGCTAAAGGTATGTTATTTAGAGTTTGCCATAGTTCTGACCGCAGTCTGGATTCATCTCCGAATTCGTCGTGTAGGTATTGTAGTCTTCTAAAGTAGCCTTGTTCGTTATGGCCTAATGTTGTTAGTCTTTGTTTAATGTTTTCAGGCATAGCATCTTCTAATATTTTACATTTCTGTGGTGTTATAATGTCTTCTCGTATATGTATGTATTTCATAAAAGATGTGATGAAGTCTGGATATGATATACGTTTGCCATTAAATTTGGGTAATTTGTATTTTGGTGTCTTGAGAAAACATGATTGAGTAAATGTTTGTGATCCAATGGGTATTTCCCAAACTTTTGGTATGTAAAGTGTGTTCTTTAGTAACGTTGGTTTTTGTGTATTTTTTATATGTTCTTGTTGGTTGTTTTCTTGAGTTATTTGTTCCATTGTTATTTCTGTCGGTTGATGTGGAATAACGTTTGTGGGTTGTTTGTTAGGGTTTTGTATATGTGTATTATATATTATGACCCGTCTTTGTGGTAATATATTCATGTTTGTTTGAGTATTTCGTCTTGTAGGAGTTAAGTCAAGTGGTGTTGTTTCCTCTGTTGTGTTTCGTATCTTTGATTTTTTTGTTTCTATGATCAGTGTTTGTGGTGTTTGATCGTCTTTATAAGTCCATTTTGATGATCGTTTCCTTATTGGTGTTTGTTCAAGGGTTATTATAGGGATATCTGGATTATTACCTGGAGGTGTTGTGGGTCTGTATCTGTCACCAGATCCTGAGCGGTAGTATCCGGTGGAGCGGGGACTTAGCATTTCCTCGCTGGATGTTCGTGAGACTGTTCGTTGACGTTTGCTTGGTGAGTTGGTGATGTTTGTTTCGCAGTAAATTTCAGGAGGTTGTTTGGTTTGTAAATATTGTTGAGCATGTTGTTGTTGTAGTTTGCGTGCAGTTTGTAATTCTTCAAATTCGTTATTAAGTCGAGTAATTTGAATTGTGAGTTCTTCTTTGATGTCGTAAACTTTTTGATAAAATTGTGTGTCAGCGTCTGTAGGGAGGTTATCTAGGTCTGTTAATTGAAATTGTAATGTACTGAGAAAAATGCGTACGTCTGCTGATTGATATACGGCTACGTTATATGTTCTGGCTTGCTGTATTTTGTTTTCCGCTCTCGTCATTGATATTTCTATATATGAACGTTGGGGGTTTCTGAACGTTTGTTGTGTATGTTGTAGGTTTGTCGTAGTATAGTAGGTTTGTTTTTGTGGTTCATGAATTGGTTGTGTTTGTGTTATGTTAGGTGTAGGTAGCGTTACGTATGGTTTATTAGCCGTTGTTAATAATGTCATTGTTGTAGGTCTGTACCTTGATACTTGTTGACTGTCCGTAAATGCTATGGATGAGTATGTCTGTTGAGGATTTGGTTTCGTTACTGTGTGTGTCACTGTAGTCGGTAGAGTTATCGTAATTGATTTTGTTACTTGTGTGGGTTTGTTCGGTTCTAATGTTACTCCTGTTGTGTTTGTTTGATTTACTGCTTTTTGTTGTGGGTTTGTTGTCGTTGTTGATAGGTTGCGGGTGAGCGGTGATGGGTGTTGTCTGGGTTGTTCTGGAATTTTTAAAGGTGATGGATGTACGTCTACATCTGGGTTTGGGTTTCCTTGCTGGGTGTCTGCTGGTTCTGTGTTTTTCTGTTTCTTTTTTCCCATTGTTGAATCTGCGAAACAAATATCCTGTTAATATATGACGTTGATTTATGTTTCACGCACGTGGAATTTGATCTAGCTTATTACATTTATCTCACTTGTTTATATAAATAAGTTCTATGAATATGCTCTGTAATAAAAGTTCACTGTATCTATTATGTTTAATTACTTACGTCTGTTTTGTTCTGTTGTGTCTGCTGTGGACATGCGTTTGCGCTGTTGAATGGTCGTTTGTATCTTGTTTATTCTTCCTACTATTTCACAACCGAACACTTTTCGAACACCAATACGTAAATTCACTTTAATCACAAAATAAAACGCTTTTCGAGGACCGTAGTTGCTCTGTTACCATTTAGTGAGACAAATATAAAAGAACGTGGTGTTTCCCGTTCGTCGCCATTAGCCGAATGACATCGTTCGTTATTTCTTGTAACGAACTTGTCTGTGTTGTCTGTGTTTGTGTAAGTTGGTAACGTTTGATAGGTTTGTTCTCCTGACGTCATAGAGTCGATCAATGACGTCAGTGAGATAACGATATTGTGTCACATTATCGTTATCGAATCGTGTACGACACTGTCGTTCACGATAACAAGTTAGTTAGAGATACTGTAATGCAATGATCTAAAGTACAATTTACAAGTTTGAGGAAGATGAACGATCTTCCTCCATTACGAGTTCAAAGTTTGAGTGGGAAGTGAGTTTCAGAGTTCTCGGGTGAACGAATGAAAAAAGTCATGTTTGTTCGCACAACCTGAATATTGTTAGTACGCGTTATCGAGAGTAGTTGAGCTAAGTGTTAGGAAGCGAGTACAGGTGGAGTGTAGAACAACACCCCCCACAGACCAACGAAACGAGCGAACAGGATCTATCGCGAGAACGAATATTATAAATAATTAATTTTGAATTATTATATTATTGTACATTTATGTTCATTTTCCAAACAAAATAAATAAAATAAATTACATAAAATTAAATAAATGATGAATAATGACTAGATTGTAACATATATTTCGATGTATTTTCGAAATTATTTATCGACATATTATATTGTGGTAATGGATTTTGATTTGGGTATTTTTCGATCTTGCATGCTGTTCGAGAAAAGTTTTGTTCAAATTTGTTTAGTACTTGTTGAATAAGGGTGTTCCGAAATGTGATAAACTAATATCAACCAAACGTGTGAAATCATGTCGATGATTTGTATTCAAATCTCTGTTTGTTCGAACATTGAATTTGCAGAGATGACAATGAATACCTACACGAAAATAAATTTTGTTTCAACAAGTATTTTTTGGCCTAAAGTATATAATATATTATTAATTTTGTTTGAACATGTGATTTTTTCTTTTCTTTTCTTGAACATTATATTTTCAGGTACCATGCTGCAAAAAACGAGATTATTATATTCAGCGATTTGTGAATTGACATATTATTTAGCTTCGAATATTTATATTCCTTCCCCTTTTGAAATAAATGATTTTTCCATATAATTATTATGAATTCGAGAAATTTTATTGTGAGAGATTTGATGTTGTTAATATTTTATCGACTAAATTTCTGAATTTTTGTTTATCAAGGCTTTTTGTTAGCATGTCTGCTAATTGTGAATTTGTACCAACAGTTTTGAATTCGATTTCTTTATCCTCTACAGATTGTGTA